>JAMYCR010000018.1:1358236-1730038 GCA_028830335.1 Eucera pruinosa
TTGTACCTGCCCGGCCTCGCAGGTGTCGTAAAAATTGCGATGCCTTTCGGTCTCCAATCTTTTCATGTTCGCGGAGACGTCGGACCTTCTGTTCTTGCGATGAAGAAGGCCGACGGATCAACTCCGTCTTCAATTTCTCGTACGCGCCCGTGGAAGGTGGGTCCAATATTATGTCCCTGACCTCAGATGCGTAGCGGGCGTTTAATACGCCCACGATGTATCCAAATTTCGTGCGGTCCATCGTGACGCCGGACGCCTCGAAACTACGCTCAGCCATGCAGAACCACATCTCCGGGTCTGCGGGGCAAAATTCGGGAATCCGCACCGCGATACGATTCACTTCGGCGGCTGGGAAGACCGCGGCTCTTGAGGCGTTCTCCGGGATAGTCATCTCACGGAACGGGCACAGAAAAACGAAAGTTCAGTTGCACCGCGATCGTTTTAACCACTAACCCCAGTTCCGAGGAAACGAAATGTTCGAAACGAAATTTTTACACTGGGTGTCTCTATCTCGTCGTGACTCTCGCGTTCCGATCACGTCGGGGTCACCAATAATTGAGGTGGATCGAACCGCAGTGAACTACGCCACACTCAATTTCTTACCCGAAAATGACGCGCGTCGCATACAGTGGGCGCGAAGTAAGACGGCACACGAAGTCGCGGTAGTGACGCGCTGCGATGGCTCGGCGCGGACGGCAAACGGCTGGCAGTGATGCGGCAGCGTGACGGCAGGAAAGGAACTGATGATGTTTGGAAGGACCATCTCCTTAAAAATGCGGCGAGCGGGATGACTAGGATGTCCTCAAGGGTTGCAAGTCAAACTAGCGGAAATTGAAAGAAAAGATTAGAGAGTCGGAGGCGAAATTGAAAGAATCGGAAAGGTTCTTGGAGCGCAGTTAAAGATAAAGGCAAGGACTCACCCGGGTCTGGTCGCCAGAAGTGTGTGACAGTAACCAGGCCCGGGTGACCCTCGGAAGGAGCGAGCAACGGAAGTGATGAACAAAGAAACTATTGAAGGCAAAGGTTGTAAAAAAGAAATGAATGCATGCAGGCGAGGTAAAGTTTTAAATACGGACGCGGGAGTAGTGGCTGTCTCCGCTGCCACAATAGTATATCAAAGTAAGTTATAACTTGTTTAACTATTTAACCTCAAATTAAAATGCCGCATCAAAAATATTTTCATTTTGAGAAATGTGATTGCCCACAATGCGGATTAATTAATAGATATGTCTAATTAACTGCGGTTTAGACGATTGGGTGCAAACGTCTAGTATAGAATTAAAAAGAAGATACATTTGCAGTCGACTTTTTTTTCAATAATTGTCTCCAGGTACCAAGGCAACTAAGGAAAGATACCGTCCCTCAACGATACAGAGCTGATAGTAATGATAATTTTAATGATAGTATTGCTGATACTGATGCTTCGTTTGAGGCCAGCTCGTTAATGTTGGAACGCAATAAACTGAAATAACGTGTCAGGACATTAGGAACCCGTAAAGTTATCAACACGAACGAATATGGTTGTTATTTTTGAGGATTTGAACATCTGCATTTTTTGGCATATAATTTAGTTTGTAACCAGGAAAGCGTCGACGTCCTAATTGCACCTTGGAACTTTGAGCTTTCCTACTTAATAGCAACGACATGCGATAATCTTAATCTGTAGACTAACAACTGAACGACACATCTGGACAGCACCTGGGGCAGTACCTAACGGAACCGACCCTCCGCCGATAAGCACGTGGACACCAAGACAGCTTTTTGACCACTGTGACGGACCAGTCCTTCGAGGCCGTGTTTACACAGATTCGTGAAGACGCCCTCGAACTGACAACTTTTCCCTGATGGGATGTGACAATTTTTCCAACCTTACGAACTCGGACTAGGACACACCTTGAGGCGGACAAACGTCTATATATATATATAACACGCGCTGGGACTTGAGCGAGAACCTCTTAAAGAAATAGAACAGAACGGACATGGACCATCAGAACTGAACTTACGTGAACACCGTGCCTCCACGGCACCTGAACTTCCAACTTTGTACGCGACTAGCATACTTACACAAATTGTATCGCGATTGCAAGCGGAATATAAGGCACTTAATCGTACAAAAATTAAACTTTTTCTGGCTGTATAAGTGATACGTGCTTGAAGAAAGCTATCGCGAAGAAAGTTACATGGTATGTGCTAGCATTTATTTTAATGCTGATTTTCAAAATGCCTCGATTTAGTTTTTCAATTGACATAAAACAAACGAGTATGTCTATGCATTACACCTCGCCCTCTTTATATAATATGATGCGGGATACCGATGGTTTTCACAGAGTCTGTAAATGGCACCTTGCAACTGTAGGATGACCTGAGGGCTGGAGGTTTTACATTTTTAGTGACTTCCAGATGAAATATTGATTGTATAGAAAATTTTTTCTTTGTTCTTCGGATGCATAGTGGCACGTACAACTACAATCCTTCGGCAAAAGAGGTGCATCTTCGAATTAAAGAAATATACTATTACGTTTAAATCAGAGATCAGAGTGCCGTTTCAACCGCCGTGGCGATCGGTCGTGTTTGTTGACACTTGTGCTGGCGAGTCTATAGATTCTGTCTGTGTATACATATAGTTTCTCTGCGGCAAAGTCAAGTTACGGTGTTTCCTTTCCCTGGGTCGTAGTCCCGGAGTATATTTCCCTGTGGGAATTATAAGTCAACTTAAATGAGCATTTGCGATATCGGGGATGCCCATTCACAACGTTTAATTAACAATACTGTCCCTCCACCAACAATGTCTACATACGCCCAAGCTACTCAAAATGGAATTTTTCCAAAGAAAGAACAAGCCATCGTTATTGACTCAGTGGAAGGCATCAAAATCAAGGAATATAACATGGCTATTGGAAAATTAATTGATCCTTGCAACCTCAGGTTTTCCTCAAGAATCTCACACAGTCGTGTTTGCATGTACTTGAGCAGTCAGGAAGTTGTTAATTCTCTTCTCGCATCCCACAAGACTGTAAACATAAACAACCACGTTCTTGGAATTCGTCCGCTGGTATCTTCGGCAAAACGAATTCTTCTATCTAACGTGTGTCCAATCATTCCACACAATTTAATAGAAAATAAATTAACTGAACTAAACATAGCAACAAAATCTCAGATCACTTTTGTTCGAGCTGGTATGACTGAGCCTGGTTATAGTCATGTTCTAAGCTTTAGGAGACAAGTCTACATTGATCCAGATGATGTTCCCAAGTTACCTGACTCTATCCAAATTAATTATGATAATACGCTGTATTGGATATATATATCAACTGAGAAATTAACATGCTTTTTATGTAAAGCTGAAGGCCATCTAGCCAAACACTGCAAGAACACCATTGCTGAAAATATAGACCATGCACCAAATACTCTAGTGAAGGATACAAATTTCCCAGTTGCATTTGATGACCCTGTAGTTAAACCTTCTGATTCTTTGGCTTCAAGAGGGTCCCAGATTTTATCAGGGGTAAAAAATATGCTACCTCCTGTGGCTATCAAGAGACCTCCATCAACAGATTCGACATCTACAGCCAGCCCTAAGCCAAATAGTTCATCCTTGAAACAGGAAAGGAAAACTGATAAAAACACCAAAGCCACAAGGAAGAAGCGTAAAGTGGTGGCAAGTTCAGGCACCACCATTGAAGAAATCACATCACTCCTACGCTCATCCTCGGAATTTTTCGAAGATGAATCACTCAATCTCCCTCTTAGTTTCGTTAGCTGTGCTCAATTCCTCATGGACTGCTTCGATAATCCGAACGTTTCCGAAACAGCCTTGAAGTATACTCATGACATTTCAGCCCTTATTAGTATGCTGTCAAATTTGAAAAGTTTCATTACGGAACGTAAATTAAAAGAACGTATAAATCGCATCATCAAACGTCTCAAAAGCTCTCCCACTTCTGATACAACCAGTGAAGACTCGAGTGCCTTTGAAGAACAAGAAGACTTATTATAATACAATTTCTCGCAGCTGTTTTTCTGCTCATGGTTACTTTCTCTACTTCTCTTCGCTTCTTCTACTGGAATCCAAGAAGCCTTCGTTCAAAACTACCTGAGGTCCAGTCTATTTTGGATAATTATGATATTCTAATTTTTGTGGAAACTTGGTTAACAACGTGCGATACATTATCCTTTCCGGGTTTTACCTCGTTTAGGAAAGATAGGGCACATTCAAGGGGCGGGGGCATCCTCATGTTAATCAGAAAAAGCCTTGCATTTACACAAATAGTTAATTTATCATCTCCTGATGATTCAGTTGAGCTATGTGGTATTTGTTTGACGGATGTCATCCCATGTTTGGATATCATTGTTTGTTACAGGACCCCAGGTCACTCTCTTTCTCAGGATCAATGGTCTACTATCGTTAATAATACTCACAACGATCGTAACTGCATCCTCGTTGGTGACTTCAATGCGCATCATACAATTTGGAATTGTAATCACACTGACAGTAATGGAAGGAGACTTCATAATTCTATAGAAGAAGCTGATTTGTTTTTACATAATAGTGACTCAATTACCCATATTAACATGAACACAAACTTCAAATCCAATCTTGATCTTCTCTTTTCCACTATGAATATCTGTGGTTCCATTGAATCCAGGGTTTTTGACGAGACCTGGGGCTCCGACCACTTCCCCATTACCTTTGAAGTTCATGTTGGCAAGCATTACTATGAAAAAAAAACTTTCAAAATCAAGTCGACCTGCACTGACTGGGACACTTTCTATAACCATCTTGATAAAAGCTACGGGGATTTTCTTTTGGACGACTATGATAGACTTTCTCCAACTTACAAGTATGATTTCTTTATCAATACGATTTCCAATGCAGTCAAAAATAGTACACCTAATAGAGATAAGGGAACATTACATGCTAGACGCCATAGGAGGAACCCAGTTTCATGGTGGGACAATGAATGTAACGAGCTCAAAAGACAACGTAGAGTAGCTTATAGGAAATGGGAAAGGTCAAGTGACTTGGTCGATCTGATCGACTATAAAAGAACTTCAGCATTGGTAACCAAAACATTTAGGAAAAAGAAAAAAGATTGCTTTAGGTCATTTGCTGAATCTATTAACTTTCATACTAATCCAAGCTATGTTTGGAAAAAATGCAAAATTTTTAAAAACAAATGGACTAAGGTCGATCTCCCTCATTGCAATGAAAATCTGCAAACATCTGATCTGACTCTAGCTGCCCTAAATAAAATCAGTCCTCCGTGGGTACCAACCGACCCGCTTGCTCTTCCAGACTGTTCGCTAAACGAATTCTTTGACTCCTCCTTCAACTTTGTTGAATTTAATGCAGCCCTTGATATAAAAAATGCTAAATCAGCTCCTGGTATGGATGGCATAGATTTTGATATCTTACAAAGGTTGCCCTCCAAATATAAATTATTATTACTGGACATCTTCAACTACATGTATTGTTGCAATGAATTTCCTCCTAACTGGAAATCCTCCTTTATCCACTTCATTAAAAAGTCTGATGGCAAAAGCTTTCGGCCCATTTCTCTAACATCATGCGTTAGCAAATTATTTGAAACTCTTGTAAAAAATAGATTACAGTATTGGGCGGAAATAAATAACTGGTTGCCTGCCTGTCAACACGGCTTTCGAAAGGGCAACTCATGCATTGACAATCTGACTAACCTAACTCTTAAAGTAGAAGAATCCTTCAGTGAACGTAAAGAGGTCCTAGCTGCCTTCTTAGACATAGAGGGAGCATTTGATAATGTTAATGTTAATATTATGTTACACCTACTGGCGTCCTTGGGCTGTTCTGCTAATTTAATCAAATTCATAAATTTTCTTTTGAGAGAAAGAAACATTTATACTGCTCAATCGTATGAGATACCAAGATTGGTTCATAAAGGAGTCCCTCAGGGTGGAGTTCTTAGCCCACTTCTGTTCTCTCTTTATACTGCGAAGGTAACAGATGGCTTACCTAAATCATTAAATGTTTCCTTATTTGCTGATGATATTGCTCTATATACTAAATTCTCTTCCCTGAAAAGAGCAAAAATAATTTTGGAGAAGGCGATTAATGTTGTTAGTACCAATCTGCTCAGTATTGGTCTTGCTCTCACACCAAATAAAACGGGCCTACTTCATTTTAATAATAAAAGAATCCCATTCGACAGTGTGCAATTAAAGGTTGAAGGCTGCATTGTGAAATCAGTTAAATATGTTAGATTTCTGGGTATCATATTTGACAATCGATTGACTTTCGGACCACATGTAGATCATACTTACAATAAATGTATAAAATCACTAAACATGATAAAATTCTTGTGTGGAACGTGGTGGGGATCAGATCCCTTGACTTTACTAATAATATACAAAAGCTTCATTCGCTCTATTATAGACTATGGATGCTTTCTTTACTGGCCAATAACGGTATCTCTTAGAAATAAATTAGAAAAAATTCAAAATTCTGCTGTTAGAATTGCACTGGGGTATCGTAGAAGCACTCCTCTCAATGTAATGATAGCAGAATCCAAGTTGATGCTTCTATCAGACAGGTCAATTTTTCTATGTGAACGTTACCTTGCCAAAATTGTTTCAAACAAAGGTTCCCAAATTTTCAATGCTGTCACTAAGTACTTTCATCATCCAAAAAGGAAAAACTCTAGATTCAAAAACAAAATTCTTGACATATACATTGACTGTCTTCCTGAGTTAAAAGATAAAATCATCTCTAATAATAAATACAATTTATATTGCCATGATTTCAATACGTTGATGACATCCGTCCCAATTAACACAACTCTGGGCTTAGAGCTTAAAGATTCAGTTGATCCTAATCTTCAAATTAAAAAAATCATAATAGACAATGGTGCCACGGCCTTATTTACTGATGGCAGTAAAATCGCAAATGCTGATTATGTTGGGTATTCTTGCCTTTGTTACGATCTAAACATTCGTCTCAAAAAAAGTATCGACAGAAACGCGTCGATTTTTACAGCGGAATGCTTGGCCCTGTGTGACGCTATGGATATTGCACTTCAGCATAGAAATCGCTCCTTCGTTATTTTTACTGATTCCTTGAGTGCCTTACTTAGTTTAGAGTCCACTAGCCTTAAAATCACATCAAATCCGTTCATTCTTGAATTTAAAAAGAAGTATGTAAAATTCTGTCAGGATAACTCACACTCCATTAAATGTTTTTGGATCCCTTCACATATAGGAGTGTTTGGAAATGAAGATGCTGACTCTCTTGCAAAAGCTGCCACATCTTCTAATTCTGCGGACATCTCCCAAGTTCCTTTCACCGATTTTACTTGTCATCTTAAACTAAAAGGTATTCTTAATACTCGATCCACAATTACTGAGCAAGGCACCTCCAAGGGTATTCACTATTTTCAAAATTTCTTCAAACCAAATCAAACTCCCTGGTTTGCTCAAAATTTTGAGGCCCACATTAAAAGGGGTCTTATAACCACAGTAAACCGTATCAGGGCCAATCATTACAATCTCGCTGCCTCTCTGTATCGAATAAACATTGTCAGTGATCCTAGTTGTAAGTGTGGCTATATATCCGAGGACTTGGACCATGTTTTGTGGCAGTGTCGTCTTTATGACTCACAAAGAATTAAATTAGTTAATAAGTTGCGTAAAATTAAAATTAAGTTTTTTCCACCATTAAAAGCGGACACTTTCTTTGCTAAACCTAATGTTAAAGCCTGTGAATATATTTTTCAGTTTTTATGCGACTGTAATCTTCAAATCTAGTGACTACCAATTCTTTCATTGTACAATAACTGTAAGACTATTGTAACAACAAAATTGTTAAAGCCGAAATAAACCTATAATAGGTTCCAGTGGCTCAATAAAAAAAAAAAAAAAAAAAAAAAAAAAAAATCAGAGATCAAATTCTGCAAATTGTATTGGAGATCATGAGCGATCACTAGTATCGGAAGTATCATATCACAATGCTAATCAGCCGCGTCACTGTCTGATGTTGCATTAGATATTATGGAAAAGTATACTGATGATGATAGATAGCATCGACAGTAACATTGACAATGATACTAATGAGCTATCGAGAATATTTCGCTGGATATATTGCTAAGAAAAGCGTAGAAAAATCGCGATGTCATAAATGTCACGACACATTTATTGATATTAATGCTAATCATTGCCGCAGTGAGCAGTTACTATTGTCCTTTCGCGCATACATTGTTGAAGACAATGTTGAGTTTGATCATCTATGCGTACCAACATCGCAATTTTCGGACATTTTCAAATTAATATGCAAAATTTTTCATACATATTATTTTAACTTACGAAGCGAAGCATTAATATTTGATAAACTAGTTTTGATCATTTCATGTATTGTTGAAGAAAATGTGTGAATGTGAAAATATCCAAAGTGGTTTACTCATCATAAATGCGCTGTTAATCATAAAGAAATGATATACACACTTCCCAACTATAAATGTACATCGCCTGGGACTGAACGTGTGCACTTTATCGTAACCGTCTTACGTTTTTTGCGTTTTGCCGGGCGCGTCGAACGTAGAAAGAGACAGCAAGTGAAAAAGAAAGAGCGTCTGAGACTCAAGTAAAACAACGACAGGTCGCGGCTTCCTTTCATGATCTATATTGCTTTCGTATGAGACAGACATTGTTAGTATTATACAATCACAAAAGTTTTTCATTTTTTATTTTTTGTTAATATAACTTTTACCAATATACGTGTGGAATTTTTCTGAGTAAGATGACATCAAACTTGATGTTGTGGCGGCTCTCCTGCACCCACCACTACAGGGACATACGAAATAGGACTTTTTTGAAAGCACGCGCTCCAACTACCTCGTCCATATATATACCGTCTTTAACCTTCCTTCCAATATCCCAGTGTCTAAGGCAGGGCCTGCTAGGTAGTCTTACTGATAAGTCCAATAGCAGGCCAAGGACAAAACGCAACACCCGTCTTTTTTCCTATTCTATCCCCTCTCCACATCTCCACAACCCCCATCAATTGATTGTGGCAGAAAAACTAACGAATGATGTCATTTACTACACAAAATTTGGCAGACCGAATAAAAACTGCACTGTAAATATTCCCCACACATCATTCCAAAATACTTTCGCTGCATCCTTTCCCCCCACGTACATACAATCCCTACATCCCAAACTATATCCCTCATATTCCTAGCACAGTAGAATCCTCTCCCTTCCATATTTCAGATTACCTAACACTTCTCCATCCCTATAAATATGATATAGGTTTAGAATATAAGTTCATACTAGATATTTTATTTTGTATATTTTGTGTATCTATTATGTATATATTTATGTATAATGTTGTATTATGTATGGATACTATGTATAATATTGTATATATTTTATGTATAATATTATGTATATATTTTATGTTTAACATTATGTATATATTTTGTATATGGATAATATTAAATAAAATTTTGAATTAGATGAAGTAATTATTCATGTTCAATAATAAATGTAAGAATACATTTATTTTCCTAACACAAAATTGAGCGTACACGTCTAGAAGCATGTAATAAAAAATATACAACCATGAAATTGAAATATAAAAAGTCTCAAATGCAATTCTTATATTTCCTATTTATTAAGCTTGTGAGGCCATTGGGATCGAAGCATATGTTACGGGCCCGGGCTGCGAGCAGCGCGAGAGGCCGGCGGAGTTTTGTTTAGGAATACGTTATGAATTTGTTAGCTTGGTGCGCGAACGAACCTGACGCGAAGCCAGGGAGTCGCTAGGATTATTGACGACGAGGACGAACCCGATGCGAAACCGGGGAGCCGCAGGAGGTTGAAACGTCGTGGACGAACCCGATGCGAAATCGGGGAGCCACTAGGAGGGTGATGGCGCAGACGAACCCGATGCGAAATCGGGGAGCTGCTAGGAGATTGGTACAACGTCGCAGACGAACCCGATGCGAAATCGGGGAGCTGCTGGGAGGTTGGTAATTTCACAGACGAACCCGATGCGAAATCGGGGAGCTGCTAGGATGCGGACGAACCTGATGCGAAATCAGGGAGCCGCTAGGATGGGCGAGTTGCGTGGACGAACACGATGCGAAATCGGGGAGCCACTAAGGTTGGAATGAGCTTTAATTTGGATATAGATTGTTGCGAACGAACCTGATGCGAAATCAGGGAGTCGCAAGGATTGTTAGTAAAGGCCTCGTAACTAGTAATTATTTAATATATCGATACAGCTCGAGCGGTAAAGCTGTATCGTGTGGGATCGTTACTTCAATTTGGATTATGATATTGAAGGTTGGGTTTAATTAACGACTCTTAAGTTATCACGGGGCAATGAACAATATATTACTGAATAGTGTTATACAATTGTCAGTGTCGCGAATGTAGAATGTTGAGAAGTTAAAATATATTACCTATTTGATGCTCGGTTTTGACGCACTGGCAATGCGGGGGTTTGATTCGAGAAACGATTGTAGAAGTTGCCGTAATAGGGTTTATACCGACTCGCGGATCCTATATGGTTTAATGTTGGTCCGAAAGGGAACTTGCGCCCGATCTTGCTGGAACAGACGATTCTCAAACGTACGCGAAGCAGAGTAACGTCCTGACTTCTTGCTTGGTACTGCCCCCGAGGCTTAGATTTCGGGTGTTTATATACACCGAAATCGAGCGAGGAATTCTTGAAGATTTCCATATAAGGAAATGTATGAAGGGGTTAGACGTTGAGTCAGTTTTGCTTCCAGCAATCTGGGGGACAAGCTCCCTCGTATCGGGGGAGATAACTGTAAACAGTGCGTCTTTTCATTTTCCTTTCTAGACGAGAGCTGGAAGAAATTCCAGTGAACGAAATAATATTTTCAAATATTACCCACACGTAACACATAAACATATCACTTGAAAATTTGTTTAAGACTCATCTACCAGAATATATTATCTGAGTTATGCCTCAATGCAAAGCTCCTTCTTCAACATCCACGAAAAAGTAAGCAGAGGTATAATTATTCCTCGAAGTACTTACGCAGGTTTGATAAACGCGGTTTCTTGTGGTCTTTGTAGCCACCGCGACTGTGAAGAATCACAAAACGTACAATATAATTTCGTGAAATATGAATAACATACATATGTACACAATCTATAATAAATTCACTACAAATTTTTATGCGTTTATAGGAACTTTAAATGTTTGAAAGAGTGGAGAATACGCGTAATATGCAAAAATATAAGAAATATTCAAAGCGCAGTACATTTTATAATATTTAAAAGATGAAGAAAATTCTATTTAGGCTACACCTGGGTATATATTTATATTAAGATTGCCTATTCGATTTTTATGAAATTAAAATATGTTGTAAAATTCAACATGTTCAGAAACTTTTCCCGATTTGTGCCTATGATCGGCATTAAAGGATAGATCTTCGACTTCAGGGAATTTTTGAATAACATTATTATTTTCTTAACATACAACATATGTTAGTAAATATATAAAATGCAACACGTATTTAACATTTCTAAACAATAATATGCAGCTCCACAGTGAGGTAGGCGGTATATCCTAATAATCGGATGCTTATGTGTAATGAAATAGTAGTGGTTCTAACTTATTAGAAGTTTAGAAATATTAACAAAAATGTATTAGTACAATTGCATTGTATTCTGCCTATACGTACAATAGCAATGAGGATACCACAAATAATGCAGTCGCATCGTGCCGCAAACGGAGTGCCGCTTGGCGACGAGATAAAAAATAAGCATACCAAATTCGCCGGCGAGCGAAGCGGCTCACGCGTCGGCTGTCTGTGTACGCATTGTGTACATAAACATATAAACAGCATGCAGTGTAGTTGTACTAATATGTTTTTGTTAATATCTTGGAACCCATACAAGAACCCTGTTATTACCATTGTAATTGGTATTTATTTAGAAAAAAGGGGTCTCACCGATTTCGATGATTTTTTAATATGTTGTAGAAATCAACATTTTAAACAACTTTTTCCTATACATATAACCATTGCTCGGGCTTAGTTTCCGAAATTTTTTTCGAAGAATGATCGGTACTACTGCATTGAATTCTTTCTATAAGTACGCGTCCGTGGCAGCGTATGCGTAAACGTTTGAACGTTGATTGCCCACTGTTTCTTTAAACGCATCGAGGCGGCTCGCAACGGACGCGTAGAATGGGAGTGCTTCCGAACTCGATTCGGGTAACCGGCCGTCTCACGGCGGCCGGAATAATAATCCGGTCCAAACCTTACTCAAATCGAACTCCTCTAACTAGTATCTAATTTAATGAAGTTTAGGCTCGGACTGAAGCATTCATTCCGGCCGCCGTAAGGCGGCCGACCACACGTTCATTTCTGTTTTACTGATCTTTATTGATATTATCCGAAGTTGTAAACATTTCATTCATTATTTCGAAAAAGTTTTTTTATACATTGTATAATATTCGTCGCTGGCCGCTACGCTATTATATATAGAAACGGTAGACTGTTGCCGATCAAACGCTTACGCATACGCTACCACGTACGCGTACGTATCGACAGAATTCGATGTAGTAGTACCGATCCCTTTTGAGACAAATTTTGGAAACGAAGGCCGAGCGGCGGTTATATGTATAGGAAAAAGGTGTTCTAAATGTTGATTTTTATAACATACTCAAAAATCATCGACATCGGTGAAACCCCCCCTTTTCTAAATAATTACCTTGTAATTATTCAGGCATATCTTTCGATTAATATCATCCCCACCCCTTCCTCTTTGTCCTAATACCTAAACTTTTACCCAGTCTACAACTATGTATGTAATATAAGTTTGTCGTAAGAGTGAGAAGGAAAGTCTCAAAATTCCGCGAGCCTTCATTAACACGATACACCAATGCTCGAAACCCCTGCGTTTTTCGGAGGACAACTGTACATTGTATATTGTGTCGTTTAATGTCTGGTTCGGACCGTATGGATCATACATGATCTATGAGTGGTATGGGTGCTCGATACATACAATATTTTCCCGCCACGAGTTTGCGGCCGGGCTCGAGTCCGCTGAGGACACGAAACTCAAACCTCGTCTCATCTCTGTCGTCGGAGAGGACAATGAGCGAAAGACAAAATGAGAATGAGAATCCGAGCATTCGAAGAAGTTTAAATGCCCATATATCGCTGCGCTAATGCATTTCAAACTTAAAAGTTTTTTATTTTTTTATCGTTCTTTAAGGTAATTTATTTATGATATTAGTGCAATTTTTTTATTATAATGAAACCAAACACGATATAATTTGTACCACTTTTACTTAACATTTATGGAATAATTACGCTGTATTGTAGTTTCTAAAAAATTGCAGAAATGGATTGCTTCTAGCAAAGTACATAATTTAATATCATTATGGCATTGGATATGATGTACTCACTTAAGGTATACAATTTATATGTTTTTCAAAGGCAGCTGATATGTGCAATACATGGACTATACACTTCACTCCCTGTAGCTTTCTTTTACTCTATACAATATATCTATTCCAGCGACTTACTTCTCTTATCTTCTCTATTTATACAATACTTTCACATTTTAATAGGTAAATGTAATCCGAACTATGTCGTATTTGGTCTCATTATAACCAGAAAAGTTTGGCGAATATGTTAACAGAAAATTTATTGAGGAAAAAATAAAAAAAAAATCTTAATCTTGCATTAATGTGTGCATACATTGTATGGAGATTTAAACCACTCGGCTCTGATCCAAGGCGAGCCAAACTAGCTTCACGGATCGTGAATCGTGGTTCCATACGAGGTAGTCCTCACGGCCTTCTCTGGTGTAGGCTAGAATACGAGAAATTTGGCAACGCTGCCATCAGTCCTACAACGACTGATCGGACTGATGATTTTTATGTTTGCGGCGTTGTGACAGCTTATGTTTCTACTTGGATATAGCGACGGACGTGCCCCCCCCCCCAAATCCCACGGGCGATTGGAATAAACTCTACGCATTTATCTTTCGCTCGAGTTCTTGGCGAGAAAATATTGTAATAACTGTACGGTATATGTATATATACATATCTATTTATACACACACATATTAAACAAACCTCACATGCTGAAAACAAGCTCTCTTTGGAATTCCGATACGTACCTGTTAAGTTGCATAAAAGCATACACCCTAATAAATCGCCATAGTACTTGGTCTAACGCACAGCATACTACTTGTGAAGAAGAATCGACGGTACATTTTTGCAGACTAGATCATTCATATTTCATATTAGATCACAGAGTCCGAAACGTAGCTGTGATCAATAGTAACCGTTAATCCATGATGAAAGATTAATGGTAAAAAATTTTGTTGCATGAAGATATAAATTTTAATTCCCATACATTTCATCTTCGCTTTACGAAAACGATATTAAGGGATTATTCAATATAGATATTACTTGTAGTAGTTTTACTGGTAAACAGTTTTGAAAGAACTCAAAAGTTTAATTCGAAAATTGTTTGTTATAGTTACTCATTTACTAGAAGTCGCAATTTCGAAACCATACGCGGGATACGATTTTTGGGTCTGATTCATTTGAGCTGAGCTTCGGCAGCTTATTTTTGTACTATGTAAAATGTTTATTTACAGCTCGTTCACACAATACGGTTTTTAACCAACTCCGTCATTTTACCAAATCAACATTAACCGAAAACAGTATCCACACACTTCCATACCTCCACAGAAAATTTAATTTTCATGCGTATATATACTTAATAAATTGGTTGCCATGGTAACTCGTTCTTAGTTTTATCTTTAGATAAATGTAATGATTACGTACTAGTTTTAAGTTACGTTCTTTAATGTGCTTAGCTCGAACTTTACCATATACATAATGAATATGTTATTTGGATACCTATATGATTTTGTTATTGCCGAATATAATTGCACTTTATGATATACATGATACAGGTGTCATTCCAATACGTGACAAAAGTAACCATAAAAAATAACCGATTTAATAATTGTATCATGTACAAATACAAAATATAAATTGTATTTCGAAAGGTGATAAAAATTTGATTCAGCAAATAAGTGATTTGCATGACGGCAATAGTTTGTACATACTTCAGTGAATCGATTAAATCGGTAAACTAATTGGCGAAATGAAACCGCATCGTATGACCGAACTATTGGGGTCCATGTATACGGCGGCCGAGTATACACGATAGTTTGTCGCCACTCTGTACATTTAAAAGAGTATTGACTATCGCTTGATTTAATTGTCCTTTTCGCCGTTTCATTGGCTCTGTGGTCTTTTCTGGTGTTGAATCGATAACGTCGCAAGTGACACGGAAATGGTAATGGATGATAAATAGGTCTATACTGTACGTCGTTTGTGATTACGGTGAAATTTAAGGGGGTAGTCCCAACACGTGACGTCACAGATTTCGTAGGCATGGTAGATTTCGTTATAGAAAGATCATTACCTACAAGCATGTAGCTGCCTGAGGAGGAGCCACTTTCAATTTTTTTCACGAATGCGTAAAGTAATTCACAGCTGGTTATTGTGCGACAGCGGGGCAAGGGGTGAAATCGTCTCAAGGTAGCAACGTTGCCAAGAATCGGAGACAGCGTTGCCGCATTGCCGCTGAGACAATTCATCGTAACGATAGCATGAGACCGGTTGGTGGTCTGACTATGAAATAGGTACGAAATATTTTTGTCGCAAGTTCGCGCCCCGCGCAAGTTAAAAGGTACAGCCGGATAAAGGGGTCAAAAGTGCCCTTGAACCTAGTTAGACTTTTGATGTACCATTTGATAACTTAGCCAAAGAAAAGCTCTCACACCATGTTTCAATCCTCTATCTCGATTTAGGGGGTAGTAATGGGGACGAAATGAAATATCAGTTTTTGCCATGTTCGTCCTACTTAATGGCAAGCAAAAATTCTGAGAAAAATCTGAAATATTGGAAATGTAGTGATATATGTTTAAAGAATTTCTCCAGATTTTCTTATCGCAGACTTTAGGTGTACAAAATGAAAAACCCTAAAAAAATCTGAAAAATGCAGATTTCGTAGTGAAGTTGCAAGAGAACTACTTTTATATTTTTACGATAACAACGTATTATTATAACTTTTGTCCCCAAAATCTTTCAGATTTTTTGGAATTGTGCGATGTAGTTAAAAAAATTAAAAATCAATTTTGTCGTGGTATTTCCCGCGAAAAAGCAATTCTTACTGTAAATTTTTGTTTTTCATGCAGTGAGTACCGTACGTGATTTTTAATAGTTCTACATCAGGAAGAATAACATATAGATAACAAAAATAATAGATTCAGTCAACTAAGACTATTTACCACCAGTATATCTTGAAATAGGAAGAACAATTTCAGTGAATAGATTGGCAGAGTAGTTATGGGGTCTGACTGAAAATCCCATACTAATTATTTTGGTCGTGAGTTCGCTCCGCACACAAATTAATTCTCTTTTACCACATTTTTCTTTTGATTCATAACTGCATGACAAATCAGTTTCCACCAATAGATTTACTATTGATACGATTTGTTAATTATAGAATCATTTAGCTTCGCTGACACCTAATAAATAAAAGAAATCTATTTCAATAGTACTTATCGTTAATAAATATGGTTGGATTGAAGTACAGGTGCGTGGTGTCATTTCATACATTTAAAGGATCTAGAAAATGCTAAGTAATACTCGTAAGTAGAAGAATCCGTGGCTAGAGAGACAATCGCATAAAACGTACTCCGAAATTATCTGTGCGTATATTTCAGAGTAAAATATTCTTAAAATTTCTTTAACATATTTTGAAATTATTGCCACTTATTGGCATATTGTATAGTTACGAATAAATGAATAACGAACTTATGACCAAAATGTTAAGTATGGGTTTACAGTCTGAATACATAGTCACGCTGCCAATCCAATCATTAAAATTATCTTTCCAACTTTAAAATATAAATATGTGAAATAGTTTCAGTTAACTGAATTTACAACTTCTATTTACAATAGACTCCCGATTATCCAGCCCCATTTGAACCGGCCTCCGTTTTATCCGACCACATTTTTGTTGATATGAAATATTTTGTAATTATTCACTTTCTTGCGTAATTATTGTCACATGTATTTGTAATTGTTTAAATACGCAACCTCATATTAATTTTTTTTCCATTCGTACTAAATCTCTGAGTACAGTATTCCGCACTTCTTAAAATATAGATAGAGATGAGAAAGTGAGTCAGCAAAAGGAAAGATTGCACTTGTAAGTGCGACGAAGTATGTTGAACAGGAAGAAGATTCATCAGCAACTGACATATCATTTTTGAGAAAGTGGCGTGACATCACATTAACGAAAGAAACGAAATAAAAGAAACAGAAAAGATTACCAAGTTTTTTGTGAAAGATGAAATTAAACAAATACTACATACATATTACGTAGCATTATATTATATTGAGATGGTGCGATTGTATATATGTACCGTATGTTCATACGTGTGTATAAATATTAAACATTATCAATATACTTAATATTAATTTTTTGGTATAAACATAACAATCTATAAAGCATGCTGCCAGATTAACTGGCCATTTGTTTATCCGGCCGAGATCTCGCCCGCAGGGGCCGGAGAGTCGAGAGTCTGCTGTATATGTGTATATTGTTCTTCCGAATGTAGAAATATTAAAAATCACGTAATGCTGTCACTGCATAAAAAACATATATAAATTTAAAGAGAAGATTGCTTTTTCGCTTGAAAAATATCAAAAAGATTGGTTTTTGATTTTTATGACTACGGTTCACTTTTCCAATAAATCTAAAAAATTGGGGGTAATAGTTATAATAATATATTGTTATCATAAAAATATAACAGTAGTATTTTTACAGCTTCACTACGAAATCTGCATTTTTCAGATTACTCTAGATATTTTCATATGTTACACCTAAGTTTTGCAGGAAAAAATTCCGAAAATATTCTCCAGTATATGTTCCCATACATATTACTTTTCAAAATGTAAAAGGAAACGATGATACAGCTACATTGAACTCCGCCTATGCGAGTGTCGTGGGCGCGTTGCGTTGAGTTGCGTCTAAAAGGCATCGCTGCTTGATTTGCTTTTCTATAAATATATCGCGGTGTCGCTTGCCGGGCGGAAAACAACCGCGCAACAATCTGTTGTAGGCAGAAAGCGTCGACGACGCACGTACAGGCGAGGTTGAATGTAGTGGTACATGGAGCTACTCCTATACTCGCAGCCAACTGTCATTTTGCCTGGATGATTAGGCGCCCCTCGTGCATAACAGCTGAACTAAACTTGATACGTATTTTGCTGTTTTATCTTCAATATGGCGACGTCATCCGAGAAAGCATACCTTTACGCGAAACAACTTTTCGTCGTTATATGAGAAGCTTTTGATTCGAACGATAGTTCATTCGAAAGAAAAAGCTTCAGCGCGTGTCGGTCAGGTATTCATTTCATGCAGATCATTCTCTCCGTACCAAAAAAATGCTTAGATATGACGACTATCAAGACGTCGATTTTTGCTCCGCATTACAACGCTTATATTACTACATATCAACATAATTTGATCACAAGACTACCTGACCGAACCGCGCTGAACCCTCCTCTTTCGAATGAGACATATTTCGACACCAAATTCTCCTTTATAAGGACGAAAAGTTGTTTCGCGCAAACCCATATTTTTGGCCCATTTTGTCGGTAAAGTCAACTCTCTGCCATGCCTGGGACTACCGCCACAGACGAGGTACAGTATAGACCTATCATCCAATGCTCTTTTCTGTCACACGGTTCGGGGGTCTCGAGACCCCCTTACCATTTCCGTGTCACGTGCGATGTTACCGATTCAACACCAGAAAAGACCACAGAGCCATTGAAACGGCGAAAAGGACAATTAAATCGAGCGATAGTTAGTAGCCTTTTAAATGTACAGAGTGGCGATAAACTATCGTGTATACTCGGCCGTCGTATACATGGACCCCAATAGTTCGGTCATACGATGCGGTTTCATTTCGTCAGTTAGATTACCGAATTAACCGTTTCACTGAAGTATGTACAAACTATTGCCGTCATGCAAATCACTTATTTGCTGAATCAAATTTTTATCACTTTTCGAAATACTATTTATATTTTGTATGTGTGTACGATAAGCGTATTAAATCGGTTATTTTTTATGGTTACTTTTATCACGTATCGGAATGGCACCTGTATCATGTATACCATAAAGTGCAATTATATTCGGCAATAGCAAAATCATGTAGGTATCCAAATAACATATTCATGATGAATATGGTAAAGTCTAGCTAGTCACATTAAAGAACGTAATTTAAAAGTAATACGTAGACGTTGCATTTATCTAAAGATAAAACTGAGAACGAATCAGCATGGCAACCAATTTATGAAGTATATATATGCATGAAAATTAAATTTTCTGTGGAGATGGAGAAATGTGTGGACACTGTTTTCGGTTAATCTTGATTTGGTAAAATAACCGAGTTGGTCAAAAACCGTATTGTGTGAACGAGCTGCAAATAAACATTTACATAGCCCAAATATAAGCTACCGGAGCTCAACTCAAATGAATCAGAGCCAAAAATCGTATCCCGAAGAATGGTTTCGAAATTTTTACTTCTAATAAATGAGTAACTATTAAAAACAAATAATTTTCGAGTTAAACTTTTGAGTTCTTTCAAAACTGTTTACCAGTAAAACTAGTACAAGTTATATGTATATGAAATAATCCCTTAATATCGTTTTCGTAAAGCGAAGATGAAACGTATGGGAATTGAAATTTATGTTTTTCTGTAACAATCTTTTTTACCATTAATCTTTCATGATAGATTAACGGTTACTATTGATCACAGCTACGTTTCGGACTCTGTGATCTAATATCAAATGTGAATGACCTAGACTGCAACAATGTACCGTCGATTCTTCTTCACAAGTAGTATGCTGTGCTCTAAACCAAGCACTATAGGGATTTTTTAGAATGTATGCTTTTATGCAACTTAACAGGTTCGTATCGGTATTCCAAAGAGAGCTTGTTTTCAGCATGGAAAGTTTGTTTAATATGTGTGTGTATAGTTCAATATGTATATATGCATATACTGTACAGTTATTACAATATTTTCTCGCCAAGAACTCGAGCGAACCCATGGATAAATGCGTAGATTTCAGTCCAATCCCCTATTATGTGCGGGGGGGGGGGGGGCTCCATGTCCGTCGCTATATTAAAGGCGAAACATACGCTGTCACAACACCGCAAACAAAAATCATCAGTCCGACCAGTCGTTGTAGGACTAATGCCAGCGTTGCCTTTCTCGTATTCTAGCCTACAGCAGAGGAGGCCGTGAGGACTGCCTCGCTTGGAACCACAATTCGCGATCAGTGAAGCGAGTTCGGCTCGCCTTTGATCAGAGCCGAGCGGTTTAAAACCCCATACAATGTATGAACACGTTAATGTAGACTAAAAAACTTTTTTTATTATTTCTTTCTTAATAAATTTTCTTCCAACATGTTGGCCAAACTTTTCTCGTTAAAATGAGACCAAAGACGACATAGTTCGGATTATATTTACCTACGAAAATGTGAAAATATTGTATTATTACAGGAATTAAGAGAAGTAGGAAATGGAAGAGAAGTAAATCGCTGGAATAGATGTATTGTATAGAGCAAAAGAAAGCTACAGGAAGTGAAGTGCGTAGTCTATGTATTGAACATATCAGCTGCCTTTGAAAAATTTATAAATAGTATACTTTACGTAAGTATATCATATTCAATGCCATAATGTTATTAAAATATGTATTTTGCTAGAAACAATCCATTTCTGCAGTTTGTTAGAAACTATAATACAGCGTACTTATTCCATAAATGTTAAGTAAAAGTGGTACAAATTATATGGTGTTTGGTTTCATTTTAATAAAAAAATTGCATTAATATGATAAATAAATTACTTTAAAGAAAGATAAAAAAATGAAAAACTTTTAAGTTTGCATTGCATTAGCACAGCGGGCATTTAAACTTCTTCGAATGCTCGGCTTCTCATTCTCACTTTGTCTTTCGCTCGTTGTTCTTTCCGACGGCAGAAATCAGACGAGGTTTGAGTTTCGTGTCCTCAGCGGACTTAGGCCCAGCTGCAGCCTTGGCGAGATAACATTGTATGTGTATGTATCGGGCACCCATGTCACTCATGGATCATGTATGATCCATACGGTCCGAACCAGACATTAAGCAAAGCAATATACAATGTACAGTTGTCCCGCCGAATTACGCGGGGGTTCGGAACATTTATGTATCGCGTTAATGAAGGCTCGCGTAATTTTGAGACTTCCCTTCTTACTCCTACTACAAATTTATATTACATATGTACATACATAGTTATAACCTGGGTAAAAGTTTAGCTATTTGAACAAAGAGGAGGGGGTGGGGATGATATTAATCGAAAGATATGCGTGAACAATTACAAGGTAATTATTTAGAAAAGCCCCCTTTTCTAAACCGATTTCGATGATTTTCGAGTATGTTATAAAAATCAACATTTTGAGCAACTTTTTCCCATACATATAACCGCCGCTCGGCCTTCGTTTCCGAAATTTGTCTCAAAGGAGATTGGTACTACTACATCAAATTTTGTCTATAAGTACGCGTCCGTGGGAGCGTATGCGTAAGCGTTTGATTGGCAACTGTCTGTCGTTTCTATACATAACAGCATAGCGGCCAGCGACGAATATTATACAATGTACAAAATTTTTTCAAAATAATAACTGAAATGTTTACAACTTCGTATAATATCAATAAAGATCATTAAAACAAAAATGAATGTGTGGCCGGCCGCCTCACGGCGGCCAGAATGAATTCTTCGTCCCGAACCTAAACTTCATTAAATTAGTTAGTAGATAGCAGAGTTCGATTTGAGTAAGGTTCGGGCTGGATTATTATTCCAGCCGCCGTGAGACGGTCGGCTACCCGAATCGAGTTCGGAAGCATTCCCATTCTACGCGTCCGTTGCGAGCTGCCTCGATACGTTTAAAGAAACAGTGGACAATCACCGACCAAATGTTTACGGATACTCTGCCACGGACACGTACTTATAGAAAGAATTCAATGCTGTTGTACCGATCATTCTTCGAAAAAAATTTCGGAAACTAAGCCCGAGCGATGGTTATATGTATAGGAAAAAGTTGTTTAAAATGTTGATTTCTACAACATATTAAAAAATCATCGAAATCGGTGAGACCCCTCTTTTCTAAATAAATACCAATTACAATGGTAGTAACAGGGTTGTTGCATAGGTTCCAAGATATAAACAAAAACATATTGGTACAACTACATTGCATGCTGTTTCAATATGTATATATATGTATGTATAGGTACACAATGCGTACGCAGACAGCCGACGCGTTAGCCGCTTCGCTCGCCGGCGGATTTGGTTTGCTTATTTTCCATCTCGTCGTCAAGCGGCACTCCGTTTCTGGCACAATGCGACTGCATTATTTGTGGTGTTGTCATTGCTATTGTACGTATAGGTAGAATACAATGCAATTGTACTAATATATTTTTGCTAATATTTCTAAACTTCTAAGTTAGAACCACTACTACTTCGTCATACATAAGCTTCCGATTAATATGATATATCGCCTACCTCACTGTGGAGCCGCATACCGTTGTTTAGAAATGTTAAATATGTGTTGCATTTTATATATTTACGAACATATGTATGTTACGAAAATAATAATGTTATTCAAAAATTCCCAGAACTCGAGGATCTATCCTTTAATGCCGATCATAGGCACAAATCGGGAAAAATTTCTCAAAATGTTGAATTTTACGACATATTTCAATTTCATAAAAATCTAATAGGCAATCCTAACATAAATATATACCCAGGTGTAGCCTAAATAGAATTTCCTTCATCTTTTAAATATTATGAAATGTACTGCGCTTTGAATATTTTATATATTTTTGCATGTTACGCGTATTCTTCATTCTTTCAAACATTTAAAGTTCCTATAAACGCATAAAAATTTGTAGTGAATTTATTATATATTGTGTACATATGTTATTCATATTTCACGAAAGTATATTGTAATTTTTGTGGCTCTTCCCAGTCGCGGTGACTACAAAGATCACAAAAAACCGCGTTTTTCAAAACTGCGTAAGTACTTCGAGGATTAATTACATTTCTGCTTACTTTTTCCTAGATGTGGAAGAACAAGCCTTGCATTGAAACATAACTTAGATAATATATTCTGGTAGATGAGTCTTAAACAAATTTTCAAGTGATATTTTTATGTTTCTAACACAATGGCCTTACAAGCATAATAAATAAGAGTTATAAGAATTACATTTGAAACTCTTTATATTTTAATTTCTTGGTTTTATATTTTTTATTACAAACTTCTAGAAATTTATCAGAAGTTTGAGCTTTCCTCTGCAATAATGGTTCCGAGCATATAATTATAACATTACAGTAACGTAATTAATTTTGTAAGTTGATAGCTACATTATAAAAATACACTCCAGCCGTGCAAAGAAATTAAAATTAATTAAGTGAGCTCGGATTTTTGCTTATCTTTTACTAGAAAAATTTTATCTATGCATTGATAACATTACCGTGAAGTATTACAAAATGTAAGAAGATAAATCATAGTTATATTTGTTTTATACGCACAGAGTGTGCAAATAATCTGCACAATATATTTTTGTTCGCATCTACTTGGAAAAAATCACTGTTATTCAATTGTGTGCTCTTTGAAACTATTCGACATTTGTCTGAAACAGTTTATGGAATTATTCGCGGTTTACAAAGTTTTTAAATAGATTTATTTAAATCGGACGCCGTGTATAGTGGTCAAACAGATTTCTTCGTGACGCGGATAGAGAACGATGTACTTGAGTCTGTTGACTTTATCGTCGTCAGCGATATTTCCACAGGTATTTCTTACACTCACCGCATTAAAACGCAGAGGGCGTATGAAACACTCGAATTTTTTTCGAGGTCGGTATTTCAGAGCTGGTGACACGAAGTCCCATAAGATGATAGGTCTATCCTGTACCTCGTCTGTGCTACCGCCTTAAAACAATGGATAATATACCGGACTATGCGAGCAAGTGTTTCCATACATTGTGATTCATTTACCTTACTTATCGACTGTCGTGGATATATGAGTGATTCTCCGTGGCATAATTTATCAGTCATTAATCTGAAGCAGATTTAATAAGAAGTAATGTATAGAAGGTGCCAGGAATGGAAGTACCAGTTGCAGTTCGTCAATTAATCATTTGGTTAAGAAATCAGCGGCAGAAACGCTGCTGAAACAGTCAATATATCACATGCAACCGTGCAATATGTCACAAAAAGTTATAAATGATTGAAAACCTTCGGAGATATACTCGGATCAGGCCTACCAGCAATTTTAAAACCTGTTCGATTAAACCAAAAATCGTTCCAACAACATTAAGGAATGAAATGGAAAACGACTGTACTGTAGGTATTACACGAGAAATTGTTAGAATGTATTAAGAAAAGAAGATTATTATGGTAAAGATCCTCGGAAGAAACTTTATTAGTAAGAAAACTGTTTAGCTTTCTAATTTCACAGAATCCTATCCTTCAAGTTTAACTTGTATTACGAAAGAAAGACAATATATCAATTCATTTATCGTAAAGTGTTTTGCGAGTCCTGTACATCATAATTAGTACAAATTGGATGTTTATAAATACATCGTATTATAATAGATAATAAATAAACTAAAGAATTTGGAAACTTCTTTCATCTAGTGTATAAAGTTTAGTGCAATAGTATATGTATATAGAGGCATCCAAATACATTGTAAATACTTTAGTGTGTATGATAAACTTCTCACAACGAAAAAAATCAACAATGAGTGATTATTGAATCCGCTTATTTTATCTAACAGGGAAAGATGTCGAAACCGAAAAATTAAAAAATTCTGAAACTCTGTACACAAGTGGTGTAGGTCCCCAGTAACACAAACCTATTTTTCGTTAGTGGCAATTTTCACTTGAAGGGGGTGAAATCAATCCTCAAAGCTTTAGCATTTTTTAGTTTTTTCAGTATAACTTTGTAATGATAAGAGATCGGACAAAACTTTAAATGGACAAATTGTTCAATTTTTTATGATCTACAACCCCACTGCAATAAAAGTTATCCTTGTCGTGCAATTTATTTTCGATAATCAATTTTCTTGTTTTTCTTTTTGCATAATGGTGAATGATAGAAATTATTATCATACACCAAAAATTTTTCATTTTGGATGATCTAAATAAATCTAAAATAAAACAATTTTTTCGTTTTCGTATTTTTTGTAAATAATGAATTACAATTATACGCATATGGCTATGATTTTGCTTCATTCTTCATTCCATTTGTATTTTTCACCATAAAGTAGGTATTTTCTATCATATCTGAAGGTCGAATATATATTTCATACTTTAAAATTTATTTAAGAAAATGAATTGCACGTGTATATGAAACATTTTGCAAGAACGCCTGCTCTCGAATGATAGTTCAGAACTATTACGATCATCCTCTCCCACATATCAAATATTACTTAAATTCTCACATATTGCTCGGGAAACATAGAGTGGTGCTGCAGATTTATGGCTTGGCGACGGGAAGCAACGCTATTTTTCACAATGAAGCCAGCAGGAAGGCAAATCCCTTGCTGGCAGGCTGGAACCAGAGGGTGACCACTTGAAGGTTCTGGTCCAGCGCGATGGTCAGTAGCGGATAGCAAACCATAAAACATTTGGTAGCCACTCTTCGGAGAAAGTTGGTGTTTCTCCGCTCAGAATTTCTGACGCTTGGAAAATCCTTCTTCCTGCCAAAATGGTCGCCCCCACCTTAGCGAAAAGACAAACGCGAAGGGATGGAAAGAGAACCGTGCGAGCGTGGAGGCTTTTCATCCGCTCGCGGAATAGGGCAGAGCGTCTTTGGAGAGCGTCTTGAGACGACGAAGTAGAAACATGAACTTCGTAATGATCGCTAGCACCAAGAAGGGGCCGTCCCTTTGGTAGAGACACTGAAAATAAAGATCGTGGTTCGACCGCCGGACACGATAGTAAAGTCTTGAGACAAAAGAGACCGTCCCTTAATAATCAAGCGCCCGAACAACATTTTATACAGTCCACTAGTAATATCAATAGCTACCGAAACGCATCTTTCTCACAAGCACGCGAATTTCGACCAGCGTATGATTCCGGGCCATATTTATCCTATAACACATATTGTAACGTGTTCGCGAGTCGAGAGTGGCTTCTTGACGAACGTTACTCGTGAGTTCGATGTGGAGGTTTCGGGCGGTGCGAATAAACGAGACTTTTGTATTTAATAGCTTATAGCACCCAATATACTTAGTTACGAATCGCGGGGGGGGGGATTCGTACTTTGTTCGCGGGAGCGTATAGGTAACAGGAAGCGAAGGTCCGGCCTGGTCCACTCAAGGGAGCCGTTTCAGAGCCTAAGCGTGTTTGGAAGGTGAGGGGTAAGGCGTAAGGAAGCTAGGAGCAAAGGCAAGAGGTCCGTCCTGGTCCACTCGAGGGAGCCGTTTCAGAGCCTAAAGTAGTTGGATACTTTCTGCCGGTTTGGGCTCGCGTTGGGCCTTTTATACCCGTTTGGGCCTCGGTTTGCTCGAGCGCTGGGGTGAAGGCTTGGAGCGGGGGTTGCTTAGCTTCGAACGCTGGGGTGAAGGCTTGGAATGGGGGAGTCTCCGGTGGTCGGCACCGGAGCGCTACTCTGGCGAGCGCTCGGGGTGAACAGGGGTACGTGATGGGGTGCTACAATATTTATTTATTTATTTGTGTATGTATCCACGGTGGGTCAGCTTGGCCCAGGCTTATGATAGGTCAACCATAATGGGAAGGTTGCTGTAAGCCTGCCGTGAACCAGGGCCCTGCCACATACATTTAGCGCGCGGACTGGGAAAGTTCGGAGGGAAAGCGTGCGAACTTTCCCCACGTGCGCGAAGCCGGAAGGCCCAGCGTTGAGCCCCGCAACGTTGGGTATAGTAGCGGCTAGAGAATGGCGTTAGGCCTATAAGTATATCTGCGGGAGAGTTTAGAGGGAGCGTTTTTAGTCACGCGACACGAAGAGTAAAGTGAAACGGGGTGATTCAAATCGAGAGAGCCATCCTTATGTTACGGCTGTCGGTGCCAGGGTCGTCGTAGTCAGGATAAAGGCTTAGACTAGGATGAGGTAGGAACGTTGGACGACCGGTGTCTGTTTCACCATCGGGAGCATAAGGATAGGCGATTTCGTGGATGAGCTGACGTCTATATCATCACCGGGTGCCACTAAAGGAAGCGTGGACGAACCAGTCTCTATTTCACCACCGGGAACCACTAGGTTCAGGTTTTTAGGGCTTATTGTACGTAAATATACCTCGAGCGGTGAAGGTATATCTCGTGTGGAATACCGAAGGTCGTGTTACTATAACTACCGGGATGGGTATTATAAGAAATGGAACTAATATACTTTAACAAAACGATATATGTATATTATAATGGTATATATAGGTACACAGTTCCTGGTTTACTCTGACGACGAGAGTAACCTTCTCGGCTTGACGCAGCACGAGCGCGGGGGCAGTCTTAGACGATCCGACTTGAAAACTCATCGTAGTAATGTGTATATTTCTCGAAGGAGACTTTAACCCGATCTCGCTCAGAGCTTTGTCGTGATGGCGTACCAAGTTACTACGGAACCCACGACCCTTGTGACTTGGCTCCTTATATACCCCAAAAATACGTATATTTTTGGGGAAGGGGTTGTGGGGGTATTCCCTACTAGGTACATTTCTAGGAGCGGTTGCCCCTTATCGCGTGGGAGAGCCCTATGGGGGGCTGTACGCTGCCGTTTCGGTACCCCGTGGATCCGTAAGTAACACTTACATTAGTATATAATGAAGTACTTACCCATTGTGCGTACATTGTCTTTTTCTTCTTCACTTACACTGTCCCCCATAGAATTGCTAAAAAGATCTTCACCCGTAATCACTGTGATAAGTAGAAATTATGTAAACTAATCAATACATGCAATTGCATGAGTTGCGCAAACCAGTCTAATAAAATATAATTTCAAGAAATATACGTGTATATGTATATGTAGAAAAAATATGCATTAAATAAATAGATAAATATGTGAGTAATAAAGCAATATTTGATATGTGGGAGAGGATAGTCGTAATAGTTCCGAATAATCATTCGAGAACAGGCGTTCTTGCAAAATGTTTCATATACACGTGCAATAAATTTTTTTAAATAAATTTTTAAGTATGCAATATATATTCGACCTTGACATATGATAGAAAATACCTACCTTATGGTGAAAAATACAAATAGAACAAAGAATTGAACAAAAACATTGCCATATGCTTATAACGGTAATTCATTGTTTCTAACAAGTATGCACTCAGCAAAATTTCTTTATTTTATATTTCGTAACATCGTCCAAAATGAAAATTTTTTGGTAAATAATAATCATTTCTGTTATATACCGTTATGCAATAAAAAACAAAATAATTGTTTATTTAAAACAAATTGCATGATGAGCATAACCTTTATTACAGTATGGTTGGAGAGCATAAAAAAATGGAACAATTTGACCATTTAAAATTCTGTACGATCTCTTACCATTGCACAATTATACTGAAGAAACAAAAAAATGCCAAAGCTTCAGGGGTTGATTTCATCCTCTTAAAGTAGAAATTATTACAAACGAAAAACAGTTTTGTTTTACTGGGGACTCACACTATTTGTGTACCGAGTTTCAGAATTGTTTGAATTTTTGGGTTCGATAACTTCCATTGTAAGTTGGTAAAATAAGGAGCCAGACACAACTCCGTTCAAAAATCCCAACAGGCCGTGAAAACACGAAATCATACAAATTTATCCAGCAAAGTGTTACGGTGGCGTTATTGAAAAAAGGTCTTACCGATAGAGAAACCAAGGACGATGGCTGGGTGGCTGGTCCAATTCTGTATGAAATTCTGAGCAAGCTAAACGTCTTTGCGGTGCAACTCCACAATCTTAAAGATGAAATTGCGAATATCCAATTGTCTATTAAGAAGTACATTAAGAAAAAATTAAATACCAAGGAGGAAAATTGAGGGAAGGAAGCAGCTGAAATTTTAAAAATAATTAATTTCCTTGAAAGCCGAGAAAAGTGAAGAAAAAGAAAAAATAAATTACGCAGGTCCTCCACAAGTGTGCAATCACAGGCTGCTTATTATGGGAACCTCTGACCATCTCACAGAGTTGGTGGTTTTACGTAAACTGACGAACAACGTCACGTATCATTGGCTGGTAGAGAAGAAAAACGACAATTACACAACCTAACTCTGTTATAAATGACTTGAAAGCTGTAGACTACTACAATTGAAGCGTTCTTGTGGAATGTAGCGTAAGTGCCAAAACCTAAATTTTTCGGAACGAAAGGGAAAATAATCTGACGTGTACTTATTGCCAGGATTTTATTTATTTTTGCTTAAATATGTGATTACAAATCGAATAACTAAAATGCATAGTGGAATTTTCTGCTTTTCAAATTAATTTAGTGAAAACTTTGCAATGAAATAATTTGATTTTGTACAATATAATGTAAACGTTACCTTTTAGGTTGTAGAGAACACTTCACGTGCTAATTACTTAAATTTAGTAACACTGTAAGTGCCGACCTTGCTTTTTTCTAAAGTAATTGTATAACGAAAAAAAGGTTTTCTCAATTTCGTTTTATTTCTAAGCATAATGTGTACATATTATAAAACTATATTTGGTTATAATAATATCATACGTAGATCGTTACACGTACATAGTTAAAGTCGTCATTTATCTCAAGTATAGATTACTATAGAAATGTATAAAAAATAAAAAATAACCTATAAATGACATCATTTATGGTCGCTTGCGTTGATGACTACCTCGGTTGAACAGAAAATTGCTGCTTTGCTCCATTTAGGGAAAAGATGCTCCTTCTAATCCGCGGCCATAAGGATACTGCCCGTTTGTCAACAAATAATATTTACCCCTCCTAGAAATAGAGTACCGAATAATTACCAATAGAAACGTAAATAAATATAATAAGACAAACTGTTCAAATATTTCAGGTCTGTATTTCCTATTATTATTTTCCTACACTGCGGAACATAAATATAGCATCGCCAACAGTTTTAAGATTTCGTGTAGATCTCAAGAAAAATGTAAACAAAAAAGATAAGTGTATGACATGAACAAGCATTCTAAGTAATGAGTTTTAAGCGAAATATACTAAAGTGACTTGCTTGCGATTTATATCAAGATAAAATGGAAAAACATTTTGTAATCTGTGCAAAACTGTCACCTTATTCTAATTATAAAGCAGGAGTACTTGTCGTAAATGTTTGATATAATATAAATTTTGTTAGTTAATTTATGCAGTATTAGTATATCACGAACAAGAAATGGGTATTCGAAAAGTTGCTCATTAGCTTAGACGAGTCCATAAAAATGTACTGATTTTTTTATGCAACCCACCGAAATATGGAAAAAATACGAAAGGAAAGCTTAAATAAAAATTATTCCCACCATACTGAGAGATAAACTAATTAAGTTGGATGTAATATTGGGAAAAAGTGTTCGACATTTGCATAGGAGCATGGAGTAACGTGTTACGTTGCATTGGCCAGCCTGCCTTCAAAAACAATTGAAGAATGGAGATTAAATAGGCTAAAAGTTTATTTTTAACAGAAAAATACCTTGTTCCATAAACACAATATTTACATAAATGCCAATATTAGTAAATGCGGGGGGAAGTGTTATCAAAGTAGTCAAACGAGTTCTTAACATTTCATATCTTCATATATTATACATTTTACATTTCATATTATGTAAGTTACACAATCTGTTTTCTAAATTAAGTTAAATGTGCCAACGAGTATAATCACATAATCACATGACGAATGAATGAAGAGGAAAACTGGAAAGCCATTAACGTTTATAAGGAATAAATATAGGCAAAATAAAGCCAACAGTACTACCACCTCTGAAGATTAACAACCAAATATCGAAGGAAAAAACTGATGGCGCAAGGACAACGATGAGAATGGTCAAATTTTATTCCAGATAAATATGCTTAAATTGTATTCTATACATTCAGTCTTTTTCAGTAAACTACGTAATGGAATTACAGGCTTTCTCAAAATACAAAAATAATCTTGTTACTAATTCAGAGTACCTTAAAATATTAAATCAAAGGTATCGTTAAGTCACATAGAATAATGTGATGCATATGACAAATGAATTTTTTTATATTTTACTACGAAAAATGACATTTTGGCAAACAAAAGATTGTTTTTCTCGTAACTTGAATTTTGGCAATTTCAGCTTTTTTTATTTCCACTTTCCAACTCTATTTCAAACTGCTAGACAAAAGCTAATTTCTGCACCGAGTTTTTGCACGAGTGGCAAAGTGGAATTAGCATTTTCTTCACCCAGAATTAATAACTCAGAATGCATCGAAATATTGGAATACAATTTGTTGTCCTTTATTCACTAGTCGAACCACATATCTTCAACATACGAAAAAGACAATGCTCCTATATATAAACGTCACATAATAGATTGGTTTGAAACATTTAAATTAAATTCATTGAAGTAGCCAGTTTGTTCGCTGGGTCAAAACTTGGTGGAAAATCAGTGGGGCATTATGGTATACCACACTTATGTACACAACTGATAATTTTTAAGCACTTCGTAGCTAAAAAAAGCTGTAGTTGAATGAAATTAACAAAGAAATTTTAGAAAATCTAATCGGGACCAAGTCTAGTTGCATTTTTTATTTAATAAAGTCCTATTCGGGGTCCTAAACGAGATCCTATTCATTGAAATCTTAATATAATCATTTCATTATAATTTAATATTGTTATTACGTTGTAACTTCATTTATGCTATAGTTGTGCACCTGTTAAATACTTGTTATCATTAGATTTTGTGTTAAATATGTATTATGTATCGCTTTTTATCATCATTACAATATAACTACCTTTTGACCTCTTTTGCATAACCCTACTATTATTAAATAAAATTCCGAAACTTTCTAATTTGTAGTGATGCTGTAGATATCCTCCACCTTGTTAACTTAGTAAAAACAATAATAGGAAAAATTGTTACGGAAACTAGGATTTGACGACTAGTTTATAAGTAAATTGTGGATCCTTGTGTGAATGTAATAAAGAAACAATTGAAACACTACTAAAAAAACTTTGTGATATATAACAAAAGTGAAAGTAACCTTTACATTAAAGATGCTACATGCTACATTCTAAAACGAATTTCTGTATTAATCTAGTTTCTTTAGAACCTTCTACAAAAATATTAATTTGCGTAAACATTCAAACTTTCTTTACAATAAGCCACTTATAAAATTCTAGGTGTTAAGGTGGTAATGTATATGACAGAAAAGTTAATAACTACTCTTTCATTGAAAAACACTATAAATTGCATATGCACCATTAGAAAACGGAACTGATTCAAATATATATTTTTATGAATGTTCAATTAAAGGCATTAAAGTAATAATTACACTGTTGCGCTGTTGAGAGGGAGAAGGGTAGGAAGAAGGAAGGGTGTGCACGTTTGGTCCTCGGCCTGCTAGTGAATTCATCAGTAAGGCAACCTATCAGGCCCTGCCTTAGACGCTGGGATATATTGGAAGGCAGGTTAAAGGCAGTATATAAACATGGAGTAGGTAGTTGGACTGAACACTTTCGCGAAAGTCTTATTTAGTTTGTCCCTCTGGTGGTAGGTACAGAAGGGCCATCAGAACACGTTTGTTTTGCTATTTATGTATTACAATGTTTACTTTCTCTTTAATACATTGTAGATTCTTACTCGTATTGAGTAGAAGAATGTATAAATACCAGCGGTTTGTAAGGGACTAATTGAAAAGAAATAAATTAGTAAATTATTAGTTAGGCCTCATTGTCAGTAATCTCCTTTGATTAACTGATCCGAATGAAAACTTTCAATTCTGCTACTTATATTGTTTATTATTTCAATTCCACAACAAATAGATATCGTAAAGTATTATAATAAATGGTACTAACGTGTTCGCTGGTGTCGAATATCCCATTAAAGCTAGTCCGTTATTGTTACATTTGCCTGAGGTGAAATCTGCATCACTATTACAACTGCGACCAACGAAAAGTTCAGGGTGATCAATCGTTGCCGCATAGATCAAGGGAATCCGGGCATGACTGCACATATCTGTAACATGCATAGACGGCAGCAATGAAATCTTCCCAATAAGTAAAATACGTTGTATAGACTCTCTCTTCATTTTATGATGAATTTGTCGATAAGACGTACTATCGAAAATTTCAATAAAGTTAATATATGTTAATCTCGAGGAGCAGTCTGGGAACTGATACATAGAGATAGAGAAAGAGACAAAGTGGGGGAGAAGAAATCACAGGAAAACAGTGGAAAGATTATTTCATGAGCCTCCAGGGTGGAGTGGAAAGAAGAGTGGTAGGGGAAAGCGGTGGGAGAAGGGGGTGGGAGGAAAGAGTGAGGCTGAGATTAGGAAGAGACAAAATAATGAAGTTAATGCGGAGAATAAAAGTAAATAAGGCGGCAGGTTTAAATGAAGTACCAAGGGAGGTGCGGAAATATGGAGGTGAGAGGTTTGTGGAATTGGTATGGGGATATTCAACAGCATATAGTGGGGGGATTTACTTAGCTAGAGAGTTGGGAAGAGGTAGCGGTTGTGCTAATAAAAAAGAAAGAGGAGGGAAATAAAATGGAGGACTTGAGAGGGGTGACGGTGATGAACTCACTAAACAGGGTATATGCAAGTGTTATAGCGGAATGTCTAGGGAAGGAAATGGAGATAAACGAAGCGTTAAATAAAGGGCAGACAGGTTTTTGAAAAAGCATGGAGGTAATAGATAATATTTGTGTGGTAAATTATGTGGTGAATAGGAACGTAAGAGAGGAAGAAAATGGCAATAGCAATGTTGATAGACCTAACAGCGGCTTTCGACTCTGTGAACAGTTTGGTTCTGTGGAAGATGATGCGGAAGAACTGAATAAATGGGAAACTGATTCAGGGTGTCAAAAGTGTATACGGAGAGACAAAGAGTAAGGTAGAGAAGTAGATAGCGGGAAAAGAGTAGAGGTCTGAGGCAGAGCTGTCCACTGAGTCCGTACTTATTTATCATCTTGGTGTCAGACTTGGAAGAGGAATTGAAGAGGGGTTGGTGGGGATTAATAAGGGTGGCAGTGAAAAGGTTTTATAGCCTAATAGATTGAGATGACATAGTGTTAAAGGCAGAAGAGGAAGAAGAAATGAAAGAGATGATGAACAGCTTCGAACGATATTTAAGGGGGGAAAGGCTGCAGTTAAATACGTAAAGAACAAAGATCATGAGATTTGGAGTGGGTGGGGGAAGGAGGAGGAAAGTAGTTTGAAATGGGGGGGGGGGCAGGAGATAGAGCACGTAAAGGAATTTAACTACCTAGGGTATTGATTTAAGAAGAATGGGGGGGGGGGGGGCAGGAAGAGCACGCAAGGAAAAACGCAAGAAAAGCAGCGATGGTAATGAAGCAGCCGTAGGTATTAGGACAGAAATCATTTGGGAGGGAATTCGGGAAAAGGATATGACCCTTTGATAAATTAGTGTGGCCGGTGGCGAGTTATGAGGTGGAAATTTGGAGATGGCATGAAGGGATACAGGTAGAAGTACTGCAGGAAAGGTTTTTGAGATGGGTGATGGGGATAGACTGAGGGATACTGGGGTATATGGTGAGAGAGGAGAGAAAGAGGCATATAATAAGAATAAGGGTGGGAAAAATAGCATGCGCATACGAAAAGAAATTAAAAGAAGGGAAAGGAGAGTAGCTAGCAAGGGTGTATTGGAAGGAGGGAATGAGAAGGCATGGACAAGAAGTATAAACGGAGGGATGGTGGAAGGAAAGGAAAGATTTCAGAAGAGAAAGGAGAGTGGGAAGTGAGCGAGATGGGGAAGAGCAGGGAGTGGAATGGGAAATAGTGGAGAAGAGTGATAAAGAAATACAGGAATGTGTGTGAAATACAGGAGGGGCGGGGGCAAAAATTTGATAAGAAGAGAGAGGATAGCCAGGTATTTCAAGGAAATTTGTCGAAAGGGAAGAAAAGAAGGATGGCAAAGTATAGAATGGAAAATGTGGGAAAGGAGGGGGTGGTATTGGTTTGAGCAGGTGAAAAGAGTGTGCAGAGTGTGTGCGTAGGAAGAGGAATTGTTAGAACACATATGGGAAGAGGGGTAAATTCGGGAAAGGAAGAATGGCAGAGAAAGCGGAAAATGGGATATGAGAGGTGTTGGTCTTTTGTATCGAAGAAGATTGCGTTGTACTTTGTGTTGTTTTGGTATTGGTAACGTGCATAATATAGTGTATTGTTAGGGAGTATAATGTATCGTATGTGCCATGGTATTATTTTATTATGTAATTTTAGGTGAACTGGGTGTGGGAAAGTGAAAATTGGGAAAAGACCATGGTATGAATGGTAACTGGGATGCGTATGATTCGGGTTCAATGGGAGACAGGAGTAGAGAGAGTTCCCCGCAGGGGGGGAGGACTGGTTGAAAGGCCCAGGTGGCTGATTCCAGTCGCTCCCTTCGGGGCGTGGTGACCCCGCGGGCCTAACCCGAACTGTCCGACCGGTGCACTGGGAGGCAGGTCCCTAGACCGGTAGCGTTACGTACGCGAATCATGTCCCACCAGTTGACGTACTGGTACCGCGGGTTCCGGGCTAGCCCCAGGGGTTGAGTCATCGTTCGATGCCCCCCTGGCCCGGAGGTTTGGAGCTGGATTCGCGGGGGCGGTGGTTGAACGCCAAATGCTGGTTAAGATGTCCTCTAGCGGAGGACCGAGAGACGTCGACGGGAGTGCAGCGTTAACAACTGCACGGGTACCACTTTCCAGAAGTCGTAGGACCTAGGAAAGGGGTCCCGTTCGACCTGTAACGTGGTCTAGAGCCCTGCCGGCTCTTCATCGCACAGGTAGTAGGTTGTAGCTACGTCTTCTGGCATATGTTCCCTATGCGTTCATTGGGCGTATCTCAATTGGTTTGCCCAAATCCCGGCCTTCTGTGTAAAGCCTTAGGGCAGGAACGCGGAAGTAAAACTACCACACAGTTGGGAGTAGAGAGAGTTTGCCGTGTAGGCTGGGCGTAAGAATACGCCTATAATATCCCCTGTTTGTGGTAAGAGGCGACTAAAAGTGTAAGCTAGCGGGATCGCAGGGACTCTGGACAAGGGCCCAGGTGACCATAACACGTGATCTCCGGGAGGAGGTGCCATCACAACGTGGTCATGTGGCGACGGAAGTCATGGTATGTTGGAGAGGAAATCATTCCCTCCCCCGGGATGGATCCTCGGCTTTACGCCTTTGAGGTAGGTGAAGGGAGGTTCCCGAATGTGTTCTTCGGAGTTCTCGGTGCCCTCCATATTCTATGTTCGCAGATGACGGCCACCATTGGGGTTTTCGTCAGTAAGAATCCGACACTACCTCGGATTTCTCTCCGGAGGAGCCAAAATGAAAAAGAAACATTTCACGAAAATAGTCAGATCCAAATTAGTGAGAATGATACAATAAATATATCAAATGATAAACAAAATTCTGAGCGGTATTCAAGGAGCATCCGTAGACGTAATTTAGAAGAAAATATAGACAACTTCATGAATGCATACCATCCTATTCCCAACTAGTTCGTAAAGCACCTGATGAGGACAAATCATTTTTCAAGTCATTGCTATGGGCAGTACAATTATTTGATATAGATAAGAAAATACAATTTAGATTAGAAGATTTAAAATTAATAAGTAGTATTGGAGTGCAAAGTACATCTCAACTACAACCAATTCTTCATTCATCACATACATTATAATACCCTTACACACGAGTACCAAGAAGAATTCCTTGCCCTCATGCACAAACTATTCCAACCACATCTCATACAAATGACATATTCCAAGCAGGAATCAGTCACGACACTTCCTTACAATCCCATAATCACAGTGCAATTATTGCGAACAATACCATGCTCGGTACTTCACCCAAAAGTAGTATTTCAATGGATTCAAATTGTACAGATGAAAGTAATATAAATTTACATAAAATGTAAACGAAGTTCTTCTACTATTTATAAAATTTTATAGTTCCATTTATTTTAAGTTATTCCTAATATTATATTGTGTAATATCGATCAAACTAGGATCGACCAAATTTTCTTTATTTCTAAGTACAATTTATTGGTATTTCAAAATTATTCATAAGATACGTTTCCAGTTGTCATTTCGTGTTTTCGCACAGAAAAATGTTGCGAATTTCAATAGAGAAGAAAGGACAATGAACAGAAGAGTCTATGAATGCGGTGCTGAAATCGATTCTCGAAAAGGAGTTTATAAATAAACTTGAGCAAGGAAAGAGACTGAAGGCAAAAAAATATCATATGCAAAAAAAATGTTGGAAGAGAAACGACGAGAAGTAAAAAAAATATTATTGGAACCACAGAAGTATAGAAAAGAAAAGCTGATCATTAAGCGGGGAAATCTATGGGAAGAGATGCATAAGAAAGAGGAGAACTAAGTAAATAGAAAGCTGGACTTGAATAAAAAAGTTACCCTGTGCGTTATTTGCAAGGAAACATTTGAGAAGGATTGGGTCCAGTGCATCGAATGTACAGGTTCAGCATATGTTGGGTACACCAATCAAGAAAATAACAATTATTCTATTTGCGATGCACATGAAAATACAGCTTCAACATTATCCTAACAATTGAATGTCCTTTTCTTAATATCTTAATAAGTTAAACCTAAAAATATGGTACTGCGCAACAATTTTGATTTCGTTCAAATGATAAGTTTCGCATTTTTACCAATTTTTAATTCTTATCGTTAAATTTTATAAAAACATTCGGCCTCTTTTGGTTAAGCGCTACTTGAACTATGGATCCCTTTTTCAAAATTTAAATTTTGTTCTCTTTAGCCGAAGATATAACAGGAAAACTTCGAGCGGTCGGTACTGCACGATCTTTCACCATATAATTTTTCACTTAAAAACCTTTTCTGACACTAATCTTTTCTTAAGTGAATTAAAAATGGAGTGTGACTTAAGTTAGATTAGAGCAGATTAATTTGAAGTAGTGGTGTGCGCCCATATATTGGAATTTTAAATATGACGTTTATCTGGACTGCTGCGTTATCCAAATTCCATAGAATTAAAAATATTTTTCGATATACATATCACAGAAACTAAAGCTGACCACCTCAACGAAGAAAGTTGCTTTATAGTAGGTTGTTACATTAATTGATTGTACTTATTCTTAAATTCAAAATTGAAAAAATGCAAACCTCCTTGCAAGAACGGTAGATTCAGCGTCGGACAACCAGGCTGCGGGTTCTTGCCAAAGTTTGGATAAAAGTCCACATGGCCTAATTCCAAAGGTGTTCCATATACACCTATATCACCATGTATGACATCTACAAAGTTAGCATCGGTGGACATCAAATGCCGCTGAACAAAAGTGTATAAAGGGCCAAGTGGATCCAAGCCTGTAGAAAAAAAAATTACCTTTGCATTTCAAGATTCTGAAATATTAAACATTTCTAATTACATGTCACACGTTTCCATCTCCGTGAGTAAGGGCAAAACCTTGTATGCTATAAATACTTGCTCTTCATTAGGTGTCGTGTTTCCGTTTGTAAATCTTTGAATTTTCAAGTTTTTCGACTCTAAAGCTTACGAATCTTCAAATATTCAACTTTTCAAACTTCGAGATTCCAAATTTTCAAATTTGAAGCCATCGATGTCAAATAGTTAAATTTCCATGACTTTGAATTTCCGAACTTGTGCATCCCAATGTTTTTGAATATTGGAGACTACAAGTTTCTGAGCTTTGGAGGTTCCACTTTCTATACTTCCGAATCTCTAAGCAATCAGATTTCCAAGCTTTCGAATTTTTAAGGCTTCGAGTTAGCAAACCATTAGATTATCAAGCTTTCGAATTTTTAGACCTATGGGTTTTCAAGCGTTAGAGTGTCCAAATCTCCGAATTTACACTCACTCAAGATTCAAAGTTTTCAAGTGTTAAGAATAGGTGTGTGATGAGACTCCCAAGTCTCTCGAAATCTCATTGCTCACGACAAGTCCGGAAGGCTCGATATTTGGAAAGGATATCGTCACTCTAGAATATCGGGATTTTTTAATATTTCCAGGAGCCGAATTTTGATTTGTGCTTAGCTATACCGAATACAATTATAATTTCGAATTATCAATCATTCAGAAATTATCAAATTCAGCAGCGTGAGATAGTAGAATCAGATAAAACATGGGTCGGCTGGAATAGGCGATAGAACATTTAAAATTAATTATTTTATTCAGCAAAATTAATCCTGAAAAAAGGCTCGAGTACCCAAACTTTTTAACAATTTCGTTCCCGTGTTCCTTTTAGTGGCGAGAAGCTTCCGGAACCTCCACTCGATCTGTAGAAAAATTCTTGTCCTGTCTCAACTCTACATTTTCGAGCTTCCGTATACCACTGGTTTTCAGGCTTGGAGAAGCTGAATACGCAAATACTAATGAAATAATAAAATTGATCAGTTGCAAATGGTACCTGTTATTCTGGGGAGGGTGTGCTTCATATTACCTCCCACAGCTCCTGCAATTTGGGCACCTAGTGAAAATCCAATTACATGCCATTTTTTTACGTCTATGCCAGCGTCCACTATTTTGTCTAAGGCTTCAGCCACAGTTTTGCCGACTTCGACAGTCATACCGACTCCGACTGGGTAAAGATTATTTTCAATCAGTCGATAATCGAGTGCTATGATGGTTTCTCTCGCGGACTTGAGATATGCTGCAACAGAAGAGGTGACTGTACTTGATGGTGAATAAAAAAATGATACTAAAAATGCATAGTACGTTGACTGTTGAAATTATTCTCATCTCTCTGTTTATGCTGCGTTTAATTTTTACTTGACAGTAAAGGTATGAAAGTACTAACGTGTCAATTCCACAAATAATTACTGTCAAGAAGAAAGCATCGTGTAAAAGTTTATTATTTACCAAATCGCACCTAAACGTCGAAGATTAAATCACGAATTATAAAAAACAAAAAAATGTTCACGAAGTATCATAAACAGAGTGCAAAATAATTCAGGAGGGAAAGTAACGGAAATATGATTTCCAAAGAGAATTATTCTGCAATAAATGCAAAGGAAATTCGTATCTTTATCTAATATTTTCCAAATTCATTGTAATGCAGTAATAAACTTTCAACTATTGTGTCATTGCATTGCTTCCGCTAGGGTTACTAAAAAATAATGTATACAGTCAGTCAAAAGAACCTGCGCAACATCGCGTTAAAATTTGCTTAACGTTGTTATATTTCAAAGAGGGATGGTAATAAACTAATAATTGTTCAGTGTTATACACATTCAGAAATTACTATTATTGCCGAAAAGGAAAACAATTATAATCATTTGTTAATAGTTAAACTACAGAAACATAATGAAAATAAGTAAAAAAAGTCTGCGTACAAAGGAATGTATTATTCATAGCTTTTTAAACTAAAAATCAGTCGCTCTTCTTTTTGATGTTACATTCTAACAGCATTTTAGGTTTTAAGCCTTCTTGAGTTTCAATCGCGTATTTTCTTTAACTTTCCCTTTATCTCCACTCATAGCTATTCAATAGCGTTCATGTGAACAGATTCTGGAAATGTATGAAGTTGTTTGGATATAATGTTATTACATAATAGCCATTCCATTATTTTCTTTTCCGATTGTTTAGAGTAAGATGAACAACCATTCCCGATGCAATTTTGCTTGTACTGTAGCTCAAGTTCTACTTCTAAATATTAAGATAGACATGTTGGTCCATAATACCAAATATTAAATTTTCAAATACGGTTGCACTCATGCACAAGCAAACCATCACACTTCCGTATCCAACTTTGAATTTTCAACATCAATGTTCACTTTTCATTTGCGTATTCAAAGTTATATATTTACATTTGCATGAAATATGTCAAATTTACATTCATCGCTGAAAATAACACTGTTTCAGAAACTTTAATCCTTGGTGACGTGTGATTTCGCAAACACGAGATGATTTCGTTTACTACTTCCACGTGTAAACAGTTCCAATCTGGCTGTACGATCATTATACTTTACTTTTCGGATTATACTGTGTATTATTTGAGATACTACTTTTATGTTGTAATGACTTCCAATTGCTAGATCGCGGTCTGTTGCGTGATTGGTTAGAACTCGCGGCTTAGAGAAGTGGACTGTATATACTATCGGCGGAGTACTATATGAAGTTAATAGGTTACTCTGTGCTACGAAGGTGATGCGCATACTATCAATGCTAGTTGAAGTGCTGCTACTACATGGTGGTTTTGATGTGACTACTATTTACGGTGGTTGAAATGTAACTAACTCTACTGTGGTTCTTGTATGAGTGTTCTAACTAGATCGCGACTGTCTCTCTTGGAATTTCAAATTGCCCACTGATTGGTTATTTCCAATTTTTGGGAAGTTCCAATCAGCGAACCTAGGTTGCAAGGACACACCTTTCCTTACGTCCTTGGCGTGTTTCCTTGAGGAAGGGGTCGCGGGTTTTTCGAAGATGGCGAAGCGTTAGAATTCGGCGGGGGTGACACATCTGGTCAACACCTGAGACGGTTTCCTTGCCCCTTGCATCGGCCGCGGAAACTGTTGGGTGACCCATGGTACTCGCCAACTGCTCAGGCCGTGAAGGTTTACGACAGGGTAATAGCTATTGAGACGAACGGAAAACATGCGAAAGAAGCTAGAGGTCTAAACAAATGCTATTGACAAGAAGTAAAAATCGTGGAATCGTACCATCTGGCGAGTGTCGTCTAGATGGCAGAAAAACTAAATTAAGGAATTCTCAAAAATAGCGGTGCTTCTAAACCCTGCCATAAACTTCCTACAAACTGGCCTGAACACAAATTATTCCTTTTATTTTTGAGGTACTTGTTCCTAACTACAACATTTACGATCTACTTGTATTTTTTGTAGTCGCCTTGTTGTATGTCGTCACATTTAAATAGATCCAGTTTCATTACAATTGTTAAGAACGTTCTGCACTGAAGAGTTCAATTTCTTCGTTGGCTGACTAATTTTTTGTAACATTAAACCACCTTTTCTCAACTTCAGAATTAAATCGCGATTTACAAATAAAATTTATATATTTTGGCGAAAAAATTACCAAATACGTCTTTCTTATTTGCTGATCGACAAAAAACTAATTTGTACTCGGCATTAGAGTAATGCCGAAGTCCTATTTTCAGACATCCTTAGCGTTAAACTGAACTACAATTGAGCTGTTGAATTCTTCTGTGTTACTTAAAAGATGATACGAAGAAATAGAAGAACGGATTAAGGTAGGAATTGGTTACAAAAAGATACATAAATAACATTACATATGTGTAGAAAGGCGATGAAGTCCCAGACATAAATTGGTTCTTTCTAGAGGTATGCGAAAACCCGAAAATAGTTTGTACTTATTAGTTTGTTGACCTAAAACGATACGGATACAAAAACTGTTAAATGAACAGTGTTCTCCATTGCTGGTAATATTGTTACACCTAGTGATGTCCTTAAGGCGTGTTTAATACTTCCGATACGTTGATATTTATAATTGATATTTCCGTGGTAACATCATGTGTGATACGATGGCAAACGATTTGAGATGTATTGGAACAATTAACAATCGTATCGATACATATCAATTATATCGTGTTTGATACCTATTTGAATATAATTACGAACACCAGCATACGATTCAAATAGAATCTGTATCGTGAAACATGTATAATAATAACATAAGCCAGCGATGACCAACCTTTTACTCTCTGCTATCGATTATATCATCTCTATCATACTTATTATTTATATTGAAATTCGCCGATCTTTTCGAAAATTAATTCATAGATTCACGATGATGTTAACTAGAAAATTATTTTATTTCGGCTATCGGAATTAGTAAAGAAATTACAGCAGATCATATGCGGTCTGGGTGCCATAGATTGATTATTACTGATATACTCTATGAATTGCATTATTGATGTATATCTCCATGAATACAATGTAATTGTTTTGGATCAATACTGCATGGGATGACGTCAAACATATTTTACCAATACCACGTCAAATTATTTTAGTACGCGTTTGATACCGTATTAGGCTACTCGAGAATTGATACGCATTGGTATTCATAAGTATGTATCTCAATTTGTTCCATCACTAGTTACAGTCACAAGAGCAAGGTTACTTTCGGAAAACGTGGAGAAATTAGTTTTTCTACATGCTATCTAAAATAAAGTATATTCTTCACTAACACATTTGGTGCATTTTCATCCAACAGTTTTTGTATCCGTATCATTTTAGGTTAACAAACTAAAATCTTGAATATTATTGAGAACCCTGATTTTTTTAGGAATCCTTGCCCTATTGGGAAGCCCGAATATTCTCCGGAATCCCGACTCTTTCGGGAATTTCGAAAGCTTCGGAAACACGGCCAGACCCAGCCTGATCTCTTCCCGACCAGTCCCGACCATTGGGTTCTTGCACATCTCTAGTTATTTCGCATCGACCCAAGACCAACACAAAGAATATTAAGTCAATCCTATCATACTAAAGAAACTCACACACAGCATATAATATTATGTTCTGGAACATACATGGCTAAAGCAATATATATATATATATATATTGTCGCGTAGCGAAATTGTTTTTGGAGGGCTATTAACGAAACCTCCTGCGAGGCACATTTGAGCCCTAAGTATTTTTACCCTAGCAGGAATAAAAGCCCAAGGAACCGTTACTTCACTAATTTTAGTCGCAGTTGCTTCGGCACGTTTTGCCAGTTTTTATTGATTTACAATAGTTTTAACTTTACATCTGTTTGCCAGAAGTCGAGGCGATCCTTGGTTTTATTACTCGCTAGGGTCAGCGACAAGAACGCTCGGACCCTTGCGTGGGTCACTCGGGGGCTGCAATCGGCAACCCCTCTAGAGTCATGAGTTGAGGGGAAGTTAGTCCCACTCGAAGGAATTTGGCTGTACGCGCCCACTACCTTGGAAGGGGACGAATGGGGCTGATTTTCAATTTTTGCACACGCCTACCCAAGGCTTATAAAAACTCACGCAAGATCCAGAGAAGTGGATGTACAACAATTTTCAAACGAGACGGAATACACAGACGAGATTGTAGACACTCGCCGCTGACGAGTAAGACAGAATACGTTAATAAACATTTCACTTATTTCGCTGAAGTAAACCATTAAATACAGTCCACATCAAAACAGTCGCACAAAGTTAAGTCGGCGTGCGACGTACGGGTTTCACTATTCGAATCTAGAAATAGAAAACGCGTACTCAACATTTGGTCCTTCGAGCCGGATAACCGCGAATAGTTCGGAGATCTTCAGTGAAAGGAAATAAGTGTATAGTGCAAGGAACAACAAGTCACGTGAAGGTTCAGTAATACAACGGAAACTCCAACGGGTTTCATACATCGGATCTTAGCCTCTGTAGAAGGAGGGCAGAGCAACAGCAGCACCGTAGGACCACGCGTCGCCGGAGAAGCTGACCCATCCATAAGCAGCCGTATCGGACATCTCGAGCAAGGAAGCAGCCACATTTGGACACCTTAAGCGAGGAAGCAGCCGTCGGACCGTGGACAAGTAAAGATCACAGATCGAAGAATTATCAGTACATCAGACCGTCAGGGCAGAGCAGCAGCATCATCGTAGTGGACATCTCAGTCAAGGAAACAGCCGTTCGAACAAGAAGGAATTCACGAGCTGTATTAGAAACTCATACGCCGGTAGGGTGAGTCCACGAATCACCACATTCTATCCCACCTTCCCCTATTAGATAGCATCGATCTCTTTTATTTCGTGAATTATCGTTTATCATTGCGACATGGCTAATCCACAAGAGTCAACACAATTGAAGGGTCTTAAGAGACAGAGGGCATCGATTAAGGGACAATTGACGCGTATAGAAAACTATTTAAATGAGGGAGTACATTCTGACATTCATGAATGGCAAGTTCGTAGAGAAAGAGTAAACGAATTATTCAAAACATTTGACGGAGTTCAATCGAGCATAGAATTAGAGGACGAAGTTTCAAATCATGAACTTGAACGGGAACAACTCGAACATAGTTATTTTAAAATCATTAGTTCAATTAACCGTCGCATTGAGGGAGTACAATCTTCCGGCACGTCGATAAATTCTCGTAGAGCCACCGATTCGCCAAGCACAATAACGGTACGACAGGAAGGCGCCCTTCTACCAAAAATAGAAATAAAACCTTATAACGGTGACCCAATTGAATGGCATAGCTTTCACGATACATTTAAAACGTTGGTCCATGATAATTCGGACCTACCCGCAGTTCAAAAATTTCATTTGTTAAAGAATGCGTTGCGTGGGGAAATAGCATCGGTAATTTCAGCATTAAATGCATCCGAACCTAACTACCTGGTAGCTTGGGATTTACTGCAAAAACGGTGCAATAAACCGCGTCAAATAGTGCACGCGCATTTAAAGGCACTGTTCGAATTGACGGAGGTAACGCGGGAAACATCGGCGAATCTAAGATCTTTAGCGGAACAAGCGCAAATGCATGCCAAGGCTCTCGAAACGATAGGTTTGCCCGTAATACAATGGGACGCGATACTAGTTTACCTCATAGGCAAGAAATTAGATAAAAATACGCGGCGCGGATGGGAACGAACTCTAGAGGACGATGAGATGCCAACTTTTGAGCAGCTATTAAAGTTCATAAACAAACAAGCACGGGGGGAGGAATTAGAAGGAGAATTTCCGACCGCTCCTAGACGAAATATACAGCAGGAACGTATTCAAGGGGGGAGAAGCAACTCTCGGGGTCAGACATTCATGGCAACGGCCAAGACAAGGGAATGCGTGATGTGTAAGGATAGTCACGAGATATATCAGTGCAAACATTTTTTACAAGCGACAATTCGCGATCGGTTAGAGCTCATAAAACGAAATAAATTATGTTTGAACTGCTTTAGAGCGAATCATATGGCAAATAGTTGTCAAACTAGTGGTTGCAAAAGGTGCAACCAAAAACACAATACGTTGTTACATTTCAATAAGGAACAGAGACCCAATGTCCCACATGCGGGTACACAAGCAGGACAAACGACAACGCCGGGAACGAGTGCAACCGCGTTAACGGTTACGTACAATTCGGAGGTTTTATTGGGAACAGCACGAATCAAAATTCTGGATAGGTTTAATCGGGAGCATGACTGTCGCGTGTTATTAGATGGAGGATCGCAAACGCACTTTATTACGGAGGAATTCGCGGAAAAATTACAATTGCGCAAGCACACAATGAACGTAACGCTTTCAGGTTTAGGTGAACAAGCCACTAGGGCTCAATATATTGTAAGAACCACGGTCAAGGCGCGTGGGAATCCCTTTTCGACCCAGGTATCGTTTGTCACCTTACCGTCTATAACCGGACTACTACCGTCGCGACAGGTCAATCGGTCGAATTTACAGTTACCGCGAAATATACAACTGGCGGATCCGGACTTTCACAAACCCGGAAAAATAGACGCATTATTGGGAAATATATTATTCTTTAAATTATTAAGCAGCGGACAAATTAGATTAAACAACGATAGAATTATTCTGCAGAAGACAAGATTAGGTTGGATAGTCACCGGCGAATCGAACATACAATCACCTTATATAGCACCGACGTCAGTGAAGGCATTTTGTGCAAGTTTAGACAAAACATTAAATAAATTCTGGGAAGTAGAGGAATTCACCGAGAAACAATATTTCTCGGCGGAAGAAAGGGTCGCGGAGACGGTTTTTAAGGACACGACAGAACGAGATGTAGATGGCCGGTATTGCGTTAGGCTTCCATTCAATGAAAAGCGACAGATATTAGGCAGTTCGCGAGAAAGAGCACTGCGGAGATTTTATGCGCTAGAACGGAAATTACATTTAGACCAAGGCCTGTTAAAGGGTTATACAGAATTCTTAGACGAATATGAGCAATTAGGGCACATGACACAAGTCAACGAATTAATGGAGGTAGCCGACGGTTTTTACCTGCCGCACCACGCGGTAATAAAGGAAGCTAGTGAGACGACAAGGGTTCGCGTAGTTTTCGACGCCTCCGCGAAAACCTCCACCGGTATCTCGTTAAACGATACACTATTAAATGGGCCCCAGTTGCAAGAGAGTTTATACAAAATACTTCTCCGATTCCGGTCGCACACATATGTATTGACAGCAGATATCGAGAAGATGTTTCGCCAGATTAGACTACACCCTGACGACAGAATTTATCAACGCATCTTATGGCGTGAATCACGAGACAAACCAATCAGGACGTTTCAACTAAACACAGTGACATACGGAACAACGTCAGCTCCATTTTTAGCAGTACGTTGTTTGCAACAGTTAGCGGACGACGAACGCGACAAATTCCCCTTGGCAGCCGGAATCTTTAAAAGAGACTTTTACATGGACGACTTGATAACCGGGGCTGAAACTCGCGAACTAGCTTTAGAAATAAGAAATCAAGCAATCGGGTTAGCAAGGCTAGGAGGGTTTAATTTAAGACAGTGGACCTCGAATGATGAAAACTTAATTAAGGGTCCGATGCATCTGGGAAAGTATTCGAACATTGCTTCGTATAATTTAGCACCGTTTATTGACGAAGAAGGTATAATCAGAGTCGGCGGCCGATTAAGACATGCACCAATAAGTTATTCACGTAAGCATCCGATTTTATTACCACGTCGCCATCACGTCACTGAGTTAATAATTAGGAATGAACATCTTAACCATTGGCATGCGGGGATACAAGCAACCTTAAACGCCGTGAGACAGACCTATTGGCCGATAGATGGAAAAAACTTTACGCGCAATTTGATTCACAAATGTGTGAATTGCTTTAGGGCGAATCCCAAGGTACCGGAGTACGTTATGGGTAACCTACCGAAGGACCGTGTTACACAGGCACGCCCATTCGAAAACGCAGGTATAGATTATTGTGGGCCATTTTCTATTAAGGAGAAAAAACATAGGAATCTAAAAACAATGAAGGGTTACGTGGTTGTCTTTGTATGTTTTGCTACAAGGGCTACTCATTTAGAATTGGTCACAGACTTGACTACGGAAGCGTGTATAGCCGCGATAAAACGTTTTTTCGCAAGGAGGGGAAAATCGCGAAAATTGTACTCTGATAACGGCAGCAATTTTATTGGCGCGAAGAATGAAATCCGTCAAATTGAAGTATTTGTGAATTCAAGCGAACACAAGAGAGGGTTAAAGCAATATTTAACAGGTGAACAAGTGGAGTGGTCCTTCTCACCCCCTCGATCGCCTCATTTCGGAGGGTTGTGGGAGGCTGCGGTTAAAGCATTTAAATCCCACTTAAGTAAAACTATAGGAGAGGCCATGTTCACCTACGAACAATTCAATAGTATTATAATCGAGATCGAAGCTATTTTAAATTCCCGCCCGCTGACACCCTTATCCTCCGATCCCAACGATTTTACCGCCTTAACGCCTGCCCACTTCCTAATTGGTGGTTCACTACAAGCACTACCAGAGTATGAGTGGACCGATACACGAACCAACAGGCTGTCACTATGGCAGCACGCCCAAAAAATTAAACAGCACTTCTGGACCCGATGGCACAGAGAATATCTCCACGAGCTACACACCAGGCGCAAGTGGCATCTTGGAGACACCACACATCTCACCAAGGATAGGCTAGTCCTCATAAAGGAGGACAATCTACCCCCTTTGCAATGGAGGCTAGGCAGAGTGATAGAGCTGCATCCGGGGGAAGACAATGTTACCCGTGTAGTGACAGTGAAGACACCCTTAGGGACATATAAGCGGAGTGTTAAAAAACTCGCACCATTGCCATTCGATTCAGAGTGACGAGAGGAAACAATCCTCCACCCTATCAAAGACGCTATCGTGATTCCATTCTAGATTATAAGGTAGAAGTATTATAAAGTGTAATTACCAGTAAGATCTCTCAATTGTATTTATTGAACTACTATAAGCATTGTTGACATTGTAATTTCGTTGAACGTAACCGTTCAAGGGGGCCGGTGTGTCGCGTAGCGAAATTGTTTTTGGAGGGCTATTAACGAAACCTCCTGCGAGGCACATTTGAGCCCTAAGTATTTTTACCCTAGCAGGAATAAAAGCCCAAGGAACCGTTACTTCACTAATTTTAGTCGCAGTTGCTTCGGCACGTTTTGCCAGTTTTTATTGATTTACAATAGTTTTAACTTTACATCTGTTTGCCAGAAGTCGAGGCGATCCTTGGTTTTATTACTCGCTAGGGTCAGCGACAAGAACGCTCGGACCCTTGCGTGGGTCACTCGGGGGCTGCAATCGGCAACCCCTCTAGAGTCATGAGTTGAGGGGAAGTTAGTCCCACTCGAAGGAATTTGGCTGTACGCGCCCACTACCTTGGAAGGGGACGAATGGGGCTGATTTTCAATTTTTGCACACGCCTACCCAAGGCTTATAAAAACTCACGCAAGATCCAGAGAAGTGGATGTACAACAATTTTCAAACGAGACGGAATACACAGACGAGATTGTAGACACTCGCCGCTGACGAGTAAGACAGAATACGTTAATAAACATTTCACTTATTTCGCTGAAGTAAACCATTAAATACAGTCCACTTCAAAACAGTCGCACAAAGTTAAGTCGGCGTGCGACGTACGGGTTTCACTATTCGAATCTAGAAATAGAAAACGCGTACTCAACATATATAACTTAGCAAACGATGACGATTAGGAGAAAATAAGTAATATAGCAATACTCTGCTTCAATCAAACTTGGGTGTTAAAAGACAAAGTCAATCTGCCTCCTTCCTAAAAAATTCTAGTTAAATTGTAAGTGTAGCTACTACGGACCGCACTAGACATAGAGGCAGCGGTGGGCTGTGCATTCTCTGCGATATACAAAATGAGAAACATAATAACATTAAGAAAAAGTGAGTGCCGGATAATTATTAAGAGTACCGTAGGTGAAAAAAATTACGTTATCGCAATTATTGATATCAAAGGTGGCAATGTAGGACAAAGAATTGAATCACTAACAGAGATACTGCAGGACTTAAGGGGAAAGCATTCGGTTACTCTCGTAGTGAGAGGAGACTTAATTGAAGACTAGAAAACCTAAATCAGCTCGATCATGACCTCAAAAGCCACGGGTGGATATCATGCAAAGGAGAAGCAAGAAACAAAGTAATAGACAAGAAAGGAAAACAACTGTGCGCAGAAGCGGAAGAATAAAGGATAATACTACACAACGGGAGAAGCATATCGAAAAAGGATGGAGCATACACTTATCTGGGTGCAAAAGGAAATAGTTAACTGAATTTAGCATGGACAGAACTCAAGTCACTGAAAAAAATTCTTGATTTCGAGGTTCTGGAAACGGGGACCTCAGACCACCTTCCAATTCTTGTGAAGACAAAAAAGTGTGAGGAAACAACCCTAGTACCGGTTGAATTCTCACAAAGTCTTGGGAAACTTGTATGGGAAGAGGGAACGCAGTCAGATTATCAGGAAGTTTTTGAGCACACAGAGCTAAACACTGAAGATAGCGTTCAAACACAGTACACAGCCTTTGAAGAAACTATTTTAAATGGAGAAATCACAACAGGCACGTATAAAACCATCAGATTGGGTAAGACAAAAAGTAAATATAGTAAAAAACTAAATATAGATTCCCTCACACCGAAACAAGAAAAACAGAATATCTATTATACAGAAGTCAATACAAAACTCTGACCAAGATAAAAAAAGGAATATCTCATTGCAAATTCGAAAATAATAGCCGATTCCAAAAATACAAGGATCTTCTGGGAAATGGTGAGGAGAACGAAAGCGAAGACGTACAAAGATTGCAAAGTCACCAAAGAACAACGAGAAAAATATTACAGCGCTCAATACGAAGAAAGAATTCTGGCAACATCGCTCCATTATGATGGTCAGCAGTCATAGCTGTACCACGATTTCTGCTATTCAGAATTGGACAAACTCCACAAAAGACTGAAACCAAGCAAAGATCCAGGGTCAGATATAATCCCGAACGAATGCTATAAACATCTTCCTCCAAGCGTTACAGGGAAGCTCTTGTTGATCATAAGCAAGATATGGAAGGAACAGTATGTACCTCGAAACTGGTGCAGCGCAAAATCAACCATGCTCTACAAGAAAGGTGTCCCAACTAATTCGTAAAACTACTGAGGCGTAGCGTTAGCCAATCAAAATTTAAAAACTTTCACAGCTTTAATAGCTAATAGTCTGTCGCGGCTATGGTGCCGCCACAACGCCTTTGCGACAAGATAGAACTGTGTACGTGTGTGTGTGTGTGTGTGTGTGTGTGTGTGTTTCCTGCCCTTTCATTCAATTTCAATTCATTGCTTCCTCTTCACTACACTTCTGGTTTTTGTCAAGTCTCGTAGAAGGCTGGTCGTTCGAATGTACATTTGGTGACCCGGCCCGTACGAAGCGTAACTATTATCTTTCCGATTTCTGTTCCTGTTCTTCCCAAATCCTTGCCTGGGCCTGGTGGCCAGTTGCGAGCCAAGGCGGTCCAGCTTCTTCACTTTCACTTCCTCTTTTATTGCCTTTTTCCACCGCCTGGTTTCTGTCGTGTCTCTGATTTTCCTCTCGCAAGGGTAGAGCTTTTCTTTCTCGTTCTTCTCTCTCTTTTCTACCTTTTTCCGTTGCCCTTCCTAGTACTTTTAAGGACTTATATTGGTGATGGAAAGAAGGTCAAAATTTAGTTACGTGTCTGCGAGTCGGTTAGAAGGTTGAACGTGATAGACGTGCTGTCACTTGAGCTAGTGGTGGAAAGGTATAAGTGTTGACTTAGCGAAAGAAACACTGTTAGTGTAAATAATTGAGGAGCTAGTAGTAGTGGATCCCCACACACACTCTCAAGTCTAAGCTCGTAGTGTGAAAGCGAGGATACTCTACCAGAAGGAAAATCCGGGTTGAGATTCCAACGAGAGTGCAAGGATAATACATTTATATTACAATATAAGTTGGTTGAAGCAGTACAAAAGCTAAAGGAAAAAATTTATGTATCGTCTATAGATTTCAAAAAGGCATTCGATACAGTGATACACACTAGACCAGGACTGAGGAACTGGCGGCTCGCGAGCCGCACGAGACTCTTTCCCCGACTCGCCTACTTCACTGAACAATCCCCATCATATCCAATTTTGATCTATAGTCTCCATGCACATGTATAATTTCCAATAGGTCCAGGGTAAATGTTGTGGAAATGGAAAAATCCGTGGAAAAGGATCTTCAGGCGTTGCTAAGGGAATACAATAACTGAAGAGTGGCAGCGTAAAGCATCGGTAGGGTAGAAGATCCTCGGTCCTGCACTAGACTATGGCAAAAGCTATACCAAGCGGGCATAAGTATTTGCACGATAAGGATGGTAAAAGCCATCTACGAAATGAAAACACGAGCATAATAAGCGGAAACGCGATTTCGAGGAGGATAGAGATCACTAAATTCTTCCTGAAAGTGGCTATAGAACCATAATCAGCAAAATGACGCGCCTTCTATTTGCTGACGATGTTTGTCTCATAGTCAACAGTATAATACACTTACAGGACAAGATCAGAACGTTACAGAAATACGATGACGAAAACCGACTTACTGTCAATATAAAGAAAACACAAGTACTAGAATGCAGTAGAACCGGCAAACAAAGTAAAATGTAGAATATAAACTATGACGGTGAACAAATTAACCTTACACAATGTTACACATATCTGGGCATCTCGTTCGAGAAAACCGATGTCACTATTACAGCAGCAAATCATGCACTGTCTAAGACAAAGATGGCGCTAGGAAACATATGGAAACCCTTTATGGCATCAAAGTGCACTAGCTAGGAAGCTCTGACAAAACTATTCGAGACAATAGTCTATTGCAGAACTATGCAGCTGGAATATGACGACCATGAAATCGAGAAGCCATTGAAAAGGAAAAATTCGGATTTTATAAAAGGATGCTGAATTAACCCAACTACACCCCAGATTATTTAATAAGACTGGAGACTCAAAGGATAGGGCTAGAGTACGAAATGTTTAAGAAAAAAGTTAATTACTTAATAAATATAGTACAAATGAGAGTTTCACAATTTCTGAAAAGATGCTTATACAAACTATTGGAAATGGACACAAAAAGCCAAATCCAAAAAGAAACTGGATTACGCAATTAAAAATTCTACTGAAAAAACACAACTGTACCGGACTATTGACAAATTTGACCATAGAGGCAATAATGAACAATAGGGAAGGAGTGCTACAAAGAATAGAAGATCGACTACGAAGACAAGATTTATCAAGAGCAGAAAATGCCATGCATATCCTAAATTTCATGAAGACAGCTAGAGACCAAGAGGAGACAAAAGCAAAGGAGTACCTACATAAGTATGTAGATTCCAATCAAATATAAAAGAATTGTAGTTCGACTTAGGTTAGCAGGTAGAAATAGATAGAAGCCCAAAAATGGTAATGGACCATACCAACATATAGAAGTAAAAAGACACAGATTGTGTAATTTAGGAAAATTCGAAGAAATAGAACATATTTTAAAAGAATACCCAATATACAATGGAGCCAAACTAGAAATCGACATGGAGCTAAATGTGATACAGATGCTAACTATGGATAGAGAAGAGGATGTTTAGACCCTCTGCCATTTTTGATTCGCAATACCGGAACTCCGTTCAATGTGTCTAGATCTGAGACGTCAACACTAGACTAAATACAACCAATGCACAAATATAAATATACAATATTATATCCATTATAGAGCTAGAGAACTGATAAAAACTTATATATCAAGCTAGAAATTATACACTATAAATAAAATGCAAATAGTATACGCTAAGATACTGTTTTTTACGTAATACGCGGCCGCGATGATACGTACGGATGCCTGGAGAGCCGAGTACGGTGGGGGTCGTAAATCCCCGCTTCGATTTTTATCGACACCTTTGTCCGCGTATGTCCCTACGACGTTTTCAGGAGATAGGGTAAATAAGTTTTGTTTAACTACGAATTTGTTGTGATGATTTAAATATTTAATAAATACGGTTTCGTGTTATGTGTCACGTCTATAATGCCGAAGGTGGTTATAATTCTTGAGAGAGGATACTGTTTCTCTCCTGAATTGTACGTGTTCACTAACTTTTTTCTTTCATGGATTCGGCGAGGAATTCTCGGAGGGATGGTCCTTTTTCTGGTGGCTTCGACTGGGAGACCAATCAGGGATATTATTTAATGTACAATCAGTGGATTGGCCTCCAGTCTGACGGGTTGTCGTCGTGGGTGGTGGGGTATTTTGCAATTTGTAGCTTCCTAGCGACTTACTCTGGCCCGCGTCTTCTTGGGCCCCCTGCCGAAGGTCGCGGTGGAGTTAGGGTAAGCCGGGCCTGCCTTGCACCTGCGACGCAGGCTACGAGTTGTGCCCCTTTTCCTTTCCTCTATGCTGATTGATGGCCCATAAAAAATATTTCCTTCCTAAATTACCCCTTTTTGAAAAAGGTTGGAAAGTACGAACCGTGGCAATGGTCACGTTTCGATGCTTTAAGTAAATTCTGTTCCGTGCGAAACAGATACTAGATTTAAGTGTAGAATTTAGTGAAAAATTTATAATGGCAAAAGCCTAACGAAAAATAAATACATACATATCTACATACAATTGTTATCAAGTGAGTCTAACTTTTTCCTTTTCATTAACAATAAGCGTTATGTTTCTGAATAGAATGGTGTAAAAATTGTTGGTTTGTTACCATCCCTTTTGAAAACATACAACGTTGAGTAAATTTTAATGCGATTTACACAGACTTTTTTGGTTGATTATACATTCTTTCCTTTATAACCTTGTCGGATACATTTTATGACCTAGTCATTATTACAAAAACCAAGGTATCATATTTGTATATGTTACTGCTGGTCATCGGTACCCGACACGGCACTTAATGTATTTAACTACGTTTGTCATCCTTTACAACGTCTATACATTTGAGGTGTTTCACATGGGTGAAATGATGAATCATAGGCGTTTTACGAAAAAACTCGATTTATTATCTGGAGATTGCGAGTTGACTTTTCGTTGAAAGTGGTGTTGGTACTGTAGTATCATTCCGAGCCGTATCGCCTGGTATAGCCGAAAAAAGGGAACTGCCCGCCGGCGGGGATCCAACCCAGGTCTTCGAGTCACTAATCGATCGCGTTAACCACTAACGTCACAGCCCTTTTACAGCTGGGCCTCTACTCTATGTCTAACGTCTTTTTGCGGCATATACTGTCTTTCGCTTCTATTGGGTCTAGAAGAGTTCACCATCCTACAGTACCAAACTCCGATTCGTGCGAAAATTTACGAACTGTCCACGTCCTTTTTGGTAACTGACACGATGCGCTTGAAAATCGGAAAATGTACCGTAACGAGGAAGATTCTAGCAACGCTCACGAATCGGCAGCACCGAATTTGCACGCCAAGTGTTTTACTATCGACAGGCCTAAAGGCTGCACGCTTAGTTTCCTCGCTTTCACCCCGGATACTCAACTGCGAGTCGTACATGCCACACATCCGATGCCATGTAGTAATAGACTCACAACTAGTCAGAACTTGCTCCCCCCTGATGACTTGACTGTTTCACCTACTTCTGTTGGTTTTCTTTTTTCTACTGTTATTATGTGTGTCTACATTATTGCATGTCAGAGCACAGGGGGCGAACTTTATTATTTCAAAATTCATTAAACCAGTTAGTAAACACTGCAATTACATAATATTTTGAATTATTCAAAAAGTTTTTATTTAACCCGTAACATTATTTGAGTCATCCAAATGCTAATCACGGGAATAATGCTAACTTTCTACTACCTTTTTAATTTCCAAAGGTTTCTCGACTTCAAAGTTTCTAGTAGCCCATTCTCAAAAATATCGGGGAGACTGTAGTAACCCAGCGGGCAATACCAGCCAGCTTTACTTTTTAAATGAGGAGATGTATTATTTGACTTCGCATGATACTCCTGTGTATTAGTGGTGCGAGAAGCTGATTTCATCGTTTGTGCATCGTAAAAATGTTTTCCTTTTGTGCAGTCTGCATATGTTCATTTTGCAACATATCCTTCTAAGAGTCGTTAACTTTTAAGCAATGTATGTTAGTATTTAGGATTCATATATATTATTTAATAATTCCACAAAAATAAGAGAATGTTTTTACTTTCAAAATTATGTTTGATTTTTAACGATATTTAAATTGAATTTAATATATTGCGACGTCTTATGGTAATACCGGTGAAAGTTAGCGATAATTCCGGCTTCCTTGTCGACCATTTTTCCTGGATTACAAGATACTACGAATATACAAGTTGTTCGTGTTAAATTTGAGCAGCCTTTTTCTTGCAACTGGTATGTATATGAATAAGACAAAGCTGGGAAAAATTTTAGTACATTTCATGCACAATAAGATGAACGATAACAACCTTTTATATATGCAATATTTCTTGAGACACGAAGGCGGCCTTCAATTTTTTAAATGGAATGATATACAATTCTTCACTTAGCGTGATAGCGGTAGTCGATGCAAATGCAAGAGTGTCGTGGAGTATAACCTTTAAGGTCAGGCAAGGTCAGGAATGAATAAAATAAATTGAAAAATGCTGAATATTATGCATATTACTATGTTGTATTCATGAGGCTACATATCATATTCAATGTGATTCCTATTGACTGTTTCATTGTTTATTTACATTTTCCATATTACAGACGTAAGTGTTATCTCAAATGCGCAGTTTCAGGTTTCAGTATTTATTTGTGTATGATACAGGAAAAAATATTACGTTTATTGGGTCCAGTAATATTTTATAGCAATGCATTGTTATTTCAAAGACGAGAAAGTATATATATTGAATATTTTTTGAGTGGAATAAAAGTAAATTGATTTACAATCAAAGATATCCAGATAAAACATAGCCAAGTGAAAGTCTGTTTATCAATGTTTACATGCTCTTTACTATTGTAAGGAAGGATAGGAGCAAAGAAACATTTGTACTCGATTGGAACTTGAAACATCCTGAAAGCAAATATTTGTAACAATGCGTAATTTACCCAATGCCCATTGGTGGAAGACAGAAGATCCAAAAATTCGAAAAGAAAGAAGTTATCAAGTATAATTTAGAATTAATGTTTGAAGTGGAATTATTGACAACATGTTACTAGGTCCTTATTTTTACACTGGAACATTGAATGAACATAAATACTAACAATTCTTAAAGCAAGAGTTTCAAGGGAATTGGGAAACTGCCCCCTATTCTTGCACAAAACATATATTATATTCATGTATAATTGCAAGTCGGTAAAGAGATTTTCTAATAATATGTTCACAAATAGAAATATTCAGCAGATTGATACGTATGAACCCATAAAATAGTTCGTGAGAATCGCTGGTTCTAACGTCACTAGATTTTTTGTATGGGGTCACATTAAAAACAGTGTTTGTGCCACAACGGTATGAAAAACGATCTAAAAACGAGAATCAATAAAGCCTGTGCATCCATACCAAGTGACAGATTAGCAAAGAATAGCAGAAATCTAATCGACAGACTTCAGAGGTGCATTCTTCGTAACGAGGGTTACATTAAACATGATATGTAACCTTATCAATGTAAAACAGTAGTAAGCACAATAGTCAGTATTTTTCAATTCATCCTCTTCATTTCTGACCTTGCATAGCCTTAAAGGTCAGTGTATGACACGTTTGAATTTGGCTGGACAACCATTTTCATGTTGAGCCAAAAAATTTATATAATTTTCATTCGAAAAACTGAAGATCATCTTCCTTTCTCGAAAAATGTTGCGCGTATAAAAAATCGGTATCATTCATCTTATTGTGTATAATAAATATTGAATCATTTTCCCCTTTATTTTTCTTCATACACTTGCCGTTTGCAAGAAAAATGCTGGTCATACTTAACGCGAACACCCTGTGTACAAAAAGTATTACAAATAAGGCACAGTGGACTCAAGAAAACGTATAAAAGGAACGACATTTTCTCCTTTTGTAAATAGTTTCGAAATGGTAGTGAAAGATGGTTTAGGCTACGGTTACAGTAGGTATGGGTTCGTACGAACTATCTTTTGACGAACATGTTCCATCCACTGTCACTGCAGCCTTACGTTAGATGCATATCGTGTGATCAATGGGCATATAAAGCGTGTTCTGTATGGTACATCCCTGAGGGATATGTCTGTAATGATTACAATTAAGAGACATTGAACGAAATGTGATGAAATACTTGATTAGTTCAATATTATTTTCTATTTTGTTGAAAAAAGGTTCCGTCCCCGAAAGCGGGATTATTCCAGTCGAATCTACTTTTTTAGTTTTCGGAGTTTATTTCTCCTAACTCTTAAGTTCGCGCATTCGTCATCATGCGAATACAAACTAAGCACTTGAAGCTATCATTGGAAGCAGAAACGTAACAAAAACGTAACTTGTTAAAAGTCTATAACATCTTTTGTTTAAGTAGTCAATATTACGTATTTTTCCTGTATTAGCTGGAGCATAATATCTATGATGTGTTTAAATTTTTAAATTTGCAGAATAACTTACCTGCTGTTATAACTCGCACAGACGGGCTGCTGTCAACGTTGTCCAAGTAACCAGGGATATAAAGTACTACATTTCTGTCCTTGTTCATTTTCGGAACTAAGTTAACTGCATCTTTTATATATTCATCAGTATGGGATCCGTTTCTGAATTGTAGCAGAAAGTCAAATGGGTAAATTTACATACGTTACATGGAATGAAAATATCTTTCAATAGTAGACAGATAGTTACTTGTTATACAAACGCAAGAATATACTTGATAAAAGACCGGTTTTTATATCATCTATAGAATCTGTGAACAAAATTATTGTTGTTACAATTAAGTGCAGTACAAATTAATTCGAAATCACTCTACAATCTTTATTTACAAAAATTCACACACATAATTTTAATATTTTCAATAGAATGTTTATCCATTTTTCAGACAACTGATAAATTCTCTATTTGAGAAATGTTCACCATTTCGAGTGAATAAAATTGTGCGAATCACTGTGTAGACTCCGAATTAACTTCTTCTGAGAGATTTATACAAAGTAATTATGTAGCTAAACAGAATGTCATAAGGTAATGCTATCGATTGATTGTCGTATACATATAGAAATCAATAATTAATTTGGGAATGAAAATATATGTATCGCAAAGTATTCACTGTGACAACATATAAAAAAATGTACCAAGGACATGTAAGTGCCAATAAGTGTATCGAGAGAGCAGTACATAGTCGATTAGCATGCCTACCTGAACTATTGAAAACCACGACCTTCTTCTAGCTACTTTAACCACAATTTTGGAGGACTGCATATTAAAATGATGATTTTTAGAAGAAAAATGTCATGAAATACGACGATACATTCTTCAATAATTTTTAGACTTGTACCTGGAGTCAAATTTGCTAAATAGAAACATTTTCAGAATTCTTTTTATGAAAAAATGGCTACGTATGGAACAAAAAACGAGTTAAAGAGAGCAGTCTTCTACAATTAAAGTGAAAGGGAGCGAAATCTTACCTTGAATAATTTTTGAGATAAAAATTCTTTTGGGAGGGTAGTTTTCACAAAAATTAATAGAGGTTGCCGACTTTGAAGGGTAAGTATGTTTTAAACAACTTCAAATTTAGAAAAAATAATGACCTCTCCCTTTTTATTATATGAACTACTTCAAGTTGAACAAAATCCCAGACATTAAGGACAAGGGCCATTCACTTGGCGCAAAATAGCCGCTACAGTGTTTTTAATTAAAAATTGAAAGGTTCTTACTATCAGTAATATTGCATTTACTAAAAATAAGGCTGGAACGAAACTTCAAGGTTGATGGTTTTCAATATTCCTGTTTTGAACATAAGTATAAAATCTACAACTTACCTGCCAATACAAAGCTAGCTAAACCCAGCAAAATGCAGAAATGTAAGTTGGCCATATTGAATGATGAATTCAATTGTTCGAATCTCGTACTTGTCCTTCTTTACCTGCAATGAAACTACATATTAATCTTTCATATTAGTATCAGTTAGTCGCGTTCATACTTCCGTCACGATCGGTCGTGTTTACTGCCGCAGCCTCGCTTTATTGAATTCGGAGTGAAAAGTACAATACAACTATACACAACTATATACTATTCGTCCGCGACAAGAAGGCACGCAAGTATTTACATTCCTGTTCTACATATAATCTACTAGCCTCCCTACGAGCACATGCCGTGTTCACTATTAACCGAAGACGTTAAAGATGGACAGTGGTTTAATAACGAAGACGGCGTGTGGTGGTAGAGAAGACAGAAGACCATATCTACAGTGAGGTTGTAACGACTCGTCTGCCTTCTTTTCGTGAACGGACAGTACATGTGAAAACAAACACCTATAACCGAAACCCGCTTAATGGCGGGACTGGAAATTCAGATTTTACTACGTCTAAAAACGTAAAACATGACAGATAAGGAACCATTACCGATATTAAAAAAAATCCCAGCGATGTTCAGTTCTAAAAGAATACGTACCTGTTAGCGTCCACGTGTCTTGCAGGCGGCCAAGGGTCGCAGGCGACGCATTGTCGCCGCTGTAAGATTTACGATTGGGACTTAGGCCGCGCGTGGCTAGGGAAAGTACCCTTAGCGCACGAGATTATCCAGACATCGTCCCCCGATGTCTGGCGCCCTAGAGCCGTATAGCTTCATTGTTTACAAAGTCGAAAACCAGGTGATGACTGGCGACCGCGTTGGGTCCCCGAGCCATCGCCTGTTGATAATAAGCTACAGAGTTTAGAGTGAGATAGCAAGCAGCCCGAAGTTGCGTTGCTAAAAGAATAGGATCTCTACTGTGGAGGATCTGGCCACGGAGTGAGGAAGGCAAGGGTGCCTTCTGGTAAGAGGACTGTGTTGAACCTCACGGCACTTACCCCAGAACCTCGCAAGCGAACAGAAGTTACTCAGTAAAAACTCTAACATACCAGACTCCCAATACATGGAAACAGAATCAGAAAGCACCGCTACAGACAGGTGGGAATTACCGAAGCAAGTTAAAAGAAAGAAAAGAATACCAATAAACAAAGAATCGGGCATATAGATTAAGCTAATTTAAAGGCAAACAAAGTGATTAGAAGATCCAGAAACATCGAATAGATTTGAAGTACTACAAAGTCCATACATAGAAAAAGAAAGGGAAACCAACATTGTACCTAACCCGCCCCCAATATTCATCGAAGCCACAAATATAAGTCATCTCACAGAAACACTAAACAGAGAAGTTGGAACGAAAGAATTCCTACTGAAGCAAATGAAAGAGAAGCAAGTGAAAATACAAACGCAGAATTCACACGTCTATCTTTCAATGATCAAAATACTCGGAGCCAAGAACGCGGACTACTACACATACCAGCCGAAGTCGGAAAGGAGATTTAAAGTCGCATTAAAAGGAATGCACCAAAAGATAAACATAGAATACATCAAGACAGATCTACAACAAAAAGGACACAGAGAAAGTAGCATTATCAATCTCACAAAAAGCGGTAGATCGATAGCACTACCAATATCTTTAGTAGAATAGTAGCAAGTAGATAACATTAAAAAATATATGACTATATTACACCAGGATAGTTTGTAACACATTAGTTAGAATTGAACCCCCATGAGCGAATAGAAATGTGCTAGATGTCAACGCTATGGATAAACTAGGAATTATTGTAACTGTTGAATAAATATAATTGGTTTCTGGAGCAAACTTATATTTATTCTGCTTAAAAATTAAGGTTTTACAGTGTATGGTCACGTAGCTATGCCGAGGGAAGAAACCGAAGTGCGAGCCACGGTCGCGTTAGCAACGAACAACGGAGAAAAACATTTGACGGTGACGAACACGCCCCATGACGTGATGACTGGCGTGTTTGCTTCACCTTCGAAATGACCATATTTTTGCATGAGGAGTTTTCACGGAGTAACGATTTACTTCATCAGTCACAAATCACCTACATGCGTAAAATTTGCAGAATCTCATTTCTCCATCGACTGTCTTCTAGGTAAAGGAATCGTAAAAGTCATCCGTTCTAACTGGAAGGGCAGCCACCCGGCTAATTACAAAGGTTGCATTGTTAGAAAAGAACTCCTAAAAAATATATCCTCCAATTAGAAACAGATAACAATGAAGCACTGAAAAAACAATAACACACGATAAAGTAGTATCGGCCCCCGTAATAGTTAGTAAAACATACACAAACACTAACGCAAACCACTCAACAGGTAACGGAAACGGCTACGGAAACAAACATTAACCAAGTAACAAGCACACAAGCTGTTGGTCAAACAAACACCATAGATAAACTAGAAAGACTGACAGAAAACATAACTATTCAAATATCAGCAATGCTAAACCTTAACGAGATTGATTACGTTGCAAGAAACTAATGAAATTCACGGTAATAGAATGGAATAGTAACGGTTTACAGAATAAATTACCCGAGCTAAAAATACCTCTTAGTCATAAAAACATACATATCATTACTATTTCCGAAACACATCAAACCGAAAAGTCACACATAAAATTACCCGACTACATCTACTACAGTACTCCACACTCGAATGGTAAGGCTCGCGAAGGTACGGGAAACTTTATTGAAAAGAACATGAAATATTCACAAATCATATCGCACAATACCAATAAAATTCAATCAACCTTAAACAACAAAACATTAATATCTCAGCAATTTATTGTTTACCTAGATATACAATGGACACCGTTAACTACGATAAATTCTTTCAATCTTCCAAGAATAGATTTATAGTATTTGGTGGCTTTAATGTGAAACAAATATATTTGGGGCTCGCGAGTAAACAGCCCTAAAGGCAACAAGCTTTTTCGTTATATAAGCGACAATCAACTAAGAGTATACGTGCCAGGGCAACCAACGCCCTGGCCCACAGATACAAACAAAACATCAGATATATTGGATATTGCAATTACTAACACTGACTATGTCATAAAAGTCACTAAACTAGTTGAATTAACATTTGACCACACCCTCACAGTCTTCGAAATAGACGAGGTCGCAGTAAACGACGAAAACGTAATGCTAACGAACAGCACGACAGACTGGATAATATATAAGGACTACATAAGTTACAATCTAAACTGCACTATACCATTTAAAAACGAATTAGACATAGAATTGGCAACCGAGACACTAACTAATACATTACAATCAGCAGCGTATTTTTCAGCAAAATACGATGTTGAAACATTTATACGTAGAAAATATCCTTCGCACTGTAGGCGGTAAAAGCAGGCGTTATGCGTGCTAATGAAAGACAACGTTCTGGATAAATATATGTTTATATTAAAAAGAGTTAATGTCGATCTAGCATCTGGGCGCGTGCGCCGCTTGCCGTACCTAGGCTTGCGGCTATACCGGCAGGTGGTAGGTAGCGTTTCAACCACTGCGAAGGGTCACGTTCGTAGATGTAATGAACGGCAGACTTGGAAAAACCCCATCTTCACCAGTTAAGGATCATTAGACGGGTAGTATATTAAATAGAATGTATAGATATACATATGGGTACAGGTATAATGTGTCGGATTGCCGATAGTTTCGGTGTCGCGGTGTCTATTCAACTGCCTACGCCGAGCAGTTATTCGTAACCCCGCGGTTGCCACGCGGCTCCCGATTGCCAACTTATCAACTACCTCCTCTTATCAACTACCGGTATGTGTTTTCGTACTTCCTCCACACTTACGGCCGGCATATTCACCGTGTAATAAGTTTCAATAGCTTGCGTCTGTTCGTCGCTTATTAATTCATAAATTCTACCAAACGACCTGTCTTTATTTTTCTTCCTTTCAAAGCTACTTTGACTATCTCGCTGAGACGATAAGTCCCCGCTAAAAGTACATTCTAACTCGCTTTTAGTACTTTGATTTATTGCATCTACTGCAATGCCTGACCCTGTAGAATCTTTCAATGGTATCTCCATTTCGAAATCGACGCGATCAGTACTCGACTCCTTAGTTTTAGTGTAGTCTGATTCGTACAATTCTTTGATGCGCTCAATGACCTCGGTGTCAATTTCCGGAATGATCTGCAATTTCTCAGACACGGCAATCGGTTCCCCAATGCAGTCAATATTCATAATTTGTGTACTAGCCAAATATAAATCGTTCGACGCTTTATTTCTTTCCCGTGATACTACAACACCATCATCAAATCACAATTTGATCAATGGGTTCGAGGGAAAATCTCGGTCAAGTACCGCCATGAACGTCATCGAAGTTGATTTTCAATATATTGTCAATTTTCTTAGCGTGAAAGTTTTTCTCATGCTTGGTTCTTACCTTGTCCAGAAATTTTAAGTGATTCATGTTTTTGTTGGGTAACTATGTTGGAGATGATTTAATGGGGCGATTTGTATGTGGTTCGTTGTACAAGGTTCTTCGTCCACGTAACAGTCCGAGAGCAGGTCAAACCTGTCAGACGGTGACTTGTTAGGTATATCCATGATCATTGTTGAATCTCTTACACAATGAATTGTATTTCCTGAATTCTTAAGGGTAACTACTCTACCCCTTGTTTTGGTTAAACTTAGGACGGATTCTCCATTCCATTTATTTACTGTGTTTAGGTTGAGCCGTGACTTTGGGACCCGATCTGACTCCGTCCCGTGTTTTGACTCGGTCAGGTTTGTGACGGATAGTGTTTAGTTTGAAATATAATAAAGTGTAAGACTTGGCTTCGCTTTATACTGAGCGTTTTACGTCAAAGTTCAGCTTTTCTGAGTATAATCAGCTCGTCTGTCTAGCTCAAAGTGTACGATAATCGTCTCCTCAGCGTCAACTCATGCCTTGTAAAAACCTGTCTGAGGATCCATCGTCCATCTGCCATCTCTTGATGCTTGAATGCCGTCTAATCTTCGTACGCATAGTTCCTGTCTCTCCTGCCTCAATGGCGAATCGTACCACTGCGAATGTCCTAAGTCCAGTATACTGAAAGTCAGGTTTAAGGCCTATATAAGGTATATATAAGGACGAGGTAATTGGAGTGATCACTTGCAAGAAAATCCTATTTCGTCTTACGTTCCTCTTGTGGTAGACACAGGAGTGTCGCCACACATGTATGGAAATCTATGGTAATTGACTTCATAACAACTACAATGTGCACCATTGCTGACACCGTCTCGGCATAGTATTCTTAATTGTTTTAATTAACAACTTTCGTAGCTTGCAAATAGAGTAGTTATTACTTGCATTTTTGTAATGCATGTTGTCTTGAAGCTATTCCATCACTATAGACTACATATTTTTAATCGCATCTACATTTAGAAACTCCTACAGCCAAAACAATAAAACAATATTGCGTTTGTGGTTCAATTATTACAGACATAACTGTAGCAATAAGGATCGTCATGCGTTTGTAACAATAGAAGCGAACTTGTCGAAATGGTACCACTTCGTGGATTACAATGACCTGGAAATATCTTGTTAGCGCCACCTTTATGAATAACAGTTTCCATTTTTCGAAATATTTGCAAAACACTTTCAGTAACCTATAATTGAATTCTTCATATACATACACTTCCGTGGCGTCTACTGCTTTTAGGTATAAACTCATCACGATAGCTGAAATGAATAGATTTAAGGGGTGAACTTAAAAATTTGAATTCGTGTGGCCGATTGTATACTGGCTGACGAAACAATTATTCATCCCGGGCCTAATTCGAATTTAATCGAATTTAATATGGATAATTAGCTTCTGCTTATGTTCGAACTAGGTTATTCATTCGGCCCCTGACATGCTAACAAGAAAATATATTGACGTGTTGATCGGCGATTTTGATGGAACTTTGCACAATTGTACAGCAGTTAAAAATATTAGACTCGTAGCTGCTTTATCTGCGATCGTCCATGTTGAAGGGATAAAAATCAACCCCTAAGTAAAGCAGATAAAATATGTTTTGTCGAAAATCACGCAAACTACTGAAGATAGGCCAATAGCATACACGGATGTGTAGGGGGGTACGAGAAGAAATTAGGCGTGATGACACTTAAAAATGTTTGTAATAAGTATATATGTGTATATTGACTATGGTAGATAGGTACATTAACAATGTTTTGGGATAGATTACAAGTCGTAATGAGGAGCGTTTTCTGTTTGGCGATCTTTCCGGTGTCGCGGTTTCTCCAAGACTGCTTTTCCCGTACAGTTTTTCGTACCCCTGAGGTTGCTATACGGGCCCCCGGTTACTATGCGGATTCCGCGGTTGCTAGGTGGACTCGCGAACTGACTATCGGAAGAACTCAAAATTTCCTCGGGGTCGGTTCCGCCGGCGACAATAACAAGTCCGCTAACACATCCGCCATTTTCTATCCTTCTTTCTTATTACTGGGCTTACGTGTCACTCGGTGCCTAGCGGATCATCAGGCGCATGTAAGCCTTCAAGTCCCGCTGCCCTTGCCCTCGAGAGCCTTTTTTAGCAAAACTGCTTACAGATGATTATAGCAACTTTTAATCACGAACTTCATTCTGCATACGAATTTGAAACAAATGAATTTGTTTAAATAATTAATTAGAAAACTATTGTTTCTAGATAATTTCATCGATCAAGTGTTTCTTCTGTATTGATATATAGGATGTATATACTTAAATACAAAATATACGTAAACCGAAATTTTGATTTCCGCGATATCAAAAAAGCAGTAAATATTGCATTTCATGATAAATCTGAAATTGTTGGAATATGCGCTGAACAATGTTTAAATGAAGAAAGTCAAACATGTCATGTATATTTATGCTATGTTAAAGTAATTATCTAGCAATAAATCGATTTGTTGTTAGAGCTGCAAGTATAATTATGCTTCGGATCACTATTTATTTTTTATAGATAAACTGCTTCGAATATTATTTTCAGTTCATTTTAAAATTGCTTATATAGTAGATTTCTAATATATAAATTCTGTATTTCTCGGGTAAAATTGTGATAGCGACGTCGTTCCTTTATTATAAGTATTTGGTAGCTCTGGAAGGAGCTGTTTCTTCCAGTTCTATAGCTTTCGTAGTGAAAAATTGGACTACAATTTTATAGAATTGATGAAAGCTATTTGTTATAATTTTCCCAATAATGGTATGCTTCAGACAAACGGTAAAAGCTCAAATGCTTGTCACACCATGAGCATTTCAGTGAAATTATAATAATTACACTTTCCAATACGAATTTTGTTTTGCCACATCCACTGGGTGATCATTATAAAACTCCTGGCCCCAAAGACAAATCCGGAAGTGAAATTGCTCAATCACCATCAATTTTCAAAAAACACGGGTTTTTGTGAATACGCCCAATTTTCGGCAAAAATGAGATATTATGCGAAAAGTAAAAACACTAGGTGGCTCCCCTTGTACAAGAAAGTAAACGAGAGTTTTCTGAATAGATACTATATGGAATTATTAGGTTTGTTCAGTTCTGACAAGCTACAAATGGGCGTCAAAGTTTGAAAAAGTGCCAATGTGCATGGTTTCTACGCAGTATCCTCTTTCCTCTTTAGAAATGTCTACACAATCAGATCCTGTATAGATTTTTTGTGCTCGAGAAACAAGCTTTCGTAAAAATGCAAAAATACTGCATAGAAACCATGCATATTGACACATTTTCAAACTTTGACGCCTAGTTGTAGCTATTCAGAACTGAATAAAAATAATAATTCTATATAGTAAAACTCTCTTTTACTTTCTTCTACAAGGGGAACCTCCTAGTGTTTTTACTTTTCACGTAATAACTAATTTTTGCCGGAAATTGGGCGTTTACACAACAACCCGTTTTTTTTAAAACTGAGGGTGATTGAGCAATTTCACTTCCAGATTTGTCTTTGGGGCGAGGAGCTTTATAATAATCACCCAGTGGATGTTGCAAAACAGAAAAAAAGTTTTGATTTGTTGTACAGTGTTATCAGTGCAAAACTATTTCCAAATACTGTTAACTTACGATCTATGTGGCCATTTTAGACCCACGTATATTTGAACATTTGCTTACAGAGCTACCAATTTTTATAGAATATGGTTGACTTTGCTGTCACTATTATGAATTGTCAAATTCCAAATTTATATGACATCTGTTAAAGATTTCGAAACTGAAATAACATTTAAAGCAGTTTTTCTACAGAAAGTTATCCATAGTTTAATTATACTAGCGACTCGAATAACAAATCCATTTATTGCAACATAATTACTTTAACAGATTATAAATATACATAATACGTTTGACTTCATTCATTCAAATACATTGTTCAGCTTAAAATGCTAAAAAATGTCAGATTTATTGTCTTTTTTGGTATTGCAAGAATCAAAATTTTGGTTTACCCATATTTTCTATTTGGATATATGAATCCGTAACGGTACATAACATTTTGCCGAATAAATCACTTGCAAATATTAATTTTTTAATTCATTTAAATAAAAACAGATTTTCATAGAAATTCATATATAAAGTCAATTTCGCCATTAATAATACAAAATTCACCCATTCAAACTTTTGGCCTGCCTCCAATAGTTCAGGAGATATTTGATGAAATATGATCTACGACCCCTACTTTAGAGTTGGTTTTCACCCCTTTAACATAAACGATAGTAGATAAAAAATAATACCTCTATCTAATGACTTCGGCACAGGTACAAGCACAGGCGAGGTACAGTATAGAACTATCATCCAATTCTGTTTTCTGTTACACGGTTAGGGATCTCAAGACCCCCTTACTATTTCTGTGTCACTTGCGACGTTCTGTCTGCTCGAGCAACCTAAGTAGACAGATTCCGAGTGGCTTTATGGGTCGCTATTGCGAGGCGCCGTTCCGCAGGGGATTCCCCCTCAACCGACTTAGCCTGCCAGGTGTTATTCGGCTCATACTTTCTAAGGAAACTCCCGTGTGGGCGCGGCCGGTGTAGATGTTATACCGACCTCAAGCTTGGAAAAACCCTGCCCTTAAGGCGGTAGTCCCAGGCATGGCAGAGAGTTGACTTTACCGACAAAATGGGCCATAAATATGGGTTTGCGCGAAACAACTTTTCGTCCTTATAAAGGAGAATTTGGTGTCGAAATATGTCTCATTCGAAAGGGGAGGGTTCAGCACGGTTCGGTCAGGTAGTCTTGTGATCAAATTATGTTGATATGTAGTAATATAAGCGTTGTAATGCGGAGCAAAAATCGGCGGCTTGATAGTCGTCGTATCTAAGCATTTTTTTGGTACGGAGAGAATGATTTGCATGAAATGAATACCTGACCGACACGCGCTGAAGGTTTCTCTTTCGAATGAACTATCGTTCGAATCAAAAGCTTCTCATATAACGACGAAAAGTTGTTTCGCGTAAAGGCATGCTTTCTCGGATGACGTCGCCATATTGACGATAAAACAGAGCAAAATACGTATCAAGTTTAGTTCAGCTGTTATGCACGAGGGGCGCCTAATCATCCAGACAAAATGACAGCTGGCTGCGAGTATAGGAGTAGCTCCATGTACCACTACATTCAACCTCGCCTGTACGTGCGTCGTCGACGCTTTCTGCCTACAACAGATTGTTGCGCGGTTGTTTTCCGCCCGGCAAGCGACACCGCGATATATTTATAGAAAAGCAAATCAAGCAGCGATGCCTTTTAGACGCAACTCAGCGCAACGCGTCCACGACACTCGCATAGGCGGAGTTCAATGTAGCTGTATCATCGTTTCCTTTTACATTTTGAAAAGTAATATGTATGGGAACATATACTGGAGAATATTTTCGGAATTGTTTCCTGCAAAACTTAGGTGTAACATATGAAAATATCTAGAGTAATCTGAAAAATGCAGATTTCGTAGTGAAGTTGTAAAAGTACTACTGTTATATTTTTATGGTAACAATATATTATTATAACTATTACCCCCAATTTTTTAGATCTATTGGAAAAGTGAACCGTAGTCATAAAAATCAAAAACCAATCTTTTTGATATTTTTCAAGCGAAAAAGCAATCTTCACTTTAAATTTATATATGTTCTTTATGCAGTGACAGCATTACGTGATTTTTAATATTTCTACATTCGGAAGAACAATATACACATATACAGTAGACTCTCGACTCTCCGGCCCCTGCGGGGCGAGATCTCGGCCGGATAAACAAATGGCCAGTTAATCTGGCTGCATGCTTTATAGATTGTTATGTTTATACTAAAAAATTAATATTAAGTATATTGATAATGTTTAATATTTATACACACGTATGAACATACGGTACATATATACAATCGCACCATCTCAATATAATATAATGCTACGTAATATGTATGTAGTATTTGTTTAATTTCATCTTTCACAAAAAACTTGGTAATCTTTTCTGTTTCTTTTATTTCGTTTCTTTCGTTAATGTGATGTCACGCCACTTTCTCAAAAATGATATGTCAGTTGCTGATGAATCTTTTCCTGTTCAACATACTTCGTCGCACTTACAAGTGCAATCTTTCCTTTTGCTGACTCACTTTCTCATCTCTATCTATATTTTAAGAAGTGCGGAATACTGTACTCAGAGATTTAGTACGAATGGAAAAAAATTAATATGAGGTTACGAATTTAAACAATTACAAATACATGTGACAATAATTACGCAAGAAAGTGAATAATTACAAAATATTTCATATCAACAAAAATGTGGTCGGATAAAACGGAGGCTGGTTCAAATGGGGCTGGATAATCGGGAGTCTATTGTAAATAGAAGTTGTAAATTCAGTTAACTGAAACTATATCACATATTTATATTTTAAAGTTGGAAAGATAATTTTAATGATTGGATTGGCAGCGTGACTACGTATTCAGACTGTAAACCCATACTTAACATTTTGGTCATAAGTCCGTTATTCATTTATTCGTAACTATACAATATGCCAATAAGTGGCAATAATTTCAAAATATGTTAAAGAAATTTTAAGAATATTTTACTCTGAAATATACGCACAGATAATTTCGGAGTACGTTTTATGCGATTGTCTCTCTAGCCACGGATTCTTCTACTTACGAGTATTACTTAGCATTTTCTAGATCCTTTAAATGTATGAAATGACACCACGCACCTGTACTTCAATCCAACCATATTTATTAACGATAAGTAAAATTGAAATAGATTTCTTTTATTTATTAGGTGTCAGCGAAGCTAAATGATTCTATAATTAACAAATCATATCAATAGTAAATCTATTGGTGGAAACTGATTTGTCATGCCGTTATGAATCAAAAGAAAAATGTGGTAAAAGAGAGATTAATTTGTGCGCGGAGCGAACTCACGACCAAAATAATTAGTATGGGATTTACAGTCAGACCCCATAACCACTCTGCCAATCTATTCACTGAAATTGTTCTTCCTATTTCAAGATATACTGGTGGTAAATAGTGTTAGTTGACTGAATCTATTATTTTTGTTATCTATATGTTATTCTTCCTGATGTAGAACTATTAAAAATCACGTACGGTACTCACTGCATGAAAAACAAAAATTTACAGTAAGAATTGCTTTTTCGCGGGAAATACCTCGACAAAATTGATTTTTAATTTTTTTAACTACATCGCACAATTCCAAAAAATCTGAAAGATTTTGGGGACAAAAGTTATAATAATACGTTGTTATCGTAAAAATATAAAAGTTCTCTTGCAACTTCACTACGAAATCTGCATTTTTCAGATTTTTTTAGGGTTTTTCATTTTGTACACCTAAAGTCTGCGATAAGAAAATCCGGAGAAATTCTTTAAACATATATCACTACATTTCCAATATTTCAGATTTTTCTCAGAATTTTTGCTTGCCATTAAGTAGGACAAACATGGCAAAAACTGATATTTCATTTCGTCCCCATTACTACCCCCTCAATCGAGATAGAGGATTGAAACTTGGTGTGAAAGCTTTTCTTTGGCTAAGTTATCAAATGGTACATCAAAAGTCTAACTTGGTTCAAGGGCACTTTTGACCCCTTTATCCGGCTTACCTTTTAACTTGCGCGGGGCGCGAAATTGCGTCAAAAATATTTCGTACGTATTTCATAGTCGGACCACCAACCGGTCTCATGCTATCGTTACGATGAATTGTCTCAGCGGCAATGCGGCAACGCTGTCTCCGATTCTTGGCAACGTTGCTGCCTTGAGACGATTTCACCCCTTGCCCCGCTGTCGCACAATAACCAGCTGTGAATTACTTTACGCATTCCTGAAAAAAATCGAAAGTGGCTCCGCCTCAGGCAGCTACATGCTTGTAGGTAATGATCTTACCTTAACCGTGAAGTATCATTGGACAAGTTAGATCTGCCCTTTACAGGGAGACAGCTCGTTTAGTCAACTCTGGACGTCGCCATGCGCCGCCCAGGGTTGTCCAGCGTGGTTGGACCACGTGGAGGTAGAGCCGCTGGCTTTTGCCTGATACCGTGCCGATCGGCGTGGGTGATCACCCTCACCATTACGCCCCATGACAACGGTGCCAAATGCACTGCCTTCTCAAGTCATCGGGACGAACTTGGGTAGACAGACGTGTGTATCAGTGCTCCAGTGGTAAATAAAAAACAAGTGTTAGTGCGACAGGTAATGAATTGATGCGGTTAATCGCCAACGGTTACTGCCAAACGGTAAAGATTTCAAAATGCAACATCAAATAAAGCCAAGCAAAATTTCAACTAACGGCGAAAAATATTACATAAACAAAGTTACAAATATGCTAAACCGTAAACAATAGCCACCTAGCAAAGAACGGGAAAGCACAACTATAAAAGAGACGGAAACATTGCAAAAGCAAGTGCAGAATAACAACAACCATGAATTATTCTACCAAGATGAAAATTGGAAGGCAACAGCAGCCCGTAAAAGGCGTAAAATAATCCCAACTACAACCACTACACAAACTTTTGATATAGAAACGCAACAGTGGTTACAATACACCCCACTGCGAAACTCTCTTAGCTCACTGACAGAAGAAATAGATATGGAACCCATAGAAAAAACCACAATACACCTTGATAAACCACCACCGATCTACATTGATGCCCAGATAATAGATCCCCTTATTGAACTATTAAATAATACTGCCGGTACAGGAAACTGCAACATAAAACAGTTAAAACTGGAACAAGTCAAAGTGCAAATAAATACTCCAGAAATCTTTCGCAAAGTGACACAAGCATTAAAAGAGAAAAACGCTGGATATCATACATACCAGATCAAAACAGAAAAGAGTTACAAAGTAGTAATTAGAGGATTACACCCCAGAACAAACACCAAAAACGTAAGTGAGGATCTAGCAAAAATGGGGCACCAGGTAAGAGCGATAAATAATATATCCAAATACGACACAAAATAGCGATTGTCACTATTCCTAATAGAACTCGAACCCAAAATTAATAACAAAGAAATCTTTGACATTAAAAAAATCCTAAACACCATAGTCACAATTGAGCTACCCCATTGTAAATTCTTCACAATTTAGTTTAATGTGAAGTGGGAGTTTCAATGATTTCACTGATTCCCAAGTACGATACGAGACTGGTTCTCTGGACTTTAGTCTTGTGTCTGCCCTATCTGGCGGTTAAAATGCAACTGGCTTCGACGGTGGCAAAAAATGTATTTCTCGATCGAAAATCGAATAGACAATCCTAATATAAATATATACCCACGTGTAGCCTAAATAGAATTTCCTCCGCCTCTTAAATGTTATAAAATGTACTGCACTTTGGATATTTTATATATTTTTGCATATTAAGCGTATTCTCCATTCTTTCAAAAATTTAAAGTTTCTATTAAAGCATAAAAATTTGTAGTGAATTTATTATATATTGTGTACATACATTATTCATATTTCACGAAAGCATATTGTACGTTTTGTAATTTTTCACAGTCGCGGTGACTACAAAGATTACAAAAACCGCGTTTTTTTAAAACTGCGTAAGTACTTCGAGGAACAACTATACCTCTGCTTACTTTTTCCTAGATCTTGAAGAACGAGCCTTGCATTAGGACATAACTCAGAAAATATATTCTGGTAGATGAGTCTTAAACAAATTTCCAAGTGATATTTTTACGTTACTAACACAATGGCCTTACAAACATAATAAATAAGAGTTATAAGAATTACATTTGAAACTTTTTATATTTTAATTTTATGGTTTTATATTTTTTATTAGATGCGTCTAAAAAATTATCAGAAATTTGAGCTTTCTTCGGCAATAGTTCTGAGCATATAATTATGACATTAAACTAATGTAATTAATTTTGTAAGATAATTACGACATTATAAACACACACTCCGGCCGTGCAAAGAAATTAAATTTAATTCAATGAGCTCGTATTTTTGTGTTCTTTTCTAGAAGGAAAATTTTATCTATACATTGATATACATTTCTATAATTTACCGTTATGCACAAATATAAATAATTTGTTTCTTTAAAACAAATTGGACGATAGGGATAACTGTTATTGCCGCAGAGTTGTAGATTATAAGAAAACTGAATAATTCATTCTTTTGAAGTTTTGTCCGATCTCTTACCATTATAAAGTTATACTGAGAAAACTAAGAAATGCTAAAACTTTGGGGATTGATTTCACCCCCTAAAAATGAAAATTAATACCGACGAGAGATAGATTAGTATTACCATTGACTAAGAACAGGATAGACCACTCATCCAATGCTTTTGTTTGTCACACGGTTTTGGGGCTCTTGAGCCCCATTACCATTTCCGTGTCACTTGCGACGTTATCGATTCAGCACTAGAAAAGACCACAGAGCCATTGAAACGGCGAAAAGGACAATTAAATCAAGCGATAGTCAGTAGCATTTAAATGTACAGAGTGGCGATAAACTACCGTGTATACTCGGCCGCCGTAAACATGGATACAATAGTTCGGTCATACGATGCGGTTTCATTTCGATAGTTAGTCTACCGAATTAACCGATTTACTGAATTATGTACAAACTATTTCATTCATGCAAATCAATTATTTGCTGAATCAAATTATTATCACCTTTCGAAATACTATTTATATTTTGTATGTGTATACACGATAAAATTACTAAATCGGTTATTTTTTATGGTTACTATTGTCATGTATCGGAATGGCACCTGTATCATGTATGCCATAAAGTGCAATTATACTCGGCAATAACAAACTCATATCGGTATCCAAACAACATATTGATTATGTATAGGGTAAAGTTCGAGCTAAGTACATTAAAAGACGTAATTTAAAAGTAGTACATAGTCATTACATTTATCTAAAGATAAAACTGAGAACGAGTCAGCATGGCAACCAATTTAGTAAGTATATATACGCATGAAAATTAAATTTTCTGTGGAGACATGGAAGTGTGTGGACACCGTTTTCGGTTAATGTTGATGCGGTAAAATAACCGAGTTGGTCAAAAACCGTATTGTATGAATGAGCTGTAAATAAACCTTTACATAGCACAAAAAAAACTGCCGAAGTTCAGCATAAATGAATGAGAGCCAAAAATCGCATCCCGCGTATAGTAACTATAATAAAGTGGTTTCAAAATTTGAACTCCTAATAAATGAGTAACTATAACATGCAAATAATTTTCCAGTTAAACTTTTGAGTTCCTTCAATACTGTTTACCAGTAAAACAAGTACATGTTATATGAATAAGTAATAGTCCCTTAATATCGTTTTCGTAAAGCGAAAATAAATATTATGGGAATTGAAACATTTGTCTTCATGTAACAATTTTTTTACCATTATTCGTTCATGTTGGATGAACGGTTACTATTGATCACAGCTACGTTTAGGACTCTGTGAGGTAATAACAAATGAGAATGACCTAGACTGCAACAATGTAACGTCAATTCTTCTTTACAAGTAGTATGCTGTGCTTTAAATTAGGCACTATGGCGATTTATTAGGGCGAATGCTTTCATGCAGCTGAACAGGTTCGTATCGGAATTCCAAAGAGAGCTTGTTTTCAGCGGGGAAGATTTGTTCAATATGTATGTATATAATTCGATATGTATATATACATATATCGTACAGTTGTTACAATATTTTCTTGCCAAGAACTCGAGCGATTCCGCGGATAAATACGTAGAGTTCAGCCATAACTGCCATTGGGAGGGGGGGGGGGGCTCAACGCCCATCGCTACACAAAAGCCGAAACATACATTGTACGTATCACACCACCGCAAACATAAAAATCATCAGTTCGATCAGTCGTCGTAGGACTGATGACAGCGTTGCCAAATTGCTCGTATTCTACCCTACACCAGAGAAGGCCGTGAGGAATACCTCTCTTGGAACCACGATTCACGACCAGCGAAATAAGTTCGGCTCGCCTTTGATCAGAGCCGAGCGGTTTAAATCCCCATTCGATGTTGGGTACGTTAATCCAAGATACAAATTTTTTTTCTTTTATTTTTTTCTTAATAAATTTTCGTTTAACATATTCGTGAAACTTTTCTGGTTAAAATAAGACCAAATACAATATAGTAAGGATTACATTTACATATGCAAATGTAAAAGTATCGTATTAATAGAGGAGATAAGAGAAGTAGGATATGGAAAAGAAGTAAATCGCTGGAACAGATGTATTGTATAGAGTAAAAGAAAGCTACAGGGAGTAAAGTGCGTAGTCCATGTATTGCACATATCAGCTGCCTTTGAAAAACTTATATATTGTATACTTTAAGTGAGTACATCATATCCAATGCCATTATGTTATTAAATTATGTACTCTTCTAGAAATAATTCGTTTCTGCAATTTGTCAGAACCCACAAAACAGCGTAATTATTCCATAAATATTAAATAAAAGTGGTCCGAATTATATCATGTTCGGTTTCATTTTAATAAAAAAAAATTGCATTAATATGATAAATAAATGACCTTAAAGAAAGATAAAAAAATAAAAAACTTTTAAGTTTGCATTGCATTAGCGCAGTGATACATGGGCATTTAAACTTCTTCAAATGCTCGGATTCTCATTCTCACTTTGTCTTTCGCTCGTTGTCCTCTGTGATGACAGAAATTACACGAGGTTTAAGTTTCATGTCCTCAGCGGACTTGGGCCCGGCCGCAAAATCTTGGCGAGAAAACATTGTATGTGTTTGCATCGGGCACCCACATCACTCATGGATCATGTATGATCACTAAGATGCGAACCAGACGTTGAACGACACAATATACAATGTACAGTTGTCCCTCGAAATACGCGGGGGTTCCGAACATTGGTGTATCGCGTTAATAAAGGCTCGCGTAATTTTGAGACATCCCTTCTCACTCCTACCACAAATTTATATTACATATGCACATAGTTATAGACTGGGTAAAAGTTTAGTTATTGGGACAGAGAGGAGGAAGTGGGGATGATATTAATCGAAAGATATGCCTGAATAATTACAAGTTAATTATTTACAAAAGGGGAGGTCTCACCGATTTCGATGGTTTTCAAGTATGTTATAAAAATCAACATTTTGAACAACTTTTTCCTATACATATAACCGCCGCTCGGCCTTCGTTTCCGAAATTTGTCTCAAAAGAGATCGGTACTACTATACTGAATTCTGCCTATAAGCACGCGTCCGTGGGAGCGCATGCGTAAGCGTTTGATCGGCAACTGTCTACCGTTAATATATCTAACAGCGTAGCGGCCAGCGACGAACATTATACAATGTGTAAGAAATTTTTTCGCAATAATGACTGAAATGTTTACAACTTTGGATAATATCAGTAAAGATCATTAAAACAGAAATGAATGTGTGGCAGGCCGCCTCACGGCGGCCGGGATGAATACTTCGGCCCGAACCTAAACTTCATTAAATTAGTTACTAGATAGAGTAGTGCGATTTGAGTAAGGTTCGGACCGGAATATTATTCCGGCTGCCGTGAGACAGCCGGCTACCCGAATCGAGTTCGGAAGCACTCCTATTATACACGTCCGTTGCGGGCTGCCGCGATGCGTTTAACTTCCAAGTTAGAACCACTACTATTTCGTGACACATAAGCTTCCGATTATTAGGATACACCGCCTACCTCACTGTGGAGCCGCATACTATTGTTTAAAAATGTTAAATATGTGTTGCATTTTATATCTTTACTAACAAATGTATGTTAAGAAAATAATAATGTTATTCTAAAGTTTCCAGAACTCGAGGATCTATCCTTTAATGCCAATCATAGGCACAAATCGGGAAAAGTTTCTCAAAATGTTGAATTTTACAACATATTTCAATTTCATACAAATCGAATAGGCAGTCCTCTTATAAATATATACCCAGGTGTAACCTAAATAGAATTTCCTTCATCTTTTAAATATTATAAAATGTACTACGCTTTAAATATTTTATATATTTTTGCATGTTACGCGTATTCTTCATTCTTTAAAACATTTAAAGTTCCTATAAATGCATAAAAATTTGTAGTGAATTTATTATATATTCTGTACACATGTTATTCATATTTCACGAAAGTATATTGTAATTTTTGTGGCTCTTCACGGTCGCGGTGACTACAAAGGTCACAAAAAACCGCATTTTTCAAAACTGCGTAAGTACTTCGAGGATTAATTACATTTTTGCTTACTTTTTCCTAGATGTGGAAGAACAAGCCTTGCATTGAAACATAACTTAGATAATATATTCTGGTAGATGAGTCTTAAACAAATTTTCAAGTGATATTTTCATGTTTCTAACACAATGGCCTTACAAGCATAATAAATAAGAGTTATAAGAATTACATTTGAAACTCTTTATATTTTAATTTCTTGGTTTTATATTTTTTATTAGATGCGTCTAAAAAATTATCAGAAGTTTGAGCTTTCCTCTGCAATAATGGTTCCGAGCATATAATTATAACATTACAGTAACGTAATTAATTTTGTAAGTTGATAGCAACATTATAAAAATACACTCCAGCCGTGCAAAGAAATTAAAATTAATTAAGTGAGCTCGGATTTTTGCTTATCTTTTACTAGAAAAATTTTATCTATGCATTGATAACATTACCGTGAAGTATTACAAAATGTAAGAAGATAAATCATAGTTATATTTGTTTTATACGCACAGAGTGTGCATATAATCTCCACAATATATTTTTGTTCGCATCTACTTGGAAAAAATCACTGTTATTAAATTGTGTGCTCTTTGAAACTATTCGACATTTGTCTGAAACAGTTTATGGAATTATTCGCGGTTTACAAAGTTTTTAAATAGATTTATTTAAATCGGACGCCGTGTATAGTGGTCAAACAGATTTCTTCGTGACGCGGATAGAGAACGATGTACTTGAGTCTGTTGACTTTATCGTCGTCAGCGACATTTCCACAGGTATTTCTTACACTCACCGCATTAAAACGCAGAGGGCGTATGAAACACTCGAATTTTTTTCGAGGTCGGTATTTCAGAGCTGGTGACACGAAGTCCCATAAGATGATAGGTCTATCCTGTACCTCGTCTGTGCATACGCCCTCTGCGTTTTAATGCAGTGAGTGGGTTGGGTTGCGTTCCGCCTCTCAATAGGTTCAGAGCTCGCGACTTAGAGAGAAAAGTGGACTGTATTTTAATGTGTGTTCAAAGTACGAGCAGCGGTTACAATTAACTATTAATGTATGTGTTTCGTTGCGACAGTTTCTCTGCGACTCTTTCCGTACCACTGTTTCTGCATGACTATGTTGTATGACTTCTTTCGTGTGACTATTCTAGACGACTGTTTCTGTGTAACTATTCTAGACGACTGTTTTTGTGTGACTGTTCTAGACAACTGTTTTTGTGTGACTGTTTTGTGTAACTAACGAGACTTTCTCAGTCCCACTCTTGGAGTTTGCAATTTCCCACTGATTGGTTCCTTCCAATTTTTGGGCAGCTCCAATCAGCGGGCCTAGTTTGGAAAGACACACCTTCCCTTACGCTCGCGTCGTGTTTCCCTGAGGAAGGGGTCGCGGTTTTTTCCAAGGGGGGCGAAACGTTAGAATTTGACGGGGGTGGGAGACACATCTGGTAAACACCTGAGACGGTTTCCTTGCCCCTTGCATAGACCGCGGAAACCGTTGGGTGACCGATGGTTCTCGAAGACTGCTCAGGCCGTGAAGGTTTACGACAGGGTAATAGCTATTGAGGCTAACGAAAAATATGCCAATGAAACTAAAGGCTATACAAATGCTATAACAAAAGAGTAAAAATCCGGGAATCGTACCATCTGGCGAGTCTCGTCCAGATGGCAGAAAAACTAAATTAACGAATTCTCAAAAATAGCGGTACTTCTAAACCTTGCCATAAACTTCCTACAAAATTGGCCCGAACAATAGTTTCTGACAAATTGCAGTATTGGATTGTTTCTAGAAGTGTGCATAGTTTAATAACATAATGACATTGGATATGATGTACTTACTTAAAATATACAATTTATAAGTTTTTCAAAAATAGCCGATATGTACAATACGTGGAGTATACACTTCACTCCCTACAGCTTCCTTTAACTCCATAATATATCTATCCTTCCGCATTTTAATAAGTAAATGTAATCCGTACTGTGTTGTGTTTGGTCTTATTTTAATTAGAAAAGTTTAACCAATATATGAAAAGAAAATTTATTAAGCAAAAAATTCAAAAAATAAAATTTTTAACCTTGCATTAACGTATCGATGCATTGTACGGGGATTTAAACTGCCCGGCTCTGATCAATGACGAGCCGAACTCGCTTCACTCACCGTTCATCGTGATTTCAAGCGAGGTAGCCCTCACGGTCTTTGTTGTGTAGGCTAGAATACGAGAAATTTATCCGTTACGTATATTTTGAGGTATCAGTATTGTAAGAGCTAGAGGTACGAGTGTTGGGACAATGGATTGTCGATGAGTGGCGATGACGTTGGCCAGGGATGCCTTCGGCAATCCTGTCATAAATCAAGGACAAGAGTCCCAATACTCGTAGCCTGCGTGACACTCGAGAGCTCTCGCCGAGGCCGTGCGAGACCAGGCCACTTCCACCCCCTCGCAAGGGTGACGTAAGCCAGTCCCAAGCTTGGGACAGCGTGGGGCTTTTTCCCAAGAAGAGAGGGAACGGACGCCCTGTTTTTAAGGACGGGGAAACAGAGCGAGGACAGACATTCTTTTGGTACGGAGAGAAGCGGTGATGGCGAAGCGCGCGTTAATAAAATATATGTTTTTCCGAACTGTCCAAGTAAGTGCGGTCCCTATCCTTACAGTATCATAGCGATTTTGTTTCCATGTTAGTGCGACGTAACTGCTATTCGGTAAATTGGTTTTAATATCGGTATCATTGACGAAGTACAGGATAGGCCACTCATCCAATGCTCTCTCCTGTCACCCGGATTAAGGGCTCATGAGCTCCAAATCCGTTTTCATTTTTACCTTTTCGATTGTCTAAAATGTATAACTTTTGCGTTTGCTCTTACATCTCGTATATTAAAATACTGCAGAAGTGCTTACATTCTTTGTCAGATAATAAAACGAAAGATATTCTTCCAAAAACTCTGAATTTTTAGGTTATGGATATTTCAGAGCATGTGACACGAAGTCCCATAAGATAGTCGGCCTATCCTGTACCTCGTCTGTGCCACCGTCAAGGGCAGCCTCCGCATACCGCCGCGTCGTACCGCTTTCGTGAAGCCGGACCAATGAGACGTCGCCACAATTGGACCGACTCCACAAAATAATGCGGTCCCCACATATACAAGGTAAATTGTGTATATGTATGTATATATGTGTATATATTGTCAGGAGAAGAGGGGATTGACAATGTACATTCCTTCAGAAATTGCAACGACGGCATCAATGGCTGCAAAGCTATTAGAAAGCGATGTTGGAAAGAAAATTAGTAAGTGGACGGCTCGAAGAGCATTAAAGGAAGCCGATAAATTTAAAATCAACCGCATTTCATCAGTTGGAAGTTCTTGGTGTTGGAAGAATCAAGATGAACCTTTTTTACCGCTTCATGTGAAACAAGCAATTAAATTTGGTGGTGGTTCACTTATGGTGTGGGCGAAAATTACGGCGTACGACGTAGGTTTACTACATCGGATAGAAGGTATGGTGAACCGGTATGCGTATAAGGATATTTTAGAAAAAAAATTGCTGCAAACAATTGAAAATACGCCGGTACCAGATTGTGATGTTCTATTGCAATGTGACAACGCTTCTGGGCATTGTGCTAAGAGCGTGAACAATTGGTTGCAAACTCAACCATTTCAAACCATGAATGACCTGCTCAAAGCCCAAACATGAACCCAATTGAAAATGTGTGGGCATACTTAAAAATGAAATTAGGAGATAAATATAGTGCTCCCCTAACAACGATAACTGATTTGTGGCAAAGAGTGCAGGAACAGTGGTATTCTATTACACCAGAGTATTGTGAAAATGTAGTATTAAGTATGCCTAAACGAATCCAAGCAAGTATCAAGGTTAAAGGCTTATGGACGAAATATTAAGTGTACCAAAATGTGAAATGTTTACTCAAAATTAGTTGCGGTGCAAAACCGACTACACGAAAAATAGTTGTATGAAGCGAAATAATAACGATATCACAAATGTTAAATTTGTTTTAAAAAGCCAGAAGATTGTAGGTAATACTAAGTATTTTGTTTCTCTTGTATTTTACATGCAAATATTGAATAACAAATTATTTTTGTCAAAATGTCGTATGTTTTCAATTTTGTTCCTTACTATACATAATGAATATGTTATTTGACTACCTGTATGATTTTGTTATTGCCGAATATAATTGCACCTCATGGTATACAGGATACAGGTGCCATTCTGATAATTGTCAAAACTAACAGTAAAAAATAGCCGATTTAGAAATTTTATCGTGTACACACAGACAAAATATAAATAGTATTTCGAAAGGTGATAAAAATTTGTCTCAACAAATAACTGATTTTCATGACGGCAATAGTTTGCCGTGTCCTTCAATGAATCGGTTAATTCGGTAAACTAACTGACGAAATGAAACCACATCGTACGACCGATTTATTAGGGTCCATTTATACGACATTCGGGTATACACGATAGTTTATCGCCGCTCTGTACATTTAAAAGGCTATTGAGAATCACTTGATTTAATTGTCTTTTTTTTACCATTCCTATGGCGTTATGGTCTTTTCTATTGTTGAATCCATAACGTCAGAAGTGACACAGAAATGATAAGGGGGTCTCAAGACCCCCAAATCGTGTTACAGAAAAATGCATTGCATAATAGGTCTATTCCGTACCACGTCTGTGCTGGTATCGTACAGCGAAAAAATCGTTCATTTATCTAACACCGATTTCGGTCGGTTCTGCGAGATTGCGACAGTGTCTTTATACGATTGGCTATCGAGTGCTATTTTCGTACGAGAATAGTTAGTTTCAACATGCCTTTGTTGAAGTCAGAGTTATTGTATCTTTCTGAAAGTATTTATATAAAATATATATTTTTAGCAAAAGCACAGAAGAAAAAACGTCAAAAAGTAGAACAAATATGCAAGGACAAAGTTATTTTAATGAAAAGTTATTTTATTTGTATACTAGAATGACACAAAATACTTTTAACTGTATTTTTGAGGCGATACGGCAAAGGTGTTTCCATAAGATCACTAATTTTCAGGAGCCAATTTTGGTGAAACGAAGACTAATTCTGACGTTAAGGTAAAATGTTGTATTCCTAATATTTTCAAATTTTACAAAACTACAAAAAAGGATTACGTATCACAATAAGATGTTTGAAATTTGTGCAAAATTCTTTAAAAGATGTTCCAGACTGCAAAATAGATGAAGCTGAAGTAAGACGTAAATTAATGATGATTCATTCATCATTTCCATAATGATTAAGCTTTGGATTCGATTTCTGATAATTAATTTTCTCAATAGGTTTAGTCTTTAAAGAAAGGGCACCAAAAATTTTACAAAATATAAATGTCCGTTAATTTCTGATTCCTCTTTCTCTGGTCCTTTCTCGATCAACATAGACAATTTCTTATTGTCTATTTCTAATACATATTTTTCAAATTCTGAAAATTTATGTTCCCTTCTTTTGCTTTATCACGTTGAGAATGTGTGTGGGATGAATCAATCAAAAGAGATTCTGCAATCTCATCAATGATTTCATTCTATAATTCGAGAAGTTTTATTTTGTATTGATGCTTGACTTGTACCTGCAATTGATTAGATTAGTCAAACACAGCAGCATTTTCTTCAATTGTTAAATCCTTATCCTTCATAATACTCTTTTCTCTATTGTTTTCCGTTCCGTTTGTGTTTTGAGGATTATGGATGAAATTGATCGTAGTTCTTCTCGGCGTCATGACGTCTTTAAAATAAAAGTTCCTCAAGTAACAACCACGTTGCACTATGATTGATCATACACGGACTGTTAGGATCTTCGGAACGAGGCTTCCTTATTTTTTTTTTCGTGCTCTCTGGAACTGGTCTCTTAAATTTTGCCATTCAAATTTCACATCTTCCTCTAGAACGAAGAAATATCTTCTTCTTATTTCATGTATTTATCAACAGGAATGACGTTCCGAAATATTGCGTTTTCTTTACGATTTGAAAAAATTCTGTTTCAGCCTTTATTATTGAAGTTTGTTGTGCCATTTGCGAGACGCTACAAAATAAACACATGAGTATGCTGAATGTCGAAAAATTTAGTCAAATATCAGAAGAATTTTATAAAAAATGGAGCTTTCCTCAATGTATAGCCTGTATCGATAGAAAGCACATTAGTATAAAATGTCATCAAAAGGCAGGATGTATGTATTTTAACCATAAGCACTATAATTATATCGTTCCGATAACAGTGGCAGACGCTAGTTGTAAATTTATTATGGTGGACATTAGAGCGTGTGGTAGGGACAGTGACGACGGTGTATACTCGAATATATACATGCACGATCAATTGGAAGCTGGCCGTACAAAGTTATCCTCCAGACAAAGTTTGCCTAATACTCATATTCAAGCTTCTGTAGAGAATCGGAATTTATTTTCGTGATTCTACTAAACAAGGCTTGGACTTGAGGGAAATGATAGGTTCAATTAACGAATGCTTTAATTTTGTTTGGCCGTCGGCCTTTTATTCGTTGTTTGAATTCAAACGTGATGCGTTCGCGTGCCTGTAACCGAGAGAATCGGTGTAAACACGAGATTGCTTACATTAGTCAGGTGTGCTTGCTCTATACGTGCGTCTTTCCTCTCTTTCACCTGATCGAGAAATGCGTAACAGGTGGCGATGGCACGTACTGGTGCTACCAGACGCAAGTAGAGGGAGTGGACTGGATGTTATTTACGACGTCTCCCGCGCAAAAGCAAGGAAACCGTCGTTTGCAAACATACAGATATGAATTAATACTCCGTACCGAATGCAATTGAACTACAGTCGATTGCCCGGACCCGGTTTACCGCTAATGAAGGTTGAAAAAAGCACTGTAGTTCCAGTAACTTTTTGGGTTCGCTTTACCGCCGATAAACGATACCAAGTAATGCGGCCCAAGAGACTCTGTGTTGTGACCTGTCACTCGCTATCTGCCATACGCGCACTAAGGCGATAATCAGTGGTCTTACAACAGAAGGATACAGACCACTGCCACTGGTCCCGAGACTGGCTGGTCTGCGATCGTTTCTGAATCGAGGAATAATCGACAAAAGAATCAATGGGAAATCCACCGATTCGATTGCTAATTCGCTCGAGATGAAATATTATTGTATTCGTGCAAGCTGAGACGACGATCGTGAGACGGAGAGCTGTACAGCACATATCGTCTCTTTCTCATTGTCAGTGCACGAATTTGTGGTTGAAAAATGCCCTGTTTGTGAGTGCTGTCGGAAGAGTTAGGACTGGGACTCTAGCCTGCTTGCAAGTGCACAACAGTCTGGCTTCGGGAGCGTTCGAGATAAAACTCTAGCTGCCTCAAAATTCTTACAGAAGGCTGGCTTCGGCAGCAGAGAAGCCAGTGTTCTGGCTGCGTTTAAATCTCGCAAGGAACTGAACAAACGCACCGTCAGCTCCGATTACGCGAATGCGATAATTCTTATCTAGTCGGCTGTCGGCGCTATCTAAATTATCTTGTCTCTTTTCAATTGAGACAACTTTCCCTTTCTCTATAATCTCGCGTCCTACGCAGTTTCACCGTTCTTTTTCGAATTTAAGGGGTAACCGCATCATCGCGTTCACTGTTTGTCTTAGTGTAAACAGTTAGAGAAACTACGGTCGAAGTCGTTAATTTCGCTGCTGCTATTTGACACGTGAAGGTCCTGTTTAAATGTAAGATCCAACGTTTTCACGTATCCGCCAAAATAGCTCCCGAATTTCGCCACCGTGGAAAACCAACGGAAACGCGATTTCTTTAAACAAAGCTCCTTTCATAGTTTTAGGAGACGAAGTTTCCCCCTTAAAATATTGCTTAATAGAACCTTATTTAAAGAGACAATTTCCAGATTAAAGTGAAGAATTATACTTTAATTATTGTCTATCCCGTGCAAGGTTGGTTGTAGAATATACATTCGAGATAAGTGCTGCAAAATTTCGTGCACTTCTACAACCTATACAAGCCAAAATCGATAATGTAATTCATATTGTTAAGGTTATATGTCCTTTACACAACCTTATTATTGATGTAGAATGTATTACTATGCATCTCATTGATATAAGAGAACATTAATTGGAACTGAATGTATTGTCAAATTCCTGAAGGACAAATAGATCGACAACAGCTGCATCGACACTGGGAACAACATTTTCCAGTTATTTTATTAACAAACATGTAGCACTGGAAAACAAACATGTTTTCTACATTCTTAAAATGTAAAATGCGTAAATGAATTCAAATAACTTACTGCTATTTTCTAGTGCGGCAGCCATATTCGCTCACTTCTTACCCACTAATACAAGGTTCTTATAATTTAACATCTATTTATTTCATAAAGTAGGTTTTTCCCGTACTTCGACAATCAATAGCTCTGTGAAATTATTTACTTTATTATTCTATAGACGCCGTGTATGTTATACGATAAACAGCAAATCAACGTGGATTTCAAACAGCTAGTGAACTTTACCATCGCATAGCACAGGTTGCAAATTTGGACACAACCATAAGTTATCCCTTTTTTCATTTTTGTTGCGTCGATCGGTCTGTCGGATTTGTCGCTATACGACATGCAATTAGGATGCTGCCTAACGCCTGCGGTATTTCCGTGCCTAGTTTGGAAATTATTATTACTCCTCGCACTATTGGCGATTTGGACCACTCCAACCCGTCATAACTTGACTGATCTTGCTTGCACAAGCATGTATACTTAAGATATTCTTATTATCATCATTATTACTGATGGTAAAAGTTTAGTTCAATGGCTTTACGCTAAATCAACTTATTTTTGACCTGGTTCTTCCAAAACAGGCTATATTTTAGCATTGAAGAGAAATATAGATTAAGGGGACTTCAAAAAGTAATGTGTTTGTTTATTGTTTAGCAAAAAGCAGAAAATTCAAAAAAGGCTGCGTTAGCGCAGCGGTTTATGACACGGACGTGCCGAAGAGGCTATTTTTGAGCTTAGGATTTCTGTAGTTATTAGCATGTAATTTCCAGTAAATTATATCCTGACGAGAGAAGGTTTGGGTCTACAACCCTAGAGTTTTAGAAATTCACTTCTCCCGTCCGCAATAGCTAAGACCGTGCCATAAAAAAGGATTTTCCTAAAGGTAAATCAGAAATTAGTTTGTAACGGTTAAAATGCCGAAGCGGTAAAACCTGCAGGAATTCCGCGCGGTTGCCAAACATTCCCCGCCAAACAGTCAACCAAGGCATCGCCACCCCCTCTTCAAGGTAGCGCGTTAAGGGCGCAAGTGAAGGGCGTTGCGATGTCACTTAGGTTCACAGATTGGTTATTAGAAATTCTTAGACATAGCCAATCAGAATACATTTAGAACGGGAAGTAGGGAATCGACGATAGTTTCGGCAGACGGGATTTTTAGAAAAGGTCGAGAGGTCAGATAGACAACAGATACCATCGCCAGCAGTTGCGAGTCAGAGCGCAAAAAAGTCATAGGACTTAGGCTAGACTCGAAAGAATTAACCAGCACTCAGGCTGGCGAATAGCACATAGTTCCCGGAGAATCAGTTTCGGGTGGTCCTTCGAACAAGTGTCAGTCGGCACGTAATGTGCAATAGCCAAGGACACGAGAGTCAGTTATCGTGTCCCTAACAGGCTGCTGTTCCAAGGAGTCCAGGTTGTCGATTAAGATTTAAAAGGGAAAGGGACGGAGGTGAGTAACTCGTAAATACCAAATTTCAATGACGGATCTTCAATAGTTTCGAAAAAAATGAATTAGAATAATACATTAAACTTTTCCTACTCGTATACGCTTGGGCTAGTGCCTACGTAAGCCTGTATGAGCCCGTAGCAGCCAATACGTACACCTACTTGAGCCTGCAGTATAAAGGGGTAACTTAAAATATGCATATTCATGTATTTTCTAGCAAATTGTAATACATTCTTGGGGATTTGATTGCATTTGAAAAAGCTAACGTCATTAAAGGGAGTGAGTTGTTGACTATGGTTGATAAATAAATTTAAATTAAATTCTAATATAATGTAACGATGTTTATTTATAAAATAGACGCAAGGTCGGGTTGGGATTAGAGCTAGTTGTATGGGATGGCAGTACAAGAGTGGGAGGGGGCGCAGTGCCCATCCCGCATTTCTATGTTAAATTGTCAATATCGGTTTGCATGCACCAATGTTACTGATGTTGACAAGTATACAAAATTTCAAACGAATTCACCCGTTAGATATGTCCTGTCCTGTGTTTAGGGAAACAGCAGAAGGACAAGTGCTACGTGTCTATGGGAACAGTAGCTAAGTGGTGGCCGCTGGCTTACGCAGCCATTGACACAAGCATGCCTGTAGAGGCAAACTTTAATGTATTATCCTAATTAATATCGTGGAAGCTATTGAAGACCCGTTATTGAAATTTGGTATTTAAGGTTTACTTTCCGCCCCCCCCCCCCCCCGCCAAGTTTCATCTTAATTAGCGACCTGGATTACTTGAAACTATATCAAAGAAAATTGTACAATGTGAGGACTGATCCTATTGATTTTGAAGTATATTATGGAAGGACGAGATTCTGAATTCTTAGCAACATTATAATAATTGCTACTCAACCTTTGTTTTCAAGATATTTGCAAAAATTGTTGGTACTACTATATTTAACGCCACCTGTACGTGTGTCGTGCATGCGATGCGTGTGCCAGGGATAATGAGACACAAGCATAGCCAGGTTTAGGTTTACGCTGGGCTCAAATTCTTTCTCGTCGCAGAACGGTGGACCATTTGCGAGCCGGAGCAACTGCAACACCACTCTAGCTTCGAACTGCAGCAGCTGAGACAGTCACTAAGCCTTCGTCGTTCATAAACATTATTTTCCTCAGTTTCATTTCTTCCCTACAACTTTCGCTATTCACTAAATATTTTGTTCTTCATTTCCACTACTCGTTCCTTCGAAGGGTCATCCGGGCCTGGGTACTGTCATGGACTTACGGTGGCCAGACCCAGGCAAGCATTTGCCCTTAGCTTAACTTTCTCTCAAGAGTCTTTTTCATTCTTTCAACTTCGCCTTCGACACTTTAATTTTTTCTTCCGATTTCCGCTGCATTTTCTCTCAACCTTTCAGAACTTTCTCGCCGTTCTCGAGTAACCGACGTTTCACATATGGCATCCTGGTTTGCGTGGGAACGAACAATTTCACTTTCCACTTTCCATTTTTCGGGCTTGTTACTTTTCCTACCTCTCTGTTCTTCTGTCCTTCTTTTCGCTATGGTTCTCTCTCTCTCTCTCTCTCTCTCTCTTCTCGTAGTATTTAAAAACATAGGTATTGTAAATGCCATCACCGTTGCTGTTGCGCTACCGAATCTCTGTCAATCAGTTTGCCGTCATTGTTATATTTTGTTACCGTTATTGTTATACTTTTTTAGCATTACCGTTGTTCCTTGTTTTATCGTTACTGGTGTATCTTGCGTTACCGTTGTTGCTACCTCGGGTTATTGTTATTAATAAAATTGGGTGCGGTGGTAGCTTCCTGCGATTTATTATACTACACAACAAACAGACAATGAGCGGCGAGCGAGGTGACGAACGAAAAAAATATTGTGTCGACTGTGTTTGTGTACTTAGGCTCATACGCGTACGTGTAGCCAGAACGCAACACTGTGGTACCAATATGTTTTTGTTAATATCTCGGAAACTATGATGTTGAAATACAACGACTCAACATCATACAGGCCAGTGTGGGCACGCCAGAAATCACGTCGTCATGGAGACGTGTTTGTCGCAGTCATCTGTTTACTTCTACTTTCCTTGCAGACGCGAATGTGGCCGTTCAGTTCTATTTCTTTGCTAGACCTCGCCGTTTGACTACCCATTGTAAAATCTTTTATTAAAATATATAGAAGTTTATTTCTGAAAAACCAATTATATTTCCGACATATGAATTTCCGGCACATCGGTCCGGTGCCATTATAATCCTTGAGATCTAAGCTTTTGATTAAGTTAACTCCTTCCTTCCTCCACGTTGCCCCAATAACTAAAAAAACCTTAGTCATTGTCATTAATATTTTTGTTGTATTTTGGTATACATATTTACATGCAAATCCAGCAGATCTTTTCTTTTCGAAGTCACTCTGAATAGTGTTTGAAGACGCATTTTATCATATCTTATCATGATATCAATCGGTACCGCCTTTACCTTATTGACCCAGTATCAAAACATTGTATTCTTTACTCCTTCTTACGGCAATGATATGGCGCAACGACAACACAGCTGCAGAATATAAACAAATAAAGGTGTGTCTCGAAATCCGTGATGAGACAAACGAAAGACCAAAAAAATGTCAGTAATATATGGGTTTCGGTAGAATATCGGTTTCGGTATTCATCCACTTCGGTACTATATCGGTTTCGGTATTGTTTTGCTGGCACAATACCGGTATCAGAGTATAATAATATCAGTTTTCAATCTCTGTTTCGGAGTCGCGAGACAGTTACATGTTTCGGGCAATTGAAACAGCGTGGGAGAAATCCTTTCTGCTCCGGAGCAAAGTTTGTATAGGTCTGATATAAACAAACGATGAGTAGACTCAGACGAGGCGGGTTACAGACGCTGTCTCTGTGTCAGAAAAAATCCTAATATGACAGAGCGATGGTTATATGTTCTAACATTCGCATCGTTTGTTGGATAAATACACATAAACATGAGAACATTATTTCGCGGAGATGATCCGCATTCTAGTAATAAAAAATATTGTGTAATTGTGCATCAAAGGACACACCTCGCGGCTTTTAATGATACTTAAGCATGTTATAAAACCCAACGTTTCGAACAGCTTTCTTCTACACATTTGACCGCCGCTCGGCCTTAATTGTCGAGTCATTCACAAAAAACTGTTGTTACTATTCGAATATACCAACTATACTATGCATACCTGCGTGTCCGTGACGATGTATGCGTAAACGTATTGCCACCATACATCTTCAGTTTTCGTGAACACATCGAGGCGGCTGAAAATTGAGCCGTATAGCGCGTAACTCGTTCGCTACTAGGTTCTCCTGGGAAAAATGTCCACCAGAGCCACTCATTTTTTTCGGGATTATACGAAACCAATTGGAATAAATTTTAAACTATTCAATTGCTGTACAAACTCTAAATAATCTAATATTATCGCAGACTAAGCACATTCTTCATACACATATATTTCACCGTTTTAGGACTTAATAATTCTGTTTAAAATACAACGCGTTTCAACATGTCTCCATAAATTGACCAAAAACGTCTGTCACATATATGCGGGCGACGAGCTCTGATGACAAACCGATGTGTCACACATATGTGACGGCTGGTATAGCCAACCAGTTAAATCTTAAACCGATCTAACAGAGAGGCAGACGGGATATGAATCTAGTCCGATTCTAATTGCAACCTAATCATTGTACGTGGTAAGTGATTTAATTTGTTAGGTTCAGGTTATGTTTGGGTAGAACAGTGTATAGGATCGGGCGGGCCGTTACCCTGTAGATCGGGATTAGAATAGCTCTACAGTAGTCCACCGCTTGTCGTAAGAGGCGACTAAAGGGGAGCCGTTGAAAGATCCGCAGGGAGCCCGGGGGGGCAGGAGGCTCCCATTGCACGGCGAATCTTGGGAAGGTACGCCGTCGATCGCAACGTGACTGTGCGACGGCGTAAGTACGCGTAGTGATGCAGGGACGTAGATTCTCTATCTACGTCCCGCGGGTAAGGAGCCTCGACAGTCCTCTACTGTCTTTGAGGCTACGGAAGAGGAGCACCGGAGCAATCTTAGAGTTCCCGGGGCTCCCAATATTTTCCGAGGGAGGGCGGTCACCGTTGGGGTTTTAGTCGGTAAAAATCCGACACTCTCCTGGGCTGCGTCCCCCCTAGCTCCGGAGGTCTTTTGAAGATTTCCCCAACGTCACAAAAAAAAAAAAAAAAAGGATCGGGCGGGCCGTATCGCCCTTGTATAGCCGAAAAAGAAAACTCTGCGCCGCCGGCCGGGATCGAACCCAGATCTACGGGTCACTAATCGATCGCGTTAACCACTACGCCACAGTCCAACTGGGCCTTATGTTGTGTGTTAACGTTCTTCTTGAGTATATACTGTCCTTTCTCTTCGTGTCTATTGGGTCTAGAAGGGTCCACCATCCTACAACAGCTTTGTCATGAATTAAATTCTCTCCCGAAGATAGTGTTGCAAATTAAAAGGGCTTCTACTGTTTGGCAAATGCATGTTTTTCTATACGTACGAAGTCAGTCCTAATTTGAAGCATAAGTCTCTGTGTTCACAGTAAGGCGCTCAACCACGTAGGTCGGGTTCTTAAGTTCACTCGGTATACGTGTCAGTTGTCAATGGCTTCGATGTTACTTAGTTTACTCTCTACAAAGAGGGTATTTATTTAGGTATGAGGGGGGGGGGAGGGGATCACATCGATTTCGATAATTTTCGAGTATGTTACAGAAATCAACGTTTTGAACAACTTTTTTCTATACATATAACCGCCAGTCGGACTTAGTTTCCGAGATATTTGCGGAGGACTATTGCTACTACTACAATGAATATTGCTTACATCTAGGGTAAATGTACCATGTCCTGCCACTTTACGGTTATCGCGTAACTTTATGTAACTATTTTAAAACGTATTTAACATAAAGATCGTTCTAGTTTGGAGCATAATATTGTTCAACCGCTCTTTTATTTATGGACATCATTTTTATATGATCAAATAACAAATTCATTATTAATTAATTGAAGATGTACATACATCAAAGTCCAATGTCCTTCCTACTGTCACCTGAGCACATTTCATTTAAATAGAAACACGTTCTACATATATTAATACGTCAGTTTATGTAACAGATATAAGATATATAGTAAACCTATCAACTTACTGAATTATGACATGTACCATACTTTATAATTATATTGGTAACGTTTTAATGTTCAACAGTACATTTACCTCCTAATATTTATTTATAAATATTAAGTGTAAATGAATATACAATATCTGTGTGTTCTTAGGTAAACCGAGGTCCAAATTTGGTATGAACATTTGTTTACCTACGATTATTCATAGATTACTTTGCTATCAAATAAAATAATTCAAGTCGCAGTTATAGGAACAGTACCAATACGTGGGTCATTTACCCCATGTATCCGTCGCAATGTGTGCGTAAGCGAAGGACCGCCGATTCTCTGCAGTTTTCGTAAACACATCGAGGCGGCTCGGGAATGGGCGCGTATAAAGGATGAACTAACGTACTCGAGATGCGTGGCCGGCCGCCGTACACTGGGGCAGAAGCATGCCAAAAGCGGTAAAAAGTCCGTATTGGGAAATATACCCAGAATGAAAACATTATTTTGCCATAGTTAGCTGGGCATGTAGACTATGTTTTAGTATAACTTTTTTAAATATTTTTCAACTGTGGAGACAGGTACATGGCTTTGAAGTGGTCGATGTTAAAATCATGAAAAATTATAATCGTTGCTTATAATCGCGCTGTTTTTTCAAATTAAATTTTGGGTGGCAGAATTAAGTCCAACTAACATACATTTCAATTATACCAAATGATGTTTTTATATGTTTGATATTTATTGAGTTATGTTTAATTGAACATATTTGTTGAATTATTACTAATGCTAAGCTAGATAATAGCAATAATGCCCAACGTTCCCTTATTAGATAGACTAAATTTGGCGATAGAAAGATGTATTTTCATTATACGAAGACAAGTGACTTCGTCGCCAGGCAAAGATATAAACAGCCTCGTCAATAAAAGCTGACGCTAACCTTTTTGGTGTTCGCCCCATTCGTTTTCGTAAAATATAAACAGTCAGACGTGTTTTTTAAAGCCGTATTAATAAAGTGAGACTAATAGATATAAACTGCTCCATTATTTCATAACCCATTTCCAATAGGTTATGGGCCCAGGTTACGTGATATAAACTAATTTTATTATTAATAAAAACTGTGAAAATAAAAACTGAGTAATTAGTGTAAACAGTGAATTATAGTGTTTAGGCGATATTGAAACTATTATTAGAAATTACGTTGTATACTTAACGATTATCATTAGTTTAGTGTATTTGATTTTGTTTTAGTGCGTAGCGATTTAGTGATTAAAATTAAGTAAACGTAATAATAATAAAAATGGAAAACTTGAAAGTAAAAGAAACATTAAGCCTTTCGATGGTGATAGATATAGTGTGTGGAAGTTAAGAATACGTGCATTAATGAATGAGATGGACGTAATCAAAGTAATAGACGAAAACGCTCCTGAAATGTTAACGATCGAGTGGATAACAGCTGAACGTGTGGCGAAAAATATGATTGTGGAGTACCTGTCCGATTCTTTTTTGGGTTTTGCATCAACCGGCAGTACAGCAAGGGAGATCCTACAAAGTTTAGACACAATTTATGAGCGGAAAAGTCTAGCTACTCAATTAGCCTTACGAAAAAAACTATTAAGTTTGAAATTGCAAGGTGATATGTCATTGGTGAAGCATTTCACAATTTTTGATGACTTGATCGCCGAATTGTCAGCAGCGGGTGCCAAGTTGGAAGAAACCGATAAAGTGTCGCATTTGTTAATGACTCTTCCCGCGGCATATGATGGTGTAATCACGGCCATAGAGACATTATCCGAGGATAATTTAACAGTAGCCTTCGTAAAAACAAGGCTGCTGGATCATGAAGTGAAATTAAAAATTGAAAGTGCTTGTACGAGCACAAAAGTACTTCATGTGCAGAATTTCAAAGGGGTACACAAAAAATCTTTTAACAAACACAATCCTATTAAAAGTAAGAAATATTGTAATAAGAAGGGGCCGGTCATAAAGTGTCACCATTGCGGAAGAAGAGGCCACAAAATGAAGGATTGTTTTTATTATAAGAGAAACCTACAGTACAATGAAAACAAAGCCAAAACCGTCCAAACTGTACAAATTTCCGAGCCAGGTACTTCAAAGGAAAATACATCTGGTTTCGCATTTATGGCTGGAAACCATCAAAAGGAAGCGACCAACAAATTAACCTTCTTGCTGGATTCTGGAGCATCCGATCATATAGTTGAAAACGACAAAGTGTTTTCGAGCTATATTCAATTACAACCACCACTGAAGATTTCAGTCGCGAAAAATGGAACATTCATAACAGCAACTAAGAAGGGACTAATCAAGGTCACCAGCAATGCGGGAGTGGACGGAGTATTAGAAGAGGTGCTTTATTGTCCAGAAGTGCCATATAATTTATTGTCCGTTAGAAGAATGCAACAAGCAGGACTATGCGTTACCTTTAATGAGGAGGGAGTCACCGTAAGCAATCACGGTAAAACCGTGATGACTGGTAAGCCCTTAGACAATTTAACAGCCATCCATTTTAAGGTTCATATAAAAAGGGTTAGTAATAAAGATGTTCAATTATATAACGTAACAAGCAATAATTATGAATTATGGCATAAACGCTTAGGCCATATTAGTAAATCAAAATTTTTAGAGTTGAAAAATAAACAAATGGTCGATGACATAGAATATATTAATAAAATTACACCTACTGATAATTTATGTGAAGCTTGTATAAATGGCAAACAAGCAAGACTATCATTTGAAAGGTCCAAGGATAAAAGTCATATAAAACGACCATTGTTTATTGTTCATACTGATGTTTGCGGTCCTATCACTCCATCTACTGTTAACAATAAAAATTATTTTGTATTGTTCGTAGATGAATTTACTCACTATTGCGTCACATATCTGATTACTTATAAGTCAGATGTGTTTTTAGTCTTCCAAGACTTTGTTGCAAAAAGTGAGGCTCATTTTAATTTAAAAATTGTAAATTTGTATTGCGATAATGGTAGAGAGTATTTATCAAACGAGATGAAGGACTATTGCGTGCAAAGAGGTATTAGTTTTCATTTAACAGTTCCACGAACCCCTCAATTGAATGGTGTTTCAGAACGCATGGTTAGAACAATAACCGAAAAAGCACGCACAATGATAAGTGGTGCTAGTTTAGATAAAGTGTTTTGGGGTGAAGCAGTACTTACTGCTACATATTTAATTAATTTAACCCCGACTAGAGCTTTGAACGTAAATAAAACACCATTCGAATTGTGGCATAGTAAAAGGCCAAAATTAAGGTATTTAAAGACTTTCGGTTCAACAGTTTATGTCCATAATAAAGTAAGAAAGACTAAATTTGATGAAAAGTCTTGGAAAGGAATATTAATGGGTTATGAACCGAATGGCTATAAAGTGTGGGATGTGGAAAATGAAAAATTTCTCGTGGTGAGAGATGTAATAGTAGATGAAACGAATTACTTAGAAACTCGACCAGTAGTGAGATTTGAAAAGGTTGATGAAAACACTTATAACAAAACTGATGTATCTGACATACAGTCAAAATCAGTAGAAATAAGTGAAAAGTCTCATAAATCTGATAATGATAAATCAGATGTATTGGAGTCGAGTGTAAAAGTAAGTCAGAAAGAAAAATTAGGTGATGAACCTAATAAATCTGTAATAGAAACCGATACGCGCAATAAGCCTCCATCGCAAAATGATAATGATAAAACACAAGAGAAATCTGAGCTTAGAAGAAGTGATAGGATTAAGCAACGCCCGCCTATGTCATATAGTGAAAGTGACACACAATATGATCTTCTCATGTGTGCACAATCATTCATTAATAAAATTCCCAATTCATTTGAAGAAATTGAAAGTATAGAAGATAAAGCTAAATGGGAACAAGCAGTTAATGATGAAATAAATTCACTTTTGACAAATAAAACTTGGACCTTGGTAGAAAAACCTAGAAATAGAAACATTGTCGACTGTAAATGGATATTTTCTATTAAAAATAATGAACACGGAAATCCATCGAAATATAAGGCACGACTAGTTGCTCGCGGTTTTAGTCAGGAATATTTAATCGACTATAATGAAACATTTGCCCCAGTTGCAAGAATGGCAAGTTTTCGATTCATAGTTGCTTTTGCAAATCAGTTTGATTTGTTAATACACCATATGGATGTAAAAACTGCATTTTTAAATGGTGGATTGAAAGAGGAGATTTATATGAAAGTTCCCCAAGGAGTAAAAAGCAAAAGTAACGAAGTTTGTAAATTGAATAAAGCCATATACGGACTAAAACAGGCAGCAAGGTGCTGGTATGAAGTATTTGAGAAAAGTCTTGTAGAGAAGGGTTTCCGACGTTCATCAGTCGATCGCTGTATTTATATTTTAGATAATGGAAATATATTTAAAAATGTATATGTTGTGCTGTATGTGGATGATCTTGTGATTGTTACTGCAAATATGGAAACAATGACCAACCTAAAACGGTATTTAATGAATAGATTTAAAATGACCGACTTGAATGCCATTAGTTTTTTCTTAGGAATAAAAGTTGAACGTAATAATCGTAAAATTACATTAGATCAGACTGCTTATATTAATAAAGTTTTAGAAAAATTTAATATGCAAGAATGTAAGCCAGTTAGTACACCTTTGCCTAGTAAATTGGATTATTCAGCTTTAAATTCAAATGAGAAGTATGATGCACCATGTAGAAATTTGATTGGCTGTTTAATGTACATAATGACATGTACAAGGCCCGATTTAAGTATTTCAATAAATATTTTAAGTAGATATACAAGTAAACATAATAAGGAACTTTGGCAACTTTTGAAACGAGTGTTAAGGTATCTCAAAGGCTCGGCAAAGATTAAATTAAGTTATGTTAGAAGTAATTATAATGAAATAATAAGTGGTTTCGTTGATTCTGATTGGGGAGGTCATGATGAGAGTGATAGAAGAAGTACCACAGGGTATTTGTTCCAATTATTTGAACGATGCACAATATGTTGGTCAACAAAGAGACAAGCATCGGTAGCTGCTTCATCTACTGAAGCAGAATACATGGCATTGTTTGAAGCTGTAAGAGAAGCTTTATGGCTAAAATCTCTAGCAGTTAGTATTAATATAGAAATTTCAAAGCCAATACTAATATATGAAGATAATAACGGCTGTATTAGTATTGCAAATAATCCGAGCAATCACAAGAAATCGAAACATATAGACATCAAATATCATTTTTCAAGAGAACAAATAGAGAGAAATGTCATTAAACTTGAGTTTGTTTCTACAGAAAGTCAGGTAGCCGATGTGCTCACAAAACCGCTACCTGCGCAGAAATTTATGGAGTTCCGGGCAAGGATGGGCCTGGAGTGAAAGAATTAAATATATTATACACTATAAAATATAAATACTTCTAGCCTTAATTGATAAATATTTGTTATGGTCTGATTAGGTTTTCCTGGGTTTCCCTAATCCTTTGCAACAAATGTTGGACCATGTGTAATTTCCCAGGGGACGGCAAAGAAAAACATGTCTACTATATCTATATTTGTATAAAGTGTTAATTTTAGAGTTTTGAATTAGTTTTAAAAAAAAAAACATCATAGTGGTAGATAAATATATATAGTATCTATTAATTTTTACTAAGAACGTTGATTCATTCTTGAGGGGGCGTGTTGAATTATTACTAATGCTAAGCTAGATAATAGCAATAATGCCCAACGTTCCCTTATTAGATAGACTAAATTTGGCGATAGAAAGATGTATTTTCATTATACGAAGACAAGTGACTTCGTCGCCAGGCAAAGATATAAACAGCCTCGTCAATAAAAAGCTGACGCTAACCTTTTTGGTGTTCGCCCCATTCGTTTTCGTAAAATATAAACAGTCAGACGTGTTTTTTAAAGCCGTATTAATAAATTGAGACTAATAGATATAAACTGCTCCAGTATTTCATAACCCATTTCCAATAATATTCAATTTTCATTTCACTTTTTGATTATTGACTTGGTGAGACTCGGTGGTCTCTTTAGTCACGTTTTAAAGTGTGAAGTCTCAGCTTTCTTTTAGAAAAAGAATTACCTGCCAATAGCTGCCAATGCGAATATACGAGAGATAAATAGTTGCCGCGACACGTGCACGCGTAATAGAATGCGGGCTACATTACGGTGAAGTTGGACTACAATGAAGTTAGGCTACGATAAAAACTCGCAATAATATTTAAATTCTTAAATATGCGTTATAACAAGGAAAGAATAGTACATTAATAAGTTTCTTGTTTCAAATGCTACAAATGACATCTGTCTTTTAAGATTTGCTTAGTCTTTATGGTACGGTTTATGACACGACCGTGAAGGAACGCTACTTTTGAGTTAAGATTTCTTTTATTACACGCATGTATTATTTTTATGTCCTGGCGAAGGTAATTAAATTATTTAGTTATTTTTGATTCGTACATGCCATAAACAAGGAGTTTTCTAAGGGTACATCTATTCATAACGGTACAAGGACCGAAGAAGCAAATATGAAGGAACCTTCGGAAGGTCATTTCACATCAAAGCGACCACGTTTAGATCAACATACTAGGGATTTAATTAAAATTGAAATATATTTTGGTCTAGATGAGATCCGGAATGATGGGGGAGGTGGACTAAATCATCCTTTTCTTGTATTCAAGTTTGCTTAAGGCATACGAAACTTCGAATTTTGCAATTTTTGCTTATTTTTAAGAAATCAAGCTGTACATCAGAATTTTTATGTCAAAAACTATTCCTTTTTAACTTTGATGTAGAAAATTCAACTGATTCAAATAAATTACGTTTACATTAAAAAATTAGTTTTGTAGTGTTAAGATTAGAAGCAAATTTCCATTTTTTTTAAATCAATTTGAACGCAAGGGATTTGAAAAATTTGAAAAAATATTACTATATTCTTTGAAGTTTTAATATGAGCCCTTCTTAAAACTGGTGTCTTAAAAATTAACATCTGAAAAAGCTATTGAAAGAACCGTGCGCACCGTTCCAGGTTTATGAGGTGCATGCTCCGCTATGGTGGTTATGCACAATAGTGAACCTGTCAAAGGGTTTCACTGCCCATTTGAGCCAGTATTATTAATAATTTCAGTTTATTTAGAATTGCAGGTAATAGAATATAATGTTAAACAATCGTTCTAAAAATATGAATTTGTATGGTCACTAATTATTAAAAAGGGTATGTTTAAAACAATTAATTTATACTTAATTTCTTCATAAAACTACAATATCATCTAGAATACCCATTTATTAAAAATGTCAGAGATCTAAATGAATGAGGAGTGTTTGAAAGGTATGTAAAGCGTGAGATTTGGTATTTACAGCACGTAAAAGTATCTAAACAGTATGTAAAAAATCAATTCCATTAATAGAATTACATCGCAAGAGACAAATGGCTGATGCAAATATGTATTCGAACTCTATAAAATAAATAAATATGAGTTAAACGTATGGTTTCAGTCAGAAAATATTTTTTACCGCGTTTGGTATGCTTCTGCCCCACTGTGCGCCGTAAGGCGGCCGGAATAAGGTAGGCGGCCCGAACTTATTTCAAACCTAACTGTTCAACTTAGTATCTAAGTTAATAATCAGGTTTGTATTGGGTTCGGGCTGGTTCGATTATTCTGGCCATTGTGAGGCGGCCGGCTGCCCAGGTCGAGATCTTAAGCACACCCGTTATACGTGACTCTTGCCGGTCGCCGCGCCGCGATGCGCTTATAGAAACTATAAACAATTGCCGATCGAATGCTTACGTTGGCGCTTACGTTGGGTATCGAGTTTTGGAAAAAATCTCGGAAGCTAAGGAGGAATGGCGTTTATATGTATAGGAAAAAGTTATTCAAAATATCGATTTCTACAACATATTAAAAAATCATCAAAATCCGTGAGGGCACCCCTTTTCTAAATAATTATCAGATGGATTAAGAAAAACATAAGGGGTCTGAACGCGGATTTCATAAAAGAAAAAAAACAATGGGGTCATTTATGTAAAATTTCTATACAATTGTTCAAAAAATAAGAGACTGTTTTAATTTAGATTAAATTTCGTTAATATAGTTTATTAAACATATCACGCATTTCGTGTTTATACTGTTAAAAGTATAAACAGGATCTTACGTATTCGGTGGTGGATCTGTATACTGTTGCATGACTAGCCCACCGATACCATAGATATTGTATCGCCCCGCGACAAACACGACAAATCATCCTGCGAAAAACATCTTGACTCATAGATTCCAAATTCCTAACCAGCTAGCTCCCCGCACCCGATTACTCATCTTGCCCCTTTTGCACTCTGCCCTTATGCCGACCATTTCCAATAGTATATATATCACCATTTTTAACCAGCGCGGGTCAATTCTCTGTAGTTCGTACTTGCGTGCGGAACTTACCGCTTACGAATAAAAACCTTCGAGCCTCTCTAAGAAGTTGCGTTTAATTCCTCAATCCGGAATCCAACAATACACAGACGAGGTATAGGATAAACCTATCACCCAATGCATGTCTTTATCACGGGACTTGAGAGATCCGTGAAGTAAAACGTTTTCGTATCACTCTCGACGTTACCGATGTAATACGGAATAAGATTTTAACAATAGTAGCGGTTAGAATTGAAATAAAAATTTCACATGCTCCAAAACTGCAAGATGTTCGAGGCGGCATACACTTGCCGTTGCACGGCACGAGTAATGTACAATTAATAATAAAGCGACTTTAGATACAAAAAAGGTTGAAGGAAGGATCGAATGTGAGCTCGCTCTCGCGCGGAACTCTCTGCGCTACGATCGGACCTTCTCAAGTGCGGTGACGTCTGCGGCTGATTGTGAGTATGAAAAAGAATGATTACCTGACGGGCAGCTGGGGTAACGAGAGCAGTGGTCGTTGTCACAGCACGGAGAGGATCTCGACAACTGACTTCAACGGCACCGACAGGAATTCGACGTTCCTCGCGGTATCGCCGCGGGACGAGCCGATTGGCTCAGCTCCGTGGCGACTCACTGTTTTTCTAACTAGGATTAATAAAATAAGCCGGTCCGTGAGGAAAAACGCGTGAATGAAGCACGTTGATTTCCGAACACTGGGGCTTTATTCAAAATGAGATATGTTTTTATTTCGAATTTGTAGAAGAAGGGATATAACGTTTGTAATTTTATCCTATTATTGTAGATACAGGTTACACTTATAAATTTTTATTTTTAAAAAAACTCGTCATGTTCAATTAACTCTTTCTCCATTTCAAAAAAAAAAATCTGCTTCTATATAAATTTCCTTCAGTTGAAAGGTCGTTTTTGCAATGTTAAGTATTACAATCACATTTCTGTATCAAAATCCAAAAATGCGTTACTATATTCTTTGAATTATTTCTTGTAAAATAAGAGTACCTATATTACAGAGTAATTTCTATTAACGTTATGATAATTCATTATAAGCATCGCTACACCCAAATTCAGATAAACGAATTGATTGCTGTATATAGCTGGTATTTGGTATTTTATGCATGGTGTCGGCCAACCCTGGGAGAAACTGCAACGGGTGATACTATGAACTAAAATAAAATGAAAAGCAATAATAACGAAATTATGTTCGAGGCTCCATTTTTTAGTTATAAACCATTAAAAAATGGATTCATGCGTTTGACATACGGTTATTTTACAGCGCCCAGCTGCAACACAATAGGTGTCGAATGAAAAAGAATTGAACCAAAAGTGGCCCGGGTAAGGGTAGAGTCGTGAAAGAAAACTAAATATGCTGTTAGCTATGCCGATGACTATTTATTGGAAAACAGTCCGACTTCGTTTCGTTTTAGGAACTGCCCCAGGTCAACTCGCCCACCATGTTCATTATTAAAAACGCGGGTAAGTCATTCCTATTTGCCCACGCACCGCCGGCCTTCGATAGAACATTTACGTGGTGGACACTCGTCCCCTCGCTCGGCAATGTAATGTGGGGAAATACATACATATTAGGTTGATGAAGTACAATTCAACATCAGGTCCTGAGACGGAAGTATCGTCATGGAGAAAAGACCAACGCACAACTAGTAGCTTACATCTGAATGTTTACAAACAGAAACAAAGAAGTTTTGTGTTCCAAACTCTTCCGCGACGGCGTATAACTTCATCCGTTGACCTGTCTCACAATTTATCGATAATGGTCTGCCGTGCGTCGAGTGCGAGGAAGCCCATCCTTTAGAGCTCGTTCGCACAATACAGTTTTTTTACTGATCCAGTAATTTTGCGGTATCGATAATAAACGAAAGCAGCATTCACACAGTTTGTGCATTTTTGTCACGCATTCAGCTTTCAAACATATGAATCAATCGATTTACTATAGTGTGTACAAACCATTACATTCATACTACGGCGATTCGGTCATTTAATAATTCAATTGTTTTACCATCTGGGATATCAATGGCGGTGCTCTCTTCTTTTTTTCTTCAATCTCGTTTTATCAGCGTCTAAGATACCGCTCTATTTTCGGGCTATACGAGAAGACTACCGCATGTCGTTCTGACACAGCTCTATGACGAAAATTGCTGAAATCAGTAATTTGATAGTGTTCAAACACACATGAAGTTACACCAAACGGTCAAAAATTCATACGGCAAATGATCGATTCGCCGTAGTATGAATGTAATGGTTTGTACATATTACAAGAAATTGAAAGTTGGACGCGTGACAAAAATGCACACACTGTGTGAATGCTGCTTTCGGTTATTATCGATACTGCAAAATTACTGGATCAGTAAAAAAACTGTATCGTGTGTAAGAGCTCGTTCTCTTAGGGTAAGGGACCCAGTTTCTGGATATATAGCGTTGACTTAGAAGTTTTGGAATAATTTGAAGGTAACTATCTATGTTTGGTCTCTGGTGGTACGCGCTGCTCGTGCTCACTCACAGACCTGCGAATAACACATGCATGTGCACCGTTGAATAATTGTTCACTCAGCTTCGAAGGACCACCCAAAGAAATGACGGACTAGGGTCCGCGATAATATTTTTTTAACGGCACTTTATTTGTAACCAGTTTGTTCGGTCTCCAAGACCGAACGATAAGCTTCATAGAACTCCGGTCAATCGCACAGCGGGGGCTGTCGACGATCATCGCCAACAGGGTTGATGGCGCGGATGTGCATTGATGGTTATTTTTGAGATTAAGAATTTTTAGTTACAATTCGCATGTCTGTAGAGTCATAATATTTCCTGGCAAGAGAAAGCGATTTGCAACTCAGGCCCGATGAGCACTAGAGGGCCGCTTCTTTCGCCTCTCAATAACCGCAGCTGTACCATAAACCATGAAATTCCGAAGGGTAGTTCGACATGTGTTTGTAACAGTAAAGATACCGAACGGTCGACCACCTGGCGGAATGTCCGCAGCGCTGTCAAATATCATCACCCCCACAAGCACCGCGACACCCCTCTCCAAGCGAGCGCGCTAAGGGCGCAAAGAGGTGTGTCGGGACACTGACTAGGCTCGCTGATTGGTAACTGTCAAAAATGCGAAGGAACCAATGGGCGAGCAAATAAAAAAGTCAGAGACTTCGCGATCGGCGTCATCGATCGCGACAGTCAATTGTCTTAGAACGAGCAACGATACAACGCGCAACCAGAAAACAAAACCTGTCAACGACAAACACGCGAATAACACGAATTATATTTATGCACCACGAGTCAGTGTCGGTGTCTGTTAATTAAATACTTGTATAACGCAACATATCAACTAGGGTTGGGGGATTAATTTCCACCTAATCCTCGTTTACCGTCGCGACCGACCGTAGCGATCCTTTCAACCGCACGAAATTTTACGACAAATTGCGGTGACGGGACGCTACACAGTTAATGCTGAAGCGACAAAGTCAACAAGCTTGAAGCCAATGTGCTTCCGATACGAAGAACAATTAATGCGTTGAAGCGATGTATGCTTCTGACGAAGGTGATGGCGATGCGACGAGTTGGCAAATTTGTATAATTCTATCTCGAAACTACGCGTGCTTCCGATGTGATCGTGTTTAACTTCTATCCAATTCTGTCGTTTTAATAATTCCAAAAACTGTCTGGCCCGGGCCCCGTTCCCTCTACCCAGTCGCCGAGAAGTCCGTTGAGGGTGGGGACTACAGGGGTGGTTGACCAAGGGTGAGCGAAACGTCAGTACCATCGCGGAATTCCCCAGCTCAGGTCGAAGCCGTGGCCGTAACGGTCCGCATAATGTTCCAAAAAATTACATCTTACCCTGGGAAATCCCGCCGCTTATGACACGTCAATTTGTATTGTCATCAACGAGGAAGTGACTGGTCCCTTGCAAGATTTCAAGGCCCCCAACAAAAATAAACTAAATTAGTGACGATGTCCCTTGCTAGATATGGTTACTTCCAAGTTCCTCGAAGGTAACAATGCGTGTCATAGACGATACGTGCCGAAGTCACAACAGTCTATTTATTTTACATTATTTTTGATAAAAAGTTCATTATTAATTATTTTTCAACGTTCCTGTTTTTCTTGACGCAATTTTTAACAAGAAAAGTGAAATGTGAATTGAAATATAAAACAAGATTTGTCCCATTTACCGGGCGCAAAAAACTTTTAATAGCTAGTTACCGTACCCCCAATTATCGAACATCACAACCGTATTACCATGCCCCAGTTACCAAATATCATGGCCGTATTATCGTGTTCCGAGTTTTCGGACATTGCGACAGTATCACTAGATCCCCAGTTTCCGGATATTACAGTCGTATATCTAATACCTAGGTAATGCCTGTTCTTTGATGTATTCGAAAATTGACAAAATCTAATTAACTCAATGGAAGTGGTAGTTTAAAGACAAATTACAACTTTTAAAAATAATAATATAGTCTGCTTTTGTTATGGTATCGAAAAATGTATTTATTTTAAGACTCTTATTTGGAAGTACAGTTTATAAAATTATTTCTGTATACAATATATATATATACAGGGTATGTCCTGAAAGTAATGTCAGTAAGTCGATTAAAAATCATTTATTGAACTGTTCGTTACAAGTGATTAAAAATCTTCTGCGTCAATACATCGGCTCCAGCGAGTCTTCCAGCTCTCGAATGCATTGCGGTAGGCTTCCTTCGGAATGTCCTTCAATGCCGCGATACTAGCTCTTTTGATTCCGTCTACTGTCCCGAAATGCTTGCCTTTCATGGGTGTTTTGAGGCGTGGAAACAAAAAGAAGTCGGGGGGAGCTACGTCCGGGCTGTACGGGGGCTGGGGGATCGTTGGCACCCCTGCTTTAACCAGGTAGTCGGAGATGATAAATGCGGTGGGGGCCGGAGCATTGTCGTGGTGCAACCTCCAGCTGTCTGCGATGTCTGGCCGGACGCGTTGAACCCTGTGTTTCAGTCGTTTGAGGACTTCCAGATAAAATTTGGAGTTCACAGTTGTACCAGGTTCTACAAACTCGTGATGAACCAGTCCGCGGATGTCAAAAAACGCGATAAGCATGATTTTCACCTTAGATTTGCTCATCCTGGCTTTCTTCGGGCGAGGGGACGCTGGCGTGTGCCACTCCGAAGATTGCCTTTTCGTTTCCGGGTCATATTCAAATACCCAAGTCTCGTCACCTGTAATAACGTTATCCAAAAATTGGGGATCACGTTTGCACATGTCGAGGTTTTCTTGGCACGTTTCAACGCGGCGCGACTTTTGGTCCTCAGTGAGCACTTTTGGTACCATCTTAGCGCACACCTTCCGCATGCCGATATGGTTCGTGACGATATCATAAACTTGAGTTTTCGGAATATTTAACATATCGGCCATTAAACGAACACTTAATCGTCGGTCTGAGTTCAACAGTTCCCTCACTCGCGTCACATTGTCGGCTGTGGTGGTCGTGGATGGCCGTCCGGCGCGGTCCTCGTCGTCGACCTCTTCCCGGCCTTTCAAAAAGGCCTTGTGCCACCGAAACACTTGCCGATCTGACAGGGCATCTTCTTTGTAAGCTGACTTGATCAAAGAAACAGTCTCCGTCGCGGTCTTTCCAAGTTTCACGCAAAACTTGATCGCAACTCTTTGTTCTAACGAGCGCTGCATTTTTACTTGTACAAGGATACAAAACAATTCTCACGGATAGGCTCGTCCTCACTCTTCGGATGCTCGGAGCACACCGAGCGGCGGGGCGCTGTTTAGCTGACATCCCCCACTACCAGTTTTAACCGGTCTAATCGCGCTCCGACGTGCAGTCGCGTCACAATAAAGTGACTGACATTACTTTCAGGACATACCCTGTATATATATATATAATGTAATAATATATGTAAAATATAATAGCAAAAATTTGTTGTTATTATGTTGCTACTACTATGCAATCACAGCAATTCTTTTTGCAAAACATTACACTTGTTTAGAGAATTGCAATTTATTTCCTTAATTCTACTAAACTAGGCTCGGATTAGAGGGAAAGGATAAGTTCAATAATCGAATGCTTTAGTTTTGTTTTGCCATCGGTTTCTGGAGGGCCTTTTATTTACTTTCCGGAATACAGACAGCTGCCTCGCTGTCATAATTCAGCAGTTACACGTTCGCGTGACTGTAACGGAGAGAATCGGTGTAAACACGGGATTGCTTACATTAGTCAGGTGTGATTGCTCTATACGTGCGTCTTTCCTCTCTTTCGCCTGATCGAGAAATGCGTGACAGGTGGCGATGGCACTTACTGGTGCTACCAGACGCAAATAGAGGGGGTGGACTGTATGGTATTTACGAGGTCTTCCGCGTAAAGCAAGGAAACCGTCGTTTGCAAACGTACAGATATGAATTTATACGCTGGACCGAATGCAATTGAACTACAGTCGATTGCCTCGAACCGGCTTACCGCTAATGGAGATTGTAAGGCTCCAATAGGTGGGTTCCATGAGGGGGATGACCAGCGGCTATTAGAAGACCAGACCCGGGGGATGGTTAACTCTCGGATCCTCATCACTTCGTCTCTCACACGACATACGCAATGACGTCGTGAAAAAGTACTGTAATTCCAGTAACTTTTTGGGCCTGCTTTACCGTCGACAAACGATACAAAGTAATACGGCCCGAGAGACTGTATGTTGTGACCTGTCACTCGCCGTCTGCCACTCGCGTACTAAGGCGATAATTGTTGGTCTTACAAGGAGGATATAGGACCACTGTCACTGCACGTTAAAGTCTACCAGGAGTATTATTCGAGCAGTCGAGTGAGACAGACGTAAGTCAGCAAAGTGTAAACTAAGCTGGTGATCTTGTGAACCTACCGAATAAGCAAACATACAAACCTACAATCGGCGCTATACAATAACTCCCCAGAAAGGATTATTGTATTTCCAAATAGCCTACGGCAATAGCCGTAATAATGTCTAACAACAGTGACCAAATCTCTCATAACATTCACACTAACAATAAGAAAACAGCCATCCCCACCGGTAACTCTAAACAATAGGTACATATATACCGCAAACAGATGTGGAAAAATACCTTGGAATGTATCTAGACAAGAAACTAACATGGAAACACCACATTCAAAAGAAATTAGAACAGGTAAAAATAAGGAGAAGATCTATGTATTGGCTTACGGGAAGGCAATCCCAGTTAAACCCCGAAAAGAAACTATTAATATATAAAACAATTATCAAACCGATCTGGACTTATGGCATCAAGCTATGGGGAGCAACAGCTAACAGTCACATTAAAAAAATGGAATCGGCACAATCTATAATACTTCGTACGATAGTCAATGCACTATGGTACATCAGCAACGAGAAACTTCGGAAAGACCTAGGAATCCCAACAGTCAAAGATAACATAAAACGATACTGTGGAAAATACAAAATCAGAGTCGATAATCACCCAAATGATCTAGCCAAAAACCTATACAAAACATCAATACCAAGGAGACTGCATACAAACGCATCCAATCGATTTACTAAAAAAGAACAGTCAAGCTAACAGAATACCCAAACCAGATACGTTCCAATGGCAAAGTATCAACGTGCTAACTAAACAAAATGTTAAAAAAATTAACCAAATGTTCACTGAACCAAATTGTTAATTATAAAACGGGGTTATTACAAAAAAAAACAAAAATGTATCGGGCTTTGAAACGGTGACTGTGTCACGGGTCGGTCCTATGAAGCCCGTAACGCGCACACAGCCCTTGGATCTTTCGTGAAAGTATCCAAGGTTTTGCAAGAATTGGTCGCGATTCGTGGTCTACGGTGGTAAGTAACGAAGACGGAGCGGGTATCGAGAACTAATCTTTATTCTCGTGTCTTACAACTTATTCCCAAAAACTAAGGTTTTCAGTATCGGGCGGGGTCTTTTATAAGATGCCACTCGGGGTTTAAGGTGGGGGTAGGGTTCGGAGTTCGGGTGGTTGTTGTCTTGATGGAATGAATTGGAGCTTCGTCATAGGGATGTGTCACAGGATAGAGTTCGGAGTTCGGGTGGCTGTTGTCCTCGGCATAGGGATGAGTCGAGACCTTATCGCAGGAATGATTCAGGGCCTCGTCACAACTGCACCGACAACCTTGGGGCCTGCCCCGGGGCTGGTCTCTCATTGGTTTTAAATCGAGGAACAATCGACAGAAGAATCAGGCGAAACCCATGGACCCGATTGCTAGTGTTCGCTCGAGGCGAAATATTACTGGAATAGTGTAAACTGAGGCGACGATCGTGAGACTGACAGTCGTATAATATGATATATGTAATAATATTCTAACCTCCTCGAAAGTGCAAGGCAGTGTTACGACTGTCGTTGCCGTGGCGTGGGTAACGCACAGGCGTGGTATCAGGGTAAAGGCTTAGATCAGGATGAGATAGGAATTCGGACGAACTGGTGTCTATTTCACCACCGGGAGTCGAAGGATAGGTGAAACGTGGATGAGCCGGTGTCTGTTTCACCACCGAGTGCCACGCTGGTAAGTTTTCGTGGATGAGCCGACGTCTGTTTCACTACCGGGTGCCACTAGGTAAAGGGTTTAGGAAAATTGTCGTCGTCGATATACCTCGAGCAGTAAAGGTATATCTAGTGGGAGATACCGAAGGTTGCGTTACTGTAACTATTGAGATGGGTTTTGTAAGAAAGTGAACTGATAGAATTTTACAAATGATATATATAATATGAATATACTTAGTTACACTATTCTTAGATTATTCTGACGGCGAGAGTAACCTTCTCGGCGTTAACGCAGCACGAGCGCGGGGGCAGTCTTAGACGATCCGACTCGAAAACTCGCGTATTCGTTCAAATATGCTCAAAGTGGACTTCAACCCGATCTTGCTCAGAGTTTCGGCGTGGCGTCGTACTAAGCTTCTACTCAACCCCCGAGCCTAGTTTCTAGCCTCCTTATATACTCAAAAATCCGTAGATTTTGGGGGACGAATTATGGGGTAATCTCCTACTACCCACATTCCAAGGCTTGGCGGTATCTCTGATTAGCCGTGTTCTTAGAAGTAATTATCGCTTATCGCGCGGCAGAGCCCTACGCAGGGCTGTATGCTGCCCGTTTTGGCCCGGAGGATCCATACGTAACAGCAGTCTGGATTCGGGAGCGTTCGAGATAAAACTCTAGCTGCCTCGAAATTCTTACAGAAAGCTGGCTTCGGCAGCACAGAAGCCAGTGTTCCAGCTGCGTCTAAGTCTCGCAAGGAACTGACAAGCCCACCTCTGCGCTGGCTCCGATTACGCGAATGCGATAATTCTTATCTAGCCGGCTGGCGGCGCTGTCTATTTAAATTATCTTGTCTCTTTTCAATTGAAACAACTTCCCCTCTCTCTATACTCTCGCGTCTTACGTATTTTAACCGTTCTTTTTCGAATTCAAGGGGTAACCGCCGCATCGCGTTCACTGTTTGTCTCATTGTCAGTGCAAACACTTAGAAAAACTACGGTCTAAGTCGTTAATTTCGCTGCTGCTATTTGACACGTGAAGGTCTCATTTGAATTCAAGATTCAACGTTTCACGTATGCATCAAAATAGCTCACGAATTTCGCGACCGTGGAAAAGTAACGGAAACGCGGCTTCTTTAAACAACTTTCTATCTATTAATTTTTTACGTTGTGCGTTTTTAGTTCCGCTTTGCACCTTCTTTATCTCCTTTTGATTTGCACTATTAAATAATATATCATTTTACAAAGAAGTATGAATTAAATTCGTTAAACTGTAATAATAATTTGCTTAGCAGTTCTCTGTTACAACATAAAATTAATTCTTTTCATATATTAATCATTTATTTATACTTTGCATTTTTCCTTATCGTCTTTTGATTTTAAGTAAATAAATATAAATATGCGTGAACAATATAACTGAAACTTATACATCCTTCGTTCTTTAGGTTTTAGTTTCCTTTCTTTTGTTACGTACGGATCCTCCGGAGTATCGAAACGGACAGCGCACAGCCCTGCATAGGGCTCTGCGACGCAATAAAAAGTAATTGCTTCTAGGAATGTGGATAGTAGGAAATACCCCCACAACTTGTCCCCCAAAATCTATGAATCTTTGGGTATATAAGGAGCCAAGAAAGAAGACTCGAGGGTTCAGTAGGAGACTAGTACGACGTCACGACGAAACTCTGGGGGAGATCGGGTTGAAGTCCCCTTCGAGCAATATTCGAACGACTACGTGAGTTTTCAAGTCGAGTCGTCTAAGACTGCACCCACGCTCGTGCTGCGTTAATGCCGAGAAGGTTACTCTCGCCGTCAGAGGAAACTAGAAACTGTGTAACTATATATATATACTATTATAATACATATCGTTTGTTAAAGTCTATTAGTGCCTTTTCTTATAATACCCATCACAATAGGTATAGTAACGCAACCTTCAGTATTCCGCACAAGATATACCTTTACCGCTCGAGGTATATCGACATACGACAGTCCCTAAACGTTACCTAGTGGCACCCGGTGATGCAAGAGACACCGGCACATCCACGAAATCGCCCATCCTTCGGCTCACGGTGGTGATATAGACACCGATTCGTCCGACTTTCCTATCTTATCCTAATCTAACCCTTAACCCCGGCCACGGCGCCGTGCGTTACCCATGCCCCGGCGCCGACAGCAGTAACACTTTTATTGATACTTTCTCATCTTTTTAATATCTTATTTTCATCTTTCTCTTTCTTTATTAATTGTTTTTCTAATTTAATTTTGTTCCCCAATTCTTTCTCTTCTTCAGCCTTTCGTTTCTTCTCTTCGGTGGCTTCTTTTAGTTCTTGCCATTTTAAAGATAATATTACTGATGGAATTTCTTCTTTCACTGCTCTCTGTTTTTTGGAACTTGTACATTGTTTCGGCCAAGAAAGACAGTCTTTAAAAGCTGCTGATATTTCTGCTTTCTTGATGTATATACATAAAGGGATTCTTCGTCTGTCATTCTGTGGGCATATTTTTTCTTCTTCGAGTATTAGACTGTTGTTAACACTGAGATTATCTTTAATCAAGTCAGTTTTATCACAGTCTTTAATTGTATTAGTTTTATCGCAGTTTGATTGTGCTTTTATATTTTCATCTTGAATTGAATTACTACTAGTTGCAAACAATAAATTATCACAGTCTTTACATTCTTGATTATTATTATTTATTAATTCGCGTGATTCGCTTTTTGAAAGGGATGGACGATTTTCATTAAAAGCAATAACGCCATCTTCATTTATATCAAAAGTGGCATTTGTATTATCAGATTCTGCAGGAAAGTCAGTAATTATGTTCGATTCTCTACATTCCACAACATTAACGTATTCACTATAAGGTTCAATAGAAAAAGCAATAATATTCGAGTCTGTGGATTTGATAACATTAAGATGTCCATTGTGAGGTTCACTTGCAGAGGAAAGAACAGTAATTTTCCTCCAAAAATAAAATAATTGTCTACACTGTTCTCCACCTTTCCATTTATTAGATGAACTTGCAATTTCCAAAGCTCTTATAGTTCTATCAATATATTTATCCATTACCTCTAATATATTTGAATAATCTATTTTATTACTAGTTTCTTCAATTTCTGCAAATTAACCTACTGATGTATCGTTTTTAAAGGATTCATTCAAAAGATTGTCATATCGAATTTTTGTGTCATCAAACGGAAACATTCCACAAATTTCAAAGCCTTTACTTAAAATTGTAACAGTATCCAATTTATCCAAAACTATTTTCAACAGAGGCCCAGCATCTAACTTCGAGTCATATAATTTATCATTTTCAAGTGTGTAATTTATGATTTCCTCTCTCCAGGCCACTTTCAACGGGTGAAACGTAGCGATATCCATTAGCTGCATTATGTGTGTCGTGTTAGGGGACTGTGCAATAAAAATAATATCACTTTTATAACAAAATTCACTGACAGATAAAATCAAATGCGACGTGTGGCCATCCACAAACAAAATCACCGACTTCTTAAATTCCTTTTCTATAAGCTACTTATTGAATGAACTTGTTAACCACCCACAGAAGGTTTCCGCTACGATCCAGCCCGAATCCGACCTCCCATAACTAAACCCCGTTGGCATTTTATCAAATATATGACTCGGAATTCTTTGATAGAGAAATAATAAGAGAACTGGTGCTAACTGCCCAGCAGCATTACCAGCTATTAAAGCAGTGATGCTTTCTTTTTCATTATTATCACACACTTTATATACAGTTTTCCTACCTTTTCTAACTAAAGCTCTATGATTTTTAATATTCAACATCAATGCTGTTTTATCACAACTGAAAATTTGTGTTAATCTGACATTAGTGAGGCCCCATTCATCCAAATATTCATTTATCTCTAAGAACCATTCCTTAATAATTGTATCAGTGATAATTACTCTAGAGGCTGCAACATTTTTTGTGACTCGTTCGCTAATTATACGATTACGTTTTAAGAAAGCGTTATGCCAATGTCGACCTGACCGACCATTTGCAAGTGGTTTCTTTACTTTTAATTGTTTAAGTAATAACATGACACTATTGAGTAACTGATCCTTTGTTACCGGGAATCCAAAGGAACTGGCTTCTAAGATGCAATTTACCAGAATGTTTTCGCTACTCTTGGTTAATATACTTTCAGGACCCGGTTTAATAAAAGCATATTTGTTCTTAACCTTACCATGTAGAGTGCTTCTGAGTATACCAAATTGTTTACTGGCTGCATTAATAGAAAGTCCAGCCCTGATACTTTTTAAAGCTTCACCAACTATCTCTGGGATTTTGTATTCCTTGTACCTTTTCCGCACATTTTTTATTTAAAATCAATATTAAATCAATTTCCTGTAAAATTGAAATCCAAAATCCGGCGAAAAAATATAGATACCTGATATGAAATAATGGTTGTAACTAACATATTAAAATTCCTATTTTTCTTACCCAGATATAACTCACGCTGTATCAGTCTATCAATTAGCTAATCACTATATCAATTAGCGGTCACCGGTAATAGGAAATGTCTCAGAACTCCAGACATGATTCGCGGATATGCTTTCATTTTAATAAACAATGTTATTTACTTACCTTTAACGATCATTTTGTAAACTAGAAACTTAGTACCTTTAGCTACGATGATTTTTAATATCATGAGACAACCGAATCATTGCTTTATTTACGTATGACGAATCAACATTCCTTAACATTTTCTACAGCGAAATCGGGCAAATTATAGTATTTGGCGGTATGTTATTTTCCGTTAATATTTTTCATAATTTAGAAAAAAGTTTTAGTTACAGTTTTTATGTAGGTAGGTAAAGTAAAGCGTGAATTTTAATTTTTAACAGAATAGTGATTAAATTATGTCATCCTTCTTTCCAAATTTTAAAACAATTGAATGGATATCCGGAAACGGACGGGCACGGAAACTGCGTCAAATCCCTCCCCCAATCCGGGTCGATCCGGCCAGGAAAGCAGGAAACCTCGAGGCGCCTGCGACAACGGCGCACCATAGAGGAGTGGCGAATACGCCTCGAAGGAAAAGCGATTGCCAGAAAGCGCTTAGTATGTGCAGTTCTGTCTAACTTGGAATGGTGGAGGGGCAGAACACATGGCAGGTTGACCTACTATCCGTCCGCCACAAGAAGGCACAGCGTGTTTACATTCCCACTCCAGATACAGTCCCCTAGCTCGCCCACTATGCTAGGCGTTGGTCGCTATTGGCCAAAGACGATGTCAAAGATCGACAGCGGGCCACATTATGAGCGAGTGAAATAGAATGATGACTTCACAGATCGGCGTAGTCACTGGCGTAGATATCCAATCAAGACCTCAACTATTAACAAGCAGAAATAATTTTCCTATTTTTTATATATTACCACTGATTCGGAATTAACAAAAACTTGTTATTAGTTAACATTCCGAAATTCATTTGTAGTTAAAAGAATTAATTTATGTATCGTTTCACTGAGAATAATATGATTGCGTTTAAGCTCATTTACGTAAACTCTGCATAATTACTATTTGCATAAAAACAAATCGTGTTAAAATTATAATTATTTTATCATATTTTCTTACATCATAAATCTTCTGACGAGCTGCTGTCATTTAAATCGGCTGAATTCGATGCGGCTGAATCAGCTGTATCTATTGAACTTTTTTCGTTAATTACTAAATTGTCCATCGCTGCTTCCAATAAATTGTCTTTTTGTCCATATTTCTTCTCCATATCTTCTACATGACGGCAATAATTTTGCCACGAAGTTGGACCAATTTCTTCCATTGCTTGTTTCGTGTATGCTTCCAGTTCTTCGAATGAAAGTGTTGATACGTTTTTTTCCCTAATTGTCCTTTTCATGTCAGCCCAGGCTAACTCAATGGGATTAATTTTACACATACATATGGTAGCAACCGTAGGATATTATGTCCGTCCATTCGTAAAGATTCATCAATTTTACATTTTTTTTCATTTGGTTTATTTTCCGCGATCAATTTTATTAGTTCAAATTTTCTTATATCTTCGTTATACGAAATTTGGTTGTTTTTTAGCCAGTCTATCATGTCTTTCTTTTTAGCATACTTTGCGGGTATTTTGTTAATACATATCGTATGTTAAGGGGCATTATCCATTACGATTACTCATCATGGCGGAATATTGGGTATCAATTTTTCTTCGATCCACTTCTCGAAATTTACGGCGTTCATTTGGCTGTGGTAGTCACCACATTTACTTCGTGATTTAAAAATTAAATCAGCCCCACTTACAAATCGATTCTTCCCACCGGCATGAACAATTATTAACCGGTGGGAAGAACTCGAGCTTTGGAGAACGCCTAACTCTTCCTTACTTTGCCAACTCTTACCAAAGGAAAATATATTGTCGACCCACGTTTCGTCGATATATACAATGCTTCGCTCTTCTTTTCTATAACAATCCATTGCCTTTAAATACATATCTCTCGACGCCACGATATTTGATTTTTCAATTAACATAGTCCGAATACTATTGATTCTTTTCCAAACAAATCCCATGCTTTTTAACAAACCAAACAACGCGGTCTTTTCCCATGGAAAATTAATTTTTTCTCGGATTGCCACCAATAATTTCTGTCCAGTTGGAACTATTTTCTTTGTCACGTAAAAAACGTGAATAATATCACGTATAACTTTTCTATCCTCCTCAGAGCAGTATTTGTTTACGCTGCTCTTAGGTCGCTTTTTCCCTGGTGATGCTAACGGTTTGCCTTCTTCAGATGTAGACATTTCGTTTTTAATTCTATATATTATTCGAACTGACAGTCCAGTATATGCAGCAATCCGTAGATTTGGTTGATGCACTGGATAGAGAAGTTCTCCATTTCCTGCTTCTTCGTCACACTTTTCAATAAGTAGACGCATCAGGTTTCGTGCATCGCTATGCACGGTCTGACACTTTTTATGCGATTGCATAATTAGTACTATATTTTATACACTTAATTTAACAAAAAATACTACACTAACGGTAAACTAACACTAATCTAATATTAGGCTGGCACTAAATTAACACTAATGTAACAGTAAAGTGGCACTAAACTAACACTAATCTAATACTAAGCTGACTAAATTAACACTAAATTAAAACAATCAATATTGAACTAACACGGAGTTAACACAAAATTAACAATAAAATTTTAAACGTTGAATTAAGTAATTGAAGATGGTAATATTATAGAATCGCACGATGTTCACAGGAGGATAGCTCTAAGAAAAGTGTCGTCCTTGGCATTTTTTCTTGGAGTCTTTCATTCTAAAGTTTATCATTAAGGATGCAGGACTGCATGTTATTGGAAACACTCTTGAGTTTCGAAACGTTCAGTCAGACACTCCATAGGAGAACAACTTCGAGTCCTTTCTCGTCGCCAACCCAGATCAAGCAGCAACATTTTCTATTTCCTATATCTTAACTATTCAATCATGGTTTATTGAAATTCGCATTAAAATAAATTTAACACTGAATTAAGGAGACTATGTAAAAACAACTAATTCAGCCGCATCGGATTCAGCCAAATCAAACGACAGCAGTTCGTCGGAAAATATATAATGTAAGAAAGTATGAAAAATTATTTTAATTTTAACCCCTCTTTTATTAATGCCACGTAAATTACCTAATAGCCTTGCTCAATATTACATGCAAAGCATTCAAATATTAGATATATGTAATTTGTAACAAGTGATTGTCAATCTTATAAACTGAAACTAGAATTCAAGTTAAAATTTAACTTGTGTGGCGACGTACGGTAGAGAGAGAGAGAGAGAGAGAGAGAGAGGGAGAAGGAAAGAGAGAATGAGAAAAAAGGAACGTGCGAGTGCGAATAACTGTCAGTCAAGGTACGAACGCTAACGTGATTAGAAGCAAGAATAAAGGGTACTTCAAGATATTTTGCAAAGACTACCCAGTTCTCTATCCTCCCCGCGATTACTATACTTGGTTGCAAGTAGATTCCTTTTTATTCAACCAACGCCATAATTCGGATCACGAGTGTGACTAGTTATTGTATGCCAAAGAGTTAACACGATTTGTTTTTATGCAAATAGTAATTATGCAGAGTTTACGTAAATAAGCTTAAACGGAATCATCCTATTCTTAGTAAAACAATATATAAATTAATTCATTTAACTACAAATAAATTTTAGAACATTAATTGTTAACGCCTTTTTGTAAACTCCGAACCAGCGGTAATATATAAATAATAGGAAAATTATTCTATTCGGTAATGAATGAAATTTTTATTCGATGTCTACGCCAGTGACTACGCCGACCTGCGAAGTCTTATTTCACTCGCTCCCCAGACGAGGTACAGTATAGACCTATCATCCAATGCTCTTTTCTGTCACACGGTTCGGGGGTCTCGAGACCCCCTTACCATTTCCGTGTCACGTGCGATGTTACCGATTCAACACCAGAAAAGACCACAGAGCCATTGAAACGGCGAAAAGGACAATTAAATCGAGCGATAGTCAGTAGCCTTTTAAATGTACAGAGTGGCGATAAACTATCGTGTATACTCGGCCGTCGTATACATGGACCCCAATAGTTCGGTCATACGATGCGGTTTCATTTCGTCAGTTAGATTACCGAATTAACCGATTCACTGAAGTATGTACAAACTATTGCCGTCATGCAAATCACTTATTTGCTGAATCAAATTTTTATCACCTTTCGAAATACTATTTATATTTTGTATGTGTGTACGATAAGCGTATTAAATCGGTTATTTTTTATGGTTACTTTTATCACGTATCGGAATGGCACCTGTATCATGTATACCATAAAGTGCAATTATATTCGGCAATAGCAAAATCATGTAGGTATCCAAATAACATATTCATGATGAATATGGTAAAGTCTAGCTAGTCACATTAAAGAACGTAATTTAAAAGTAATACGTAGACGTTGCATTTATCTAAAGATAAAACTGAGAACGAATCAGCATGGCAACCAATTTATGAAGTATATATATGCATGAAAATTAAATTTTCTGTGGAGATGGAGAAATGTGTGGACACTGTTTTCGGTTAATCTTGATTTGGTAAAATAACCGAGTTGGTCAAAAACCGTATTGTGTGAACGAGCTGCAAATAAACATTTACATAGCCCAAATATAAGCTACCGGAGCTCAACTCAAATGAATCAGAGCCAAAAATCGTATCCCGAAGAATGGTTTCGAAATTTTTACTTCTAATAAATGAGTAACTATTAAAAACAAATAATTTTCGAGTTAAACTTTTGAGTTCTTTCAAAACTGTTTACCAGTAAAACTAGTACAAGTTATATGTATATGAAATAATCCCTTAATATCGTTTTCGTAAAGCGAAGATGAAACGTATGGGAATTGAAATTTATGTTTTTCTGTAACAATCTTTTTTACCATTAATCTTTCATGATAGATTAACGGTTACTATTGATCACAGCTACGTTTCGGACTCTGTGATCTAATATCAAATGTGAATGACCTAGACTGCAACAATGTACCGTCGATTCTTCTTCACAAGTAGTATGTTGTGCTTTAAACCAAGCACTATGGGGATTTTTTAGAGTGTGTGCTTTCATGCAACTTAACAGGTTCGTATCGGTATTCCAAAGAGAGCTTGTTTTCAGCATGGAAAGTTTGTTTAATATGTGTGTGTATAGTTCAATATGTATATATGCATATACTGAACAGTTATTACAATATTTTCTCGCCAAGAACTCCAGCGAACCCATGGATAAATGCGTAGATTTCAGTCCAATCCCCTATTATGTGCGGGGGGGGGGGGCTCCATGTCCGTCGCTATATCAAAGGCGAAACATACGCTGTCACAACACCGCAAACAAAAATCATCAGTCCGACCAGTCGTTGTAGGACTAATGTCAGCGTTGCCTTTCTCGTATTCTAGCCTACAGCAGAGGACGCCGTGAGGACTGCCTCGCTTGGAACCACAATTCGCGATCAGTGAAGCGAGTTCGGCTCGCCTTTGATCAGAGCCGAGCGGTTTAAAACCCCATACACTGTATGAACACGTTAATGTAGACTAAAAAACTTTTTTTATTATTTCTTTCTTAATAAATTTTCTTTCAACATATTCGCCAAACTTTTCTCGTTAAAATGAGACCAAAGACGACATAGTTCGGATTATATTTACCTACGAAAATGTGAAAATATTGTATTAATACAGGAGTTAAGCGAAGTAGGAAATGGAAGAGAAGTAAATCGCTGGAATAGATGTATTGTATAGAGCAAAAGAAAGCTACAGGAAGTGAAGTGCGTAGTCTATGTATTGCACATATCAGCTGCCTTTAAAAAATTTATAAATTGTATACTTTACGTAAGTATATCATATTCAATGCCATAATGTTATTAAAATATGTATTTTGCTAGAAACAATCCATTTCTGCAGTTTGTTAGAAACTATAATACAGCGTACTTATTCCATAAATGTTAAGTAAAAGTGGTACAAATTATATGGTGTTTGGTTTCATTTTAATAAAAAAATTGCATTAATATGATAAATAAATTACTTTAAAGAAAGATAAAAAAATGAAAAACTTTTAAGTTTGCATTGCATTAGCACAGCGGGCATTTAAACTTCTTCGAATGCTCGGCTTCTCATTCTCACTTTGTCTTTCGCTCGTTGTTCTTTCCGACGGCAGAAATCAGACGAGGTTTGAGTTTCGTGTCCTCAGCGGACTTAGGCCCAGCTGCAGTCTTGGCGAGATAACATTGTATGAGTATGTATCGGGCACCCATGTCACTCATGGATCATGTATGATCCATACGGTCCGAACCAGACATTAAGCAAAGCAATATACAATGTACAGTTGTCCCGCCGAATTACGCGGGGGTTCGGAATATTTATGTATCGCGTTAATGAAGGCTCGCGTAATTTTGAGACTTCCCTTCTCACTCCTACTACAAATTTATATTACATATGTACATACATAGTTATAACCTGGGTAAAAGTTTAGTTATTTGAACAAAGAGGAGGGGGTGGGGATGATATTAATCGAAAGATATGCGTGAACAATTACAAGGTAATTATTTAGAAAAGCCCTCTTTTCTAAACCGATTTCGATGATTTTCGAGTATGTTATAAAAATCAACATTTTGAACAACTTTTTCCCATACATATAACCGCCGCTCGGCCTTCGTTTCCGAAATTTGTCTCAAAGGAGATTGGTACTACTACATCAAATTTTGTCTATAAGTACGCGTCCGTGGGAGCGTATGCGTAAGCGTTCGATTGGCAACTGTCTGTCGTTTCTATACATAACAGCATAGCGGCCAGCGACGAATATTATACAATGTACAAAATTTTTTCGAAATAATAACTGAAATGATTACAACTTCGTATAATATCAATAAAGATCATTAAAACAAAAATGAATGTGTGGCCGGCCGCCTCACGGCGGCCAGAATGAATTCTTCGTCCCGAACCTAAACTTCATTAAATTAGTTACTAGATAGCAGAGTTCGATTTGAGTAAGGTTCGGGCTGGATTATTATTCCAGCCGCCGTGAGACGGTCGGCTACCCGAATCGAGTTCGGAAGCATTCCCATTCTACGCGTCCGTTGCGAGCTGCCTCGATGCGTTTAAAGAAACAGTGGACAATCACCGACCAAATGTTTACGGATACGCTGCCACGGACGCGTACTTATAGAAAGAATTCAATGCAGTTGTACCGATCATTCTTCGAAAAAAATTTCGGAAACTAAGCCCGAGCGACGGTTATATGTATAGGAAAAAGTTGTTTAAAATGTTGATTTCTACAACATATTAAAAAATCATCGAAATCGGTGAGACCCCTCTTTTCTAAATAAATACCAATTACAATGGTAGTAACAGGGTTGTTGCATAGGTTCCAAGATATTAACAAAAACATATTGGTACAACTACATTGCATGCTGTTTCAATATGTATATATATGTATGTATATGTACACAATGCGTACACAGACAGCCGACGCGTTAGCCGCTTCGCTCGCCGGCGGATTTGGTTTGCTTATTTTTCATCTCGTCGTCAAGCGGCACTCCGTTTCTGGCACAATGCGACTGCATTATTTGTGGTGTTGTCATTGCTATTGTACGTATAGGTAGAATACAATGCAATTGTACTAATATATTTTTGCTAATATTTCTAAACTTCTAAGTTAGAACCACTACTACTTCGTCATACATAAGCTTCCGATTAATATGATATATCGCCTACCTCACTGTGGAGCCGCATACCGTTGTTTAGAAATGTTAAATATGTGTTGCATTTTATATATTTACGAACATATGTATGTTACGAAAATAATAATGTTATTCAAAAATTCCCAGAACTCGAGGATCTATCCTTTAATGCCGATCATAGGCACAAATCGGGAAAAATTTCTCAAAATGTTGAATTTTACGACATATTTCAATTTCATAAAAATCTAATAGGCAATCCTAACATAAATATATACCCAGGTGTAGCCTAAATAGAATTTCCTTCATCTTTTAAATATTATGAAATGTACTGCGCTTTGAATATTTTATATATTTTTGCATGTTACGCGTATTCTCCATTCTTTCAAACATTTAAAGTTCCTATAAACGCATAAAAATTTGTAGTGAATTTATTATATATTGTGTACATATGTTATTCATATTTCACGAAAGTATATTGTAATTTTTGTGGCTCTTCCCAGTCGCGGTGACTACAAAGATCACAAAAAACCGCGTTTTTCAAAGCTGCGTAAGTACTTCGAGGATTAATTACATTTCTGCTTACTTTTTCCTAGATGTGGAAGAACAAGCCTTGCATTGAAACATAACTTAGATAATATATTCTGGTAGATGAGCCTTAAACAAATTTTCAAGTGATATTTTTAGCATAATAAATAAGAGTTATAAGAAATACATTTGAAACTCTTTATATTTTAATTTCATGGTTTTATATTTTTTATTACAAACTTCTAGAAATTTATCAGAAGTTTTAGCTTTCCTCTGCAATAATGGTTCCGAGCATATAATTATAACATTACAGTAACGTAATTAATTTTGTAAGTTGATAGCTACATTATAAAAATACACTCCAACCGTGCAAAGAAATTAAAATTAATTAAGTGAGCTCGGATTTTTGCTTATCTTTTACTAGAAAAATTTTATCTATGCATTGATAACATTACCGTGAAGTATTACAAAATGTAAGAAGATAAATCATAGTTATATTTGTTTTATACGCACAGAGTGTGCATATAATCTGCACAATTTCTTTTTGTTCGCATCTACTTGGAAAAAATCACTGTTATTACATTGTGTACTGTTTAAAAACTATTCGACATTTGTCTGAAACAATTTTTGGCATGATTCGTGGTTTACATAATTTTTAAATAGATTTATTTAAATGGGACACCGTGTATAGTGGTCAAACAGATTTCTTCGTGACGCGGATAGAGAACGATGTACTGTGCAGTGATGACTTGTTGGCGAGCGTCCGGCAAGCTGAACGGCACAGGGGCAAGGGGAGCTGGTCGCTCGCTCCGCCCATTAGCCAGTAGAAAATCTTTCTTCCGAATTCTTGGATGCTACATGCATAGTAGTAGGTCCTTCATATTCGCTAAGGATTCGCGAGAGCGGACCCTGCCAGGTAGCTTCTTCAAGATTTCCCCACATCCTCGCGAGAAAAAAAATTAGGTTTACGCCAATGTGATTCAGTTGTAGTTCCAAGTCGTCCTATCTCACTTTACCTCGACGTGTTTTGTTTCGCATCCTTTGTCACGCAGTAGACTTGAACTAGTGACCGATTCAGCCAATGAATATAATACGTGTGACTGAAGGTGTCGCTAATATGCGACAGCCAATCGGCTTGCCTCGCCATCAAGTGATCACTGCACTGTACTTGAGTCTGTTGACTTTATCGTCGTCAGCGACATTTCCACAGGTATTTCTTACACTCACCGCATTAATACGCAGAGGGCGTATGAAACACTCGAATTTTTTTCGAGGTCGGTATTTCAGAGCTGGTGACACGGAGTCCCATAAGATGATAGGTCTATCCTGTACCTCGTCTGTGCTCGCTCATAACGTGGCCCGCTATCGAACTTTGTCATCGTCTTTGGCCAATAACAAGCAACGCCTGGCATAGTAAGCGAGCCAGTGGACTGTATCTCGAGTAGGGATGTAAACACGCTGTGCCTTCTTGCGGCGGACGCATAGTACAGAACAACGCAGGTGTTCACCGGCCATAGATGCGTCGGTGAGTACCCGCACCGGATAGGCGGAGAGCTGACGACATAGTGTTACCACCGCGTAAAGGAGAGGAACACGGTGCAGCAGGCTTTCGAGTAGTGTCCTGCATGGGCCAGTGCGCGGCGCACAGTGGGCTAAAACGCGAAAAAGTTGGCCAAGCATTAAATCTAATGAAAAGCATTAAAAATATTTGTACAAATGCTTCGTACTGAGGTTTCCGGGGTGACTGATCACGATTCTACTGCCCAATCAATGTTTCAATTAACCCTTTATCAATAACAAATCCATTTTTTAATAAAATATTGATACTTGAGATAAAATATAATCAAAATAAACTTTCATTCATAATATCGCGAAAAAGGATAACAGCAAGGATATTGATGAGTTAAACGAATAATGTTCATAATTTCTGTATTTAACTATAACTACGTAGGAATGTTTACATATATTATACTTAACATATATACAAATAACATAAAATAAATATTTTTATACAGATAACAAAATAGTGAATTATAAAAAGTAAAAATAATAATAAAAAACAATAAATAATAAAATAAATAAATAATAAATAATAATAAAAAATTAAAAAAATAGTAATAAAATAAATTAATAACAATAATAATTAAATAATACAATATAAACTAAATCTTCTTAGTCGTTTTCAGAATCGCATTCCGAATCGGTTTGCTTTTAATATTGCTTATAATATTTAATATTATATTTAATTAAATGTTTAAAAAATAGTCACCACCCTCACTTAAGTAATACTATTTAAAGGACAATATATGAGTAGATCCTATGTGCATTTGCACTGAATATGATTGCCTGAGCTGATTCAAACAGATATCTGTATTTCCATTTTTTGTTAAAGACATGAATTTTTTTTCGGACAAATATGGGCAAGATTTTCTTTCAGTATATGTTTATAGGCATATCCAGGAGTACTTTCTGTATAAAACAAGCGTTAAGGCACGTTAAGCAAATTTTTTATTGCAAATGCAATGTAGTCAAAATAATTATTCTTAGCAAGATGGTGTATTTTAAGCTGTACATATGCTCGCAGATGACCAGAAGAATAATATTAATACTAGTAATCCTTTGTTTAATCCCAGAAGTATAATTTTCAATCAAAAAAACTGTTTCAAAGTACACAGATTAAACAAAATACGAAGAGAATGACATTATACTTCAAGTCATCTAAATCAATTAAAATCAAAATAAAGCCATGATTTAACAGTTTTGTAATCAGTTTCTCCTGCTATTTTTTATTGTTCCTTCTACTTTGAAGTGTTATTTAATGATATTGTAACTCATTTAGTCCATATTCGTCACTTTGAAAAATTGCGTTTTGGCCAGCTTTTTCGCGTTTTAGCCCACTGTGGGACGCTTCCCCATTCACGGGAGTTTCAGACGTGCCTAATACGAAAGCTTCCCCGCTCGCGGGTGTTTGACACGTGCCTAGCATGGACGCTTTTCCATTCACGGGAGTTTCAGACGTACCTAGCAGAGACCTTTTTGTATTCCCTAAAATCTAGCGACGTGTCTAGCACGGAATTTATTCCATCCAGAGTACGACGATTTCCTCAAGGCTAAATGCGGGCGATCCCGTTCGTGTCGCTGAAGAGGTACGATTCCGGCCTCAACAACAAACAAAAGAAATCAACACATTTCCAATTCCTTAAAGTAAACGTTTTGTTCCGTTATCGGTATCTATTGTTCATATTAATTTTAAGTAAAACTTCCTTGTAATTTGCTTTAAGCACTTTCTATTTACATACATTTCATACACCTCCTCTTGATTGTCTATCATCCTTGTAAGCGCACTGTTGGATGTAGAGTTAGATAGGGGCCTTTTGAACCCCGTCGGTGGTGGCATCTCTTAGTCTACATCATTGACTGTCTCAACTATGTGTAGTATCTACGACTGTTATTCGCCTTCTCTGTACCCGCCATAAATATCAGTACGTCGCGATTGCCGGGCAATGAGTTCTTCAGATTTGCAATATTTGGGCAGAAGTAAGATAGCATAATGCGATTTGTGATCTCTTCCATGAAATATTCTTGAAACATAACAAACACTATTTGGTTGAACCAGACTTCCGATTGCCACTGCATTATCCTGTATTGTGAAACTTTCCACACTATGACTTGTCCTTTAGCTGGATATTGTACTCGCTGTACCAGTATAAATGTTGGATTTGTTAATTGTAAGAATGTCTAGATTTTCTAGACACGTGGCGATACTGGTGAAACTAGTACTTTTGCCTCAGATACAGAACATAAAAGAATTTATTCTTGATTTATATAAACACAATACAAATAGAATATTTATTGTCTAACAAAACTTAGAGAAACTACGATTACTGAGATTCCTTTGGATTTCGCTTTTCATACTTTTCATGCAGTCACACTCACACCTTCCATTTATTTCATCATTCACTCACCGTTCTTTTGTTCTTATTATTTCTCTCTCACTCTCTCAATCACACCAACCTCACGACATTCGCTATTACTCATAGCTACCAACAATAACATAAGACGTTGTGGAACTAGTTCATATTGAGGCCATGGTTGTGAGAAGTTTTCACAAATGACTTCGTAGTCAAAGACACCTGTCATTCTCACATTTATATAACGATAAGAATACGCCCAAGAATTGTTTGCTTCTCTGAACTGTGAAATCGTAAGTTTAAGATGTGAATTTACTGCAATATAGACACCTTATATTTTTGTAATACTCGCTGGCACGAGCTCGTAACATGTCGTATCTCGACGATGGTTCGACGTGAACTCCTTAAACTTATTTTACTGGAGTTTCTCCACGAAATTTATCCTTCAGATAAATTTCCTCCTTCCTGGGAAAATAATCTTACTTTCTTCATAGACAAAAATGACTCTAATATCGCTCACTTCTTCTACTTGTAAGATTCTCGAAAAAATGTTAGAATCGCGCCTGCAGTAGTGCATCGAAACTCACAGTTTATTTTCTCTCTCTCACACGGTGCTATGAAGTAAAGAGAACTCTCGAGCACTTTTACTACAAAACGTTTTATTCGGAATAGACTTTTACAGTGGCGGAAGAATACACGTACACTATGGTCGCTCGCAAGTTGTCACTAAGTTACTGCCACGCTAGTCGTTGTTATAATCGTCTCGCGGGCCTTTTTTCTTCTTTTTTTTTGTTGTGTTTGTACTATGTGTAATTTATCGTGGTACCTAGGGAGTTCCTTATAACCCACTTCCATGTAGATTAATTTGTGGATGAAGTAGTTTCATAGTTAGAATTTTGATTTTATCACGGGAGAAAACTTTCAAAAACCCGTTTTCTTGTACAAAGCCTTTGAAGTTATTTTAAGATGGTCCTGGGTGTGTGTTTTCGGAGTTTCAGTGGAATTTCTTCTGTGGTGTAGTTTCCTAGACTGCTGATCAGAGGGTTGGTATGATTGTGATTGTATAGTTTGGTGAGCAAGCTGGTGAGGTATTCCTTGATCGTTTCTGTTTGTGCTTCTTGGTGGAGTAGAGAAGTGCTGTAGTCTCTAGGTTTATTTAAGATGATTTTAAGAAATTTGTTTTGAAGTTGCTGAATTCGTTTCAGCCGTGATGGAGCTGCTGTGGACCATAGTTGGATTCCGTAGGTTAAAATGGGTCTAGCACATGTTTTGTACAGTAGGAGTTAATGCTCCATATGTTTTTAATATTCTGTCATTTATTGTTCTGTTCCAGAGGAGATGGTGGTCGAGCCAAAGCCCAAGGTACTTGACTTCCCTGGACCATTGGATGGTGTGATTATTGATAGTGAGTGGTGGGAGTTTTTTCTGCTTTTTGTTGGTGAATAGGATGACGTTGCTTTTATCCATATTTATTTTTAGCTTCCAGATTTGATGAAAGTTCAGTACATCTGTGCGGTGTGTGGTTATGTATTTAACTGCCTGCTTGGGTTGCCATGACGAGGAGTAGAGGGCTGTGTCGTCCGCAAACAGTGCTAGGTTGGAATTATGATTTTTTGGTATGTCGTTGATGTATAAGTTGAACAGTACAGAACCTAGTACAGAGCCTTGGGGCACGCCTGCTGATACTGTGTGACTGCTGGAGTGGCCAGTCCCTAGTTGTACCGTAAAGGTTCTATTTGTTAAGTAGCTTATTAGGATTTTGATGATATGGTTTGGAAATTTCAGAATTTTTAGTTTCAGTATTAGTTCCTCATGCCAAACGTTATCGAAAGCTTTGCACAGGTCTAGAAAGGTTGCTACTGTCGATCTGTTTTTGTTGATTTCCATAGCTATGTGTTCTGTGAGCCGAAGAAGCTGGAGATTTGTCGAGTGTTGCTGTTTAAAACCAAATTGTTCGTTGATGATGATATTGTTCTGGTTTACGTGTTTTGTGATCAGGTGTAGAATTATCTTCTCTAGGATCTTGCTCATTGTACTGAGTAGGCTGATAGGCCTATAGCTGGAAGGTGACGTATGTGGCTTCTTTGGTTTTGGGAATGGTAATACTTTGGCTGTTCTCCAGCATTCTGGAAAGTACGCCAGTCTTACGGAGGCTCTTAAGATGTAGAATAACTGTATAGTGATTTTCATAGGGGATTTTTTGAGTCGGAGGGTTGTTATTTGGTCTTGTCCTGGAGATTTCCCGTTCTTGAGCTTGAGAACTGTGTTTTTGATGAAGTGAGGTGTGATGAAAGTTGTGTCTATTGAGGAATCTTGTACTGCTTCGCAAGCTTGTTGTTCGTATGGAGAAGTGAAGTTTGCTGTGGTATCGTGGACATTTTTTAAGTGCTCAGCTAGTAGTTCTGCTTTCTCGTTGTTGGTATAAGCTGTGGTGTGCTCAGTGGTGAGGGGTGGAATGAGATGGATTTTCTTTTTAATAGCTTTGTAAATTTTCCAAGTCCCTGAGTTAGTGTTGTCGTTATTAAGGGTTTCGAGTTTGTGTCTCCAGGATTCTTGCTTGATGTTTATGATCGTGTTTTGGATTTCAGTGTTTAGCATGTTTTTTAGCGTTTTAAATGCTGGCAGACCGGTTTTTTGGTATTTTCTTCTGTATCTGTTACGAAGCTTGATTAGGTTTAGAAGCTCAGGATTAGGAGTGACAGTTTTAATATAAGCTTTAGTCGAAGTGGTGGATTTAGCATATGAATTGGTTATAGTTCTGTTGAGTCTGTCTATTTCGGCCAGAATGTCGTTTGGAAGCTACTTGCGAACTTATGGTGTGTTTATTGCAGTGCCTTTGGTATTGATCCCAGTCAGTGATTTTGATAGTATGGTTTGTGAAGCGTGTATTATGGTTTTCTATCGTGCAGATTACGGGAAGATGATTGGAGGAGAGATCATTGACGGTTTGGCAGCTTGTTTGTATGGAGGCTTTTGAAAGGAAGAGGTCTATATTTGTTGGAGTTGTTCTTGGAGCTTGGTGCGAAAAGGTTGGGCTATGGATGATTTGATAGGTGCTATTGTTCATGTGGTTGCGTAAGGTTTGGCCTGTTCGGTTGTTGGAGCGATTATTCCAGAAAGTATGCCTGGCGTTGAAGTCTCCGCCTAGTATATACGGAGTTTTATGGGAGATAAGGTTGTCAAAATCTAGAATAGTAGGTTTTGCTTTAGGGGGGATGTATACTGCTCCTATCGTGAGGGCAGGATGAGAGTGAATTCTAATAAATATGGTCTCTATGGATCCTGTTGGAGGTTGAGGAATGTCTTCGTATCTGAAGTTGTTGTGGAGCAGTATGGCTACTCCTCCTCCACGGGTATCGTTTGGTCTGTCGCGTCTTATTGTCTGATAGTTTCGGATATGTATACGGTCTGATGGTTGAAGACAGGTTTCGGAAATGAATACTATTTCTATCTCGTGTTGTTCTGGGAAGACTGTTAGCTCGTGGATTTTGGGCTTTAGACTGGTGACGTTCCAAACGCAGATTTTTTTGGGGAATTTGGGGGCCATTATTAATCTGCTAGGAGTTCTGCGATTACTAATGTTTGCTCAAGTGTTGATTGGGAGGGGTTGAGCCTGCGGTTGAGTTCTTTGGCGAGGTTGTATATCTTTTTTAAGTCACAGACTGAATTTAATTGTTTAATTTCTTGTATTGTGGCAGAGAACAGGTTTGTGGATGTGTTGTCAGTTGACGGTGGGTGTGCGTGTATTCTAGTTGAAGCTTTCTGTGCGTATGTGGGGCGGTCTGTAGTGTGAGGTGTGGGTATAGATGTTGGTTGAGGTTTGGAGAGTAGCGGAAAACTGGAGGAATTGTTTTGATATGTTGTTTTGCTGTTTGGAGATGGTTCGGTGACTTTGTTGCGTTTGTCCAGGTACTTTTGTAGGGAAGGGCAGCTGCTGAAGTTGGCTGGGTGATCGCCTTTGCAGTTGTAGCAGGTAGCTGGAGAGTCTGGGGTTTTGGTGCATTCTCTGGTTGAATGGTTGGCTGAGCATTTCAGACAGTTTGGGGTTTTATTGCAGTTTTTGGCCAGATGGCTAAAGGCTTCGCAACGGTAGCATTGGATGTAAGGCTTTTGGGAGTTGTATTTTTCCCAGTAAACCCTGGAGTGGAATAAGTGATTTATTTTTTTCACGTCTTGGATCGTTGTGCTGGAGGTGAAGGATACTCTGTATGTGTGACGGAGACTTAGGGGATTTTTGTGGAGGTTGACGCATGATGTTGGGTTAAGTCCTTTGGCTTTTAATTCCGTGAGGACTTCGTCCGATGTTGTGTCATCGAGTCCTTTTAGGACTATTGTCAGGGTTTTTTGTTCGGGGAGTGAAAAGGTATGGTATTCTACATTTTCGGTTTTTGCCGTAGTTACGAAGCTGTTATACGCGTTGATGTCGTACAATTGAAGCTTTGTCTGTTTGCCTATACATTTTAATTCAAATTTATCGCCTATTGTGTTTTTGATGGAACCAGAGAATTGTTTTAAGGTCGTGGTACGCGGTGAGTGGAGGTAGATTGGGGGAGGTTTCAGGTTTTTTGGTAGATTGGTGGTTGTGGATGTAGTAATGGGTGTCTGTTTTGTTAGGTGGTTTCGTGTGTTTGTAGGGTCTGTGGTGCAAGTATTGTGTTGGGTAGTTGTAGGGGTCTTTGCGTTTTTACCAAAGCATTGCATTCAAAGCTGATATTTGTTGTTGACTGGGACGTTAGGCGTGTGTGTCAACTCCATGGTCTCGATGTTCGCTTGTGGGTCAGTTTTTTCTATTGTTGTCTGTGTTGTCCCTGAGTCGTTGGCGTCTTGATCATATAGTGTTAGTGATCTGCTTCGTCGTTTGATTATTTGGTATGGATTTTGTTCTCTCCGCGCCAAATGGCGGGATGCTTTAGCCTTCGTGGAGTTTGGAGGCTCCACTTTGGCTGTTGTCCTTCACTGCACTGCACTGAGTTTCCCACTGTTTTATATTTTTTTTTTCCAGAATCACTGCACTTGATTGCACTTAACTTTGTAACGTTAACTCTACACTGCTGTGTCCGTAGATACACTCGATACACAGTACAGCGGCGATACAATACTAATGTCTGAGAAAGGTTTTCATGGTCCAATGTCCGTAAACCGTCTCTCCTAGGTCTCAATCTCTCTCTATCCGCATCTTTTCTACAGTATTCTATCTGTCTTCGTCTCGCGGGCCCTAAGACATGACGTTTATATAGATCCTGCTGAGATAACCTTATTGCTCTAACTTTGGCTATTGAAGAAACATTCTTAAACAACAAAGACGTTTTTGCATGTTTTTGGATGTTAATGTGACTTTCGATAAAGTCAATAGTAACAATTTGTTACCCAAGCTCTCTGAAATTAGATATCCTCGTAACATACTCAACTTTGTCCAATTTCTCACTTATTATGAACGAAATGTCACTTATATTTGTAGTTTCCCCAATACAATAACTAGGTAGATCTACAACGATCTAACTCAGGAAGGTGTTCTTAGTCCCTTAGTGTATCTTATATAGGTTAAGGACATAGTTGCATATATATAGAGGTCTGTAACTAGAATAAGTAGCAGATTTAAGGCGGTAGTCTCCAATGGCGGCGAGGCACGGCAGAGAGTTGACGTTACAGACGAAATGGGACAAAAATATGCGTTTGCGGGGCGCGATTTTACCTCCTTATATAAGAGAATTTTTGGCCGAAATGTGGCTCATTCTAAAGGGGAGGGTGCTACGTAGCGCGCTCTGGTCGTCGTTTGACCGGATTCTATTGGTGTTCAATAATATAAGCGCTGTAAGGTGGAACAAAAACTGACAGCTTGACAGCCATCGTATCTAAAATTATTTTTCTGATACGGAGAGAATATTCTGAATGAAATGAGGACCAGAGTGCGCTGCGTTGGAGTATGATCTTATCATCTCATATAATCTAAATCTTCTCATAAGAAAACGTAAAATAGCGCCCGGTAAAAGCATACTTCCCCGTATGGTTTTGCCATATTAATGACAATCCAGAGCACAATACGTGTCAAGTTCAGTTCAGCTTGTATGCACTAGGAGTTGCCTAATAATTGACTAAGGTGCATAATAAACCACTTATATTACCTGACTTCATGTCACATGCTCGGAAATACCGACCTTGAAGAAAATCCAAGTGTTTCATACGCCCTCTGAGTTTTAATGCGACGTGTGTAAGAAATGCCTGGGGAAATGTCCCTGAAGACGATAAAGTGAACAGACTCAAGTAGATCGTTCTCTTCCACGCGTCACGACGAAATCTGTTTGACTAGCATACAAAAGGGTGTCCCACTCAAATAAATCTATTTAAAAATTTTGTAAACCGTGAAAGATGCTAAAAACAGTTTCAGACAAATGTCGAATAGCTCCAAAGAGTACACTATTTAATAACATTGATTTTATCCAAGTGCAGTGTCTACCAAAAATTTAATTTTCATGCGTATATATATATATATCAATTAAATTGGTTGTCGGGATGAAGGAATGATTGAGCATCCACGACAAGTATGTTCGCAAGAGTTTTATTGATGTACGCACAAGTTCTTCGTTGGTCGGAGGCAAGGTAGATAATTACCTGTATCGCGCCTTTCCGCCGTATTTATTTTCGCCTCCGGAAAGGCGTTACCCCTTAGCGACTTCGAGGGTGGAGCTACTTCCCTTCTCCGAAGTCGCCTAGATTTTTGGCAGGGGAAAAAATTATAATTCTCTGAAACGTAGTTTTCTTTTTCGGTCCGCGTTGACCGTGCGGACGGACAAGCCGTAACGGGACATGGCTGGCAGCGTTTATGGTAGGGTAGCTTATTCAGCTACGCACGTGAAAACAGTATAAAATATTTTCGCCGACTTACAGACTTTAGGGTAGGCTTAATTGCCTATACCCAAACATCTGTAAGCGGTCAATGCTATTTTCTACCAACGCTGCGAGCCACGTACCGCTACATTGGTTACCATTCTGAATTGTTCGCAGTTTCATCTTTACATAAATGTAATGATTTATCTCGCTTAGCGGATTTTTCTTCTGCCCGGCTAACTACTACTTCTAAATGCATTTTGTTAATATGCACAGCCTTAACTTTACCATATACATATATGAATATTTTATTTGAGAATCTGTATGATTTTGTTTTTGCCGAATATAATTGCATTTCATGGTATACATGATACAGATTGCCCTTCCGATAATTGTCAAAATTAAATGTCAAATATAACAGATTTAGTAGTTTTATCGTGTACACACATACAAAATGTAAGTAGTATCATTGACTAAGAACAGGATAGACCGCTCATCCAATGCTTTTGTTTGTCACACGGTTTTGGGGCTCTTGAGCCCCATTACCATTTCCGTGTCACTTGCGACGTTATCGATTCAGCACTAGAAAAGACCACAGAGCCACTGAAACGGCGAAAAGGACAATTAAATCAAGCAATAGTCAGTAGCATTTAAATGTACAGAGAGGCAATAAACTAGCGTGTATACTCGGCCGCCGTATACATGGATGCAATAGTTCGGTCATACGATGCGGTTCCATTTCGATAGTTAGTTTACCGAATTAACCGATTTACTGAATTATGTACAAACTATTTCATTCATGCAAATCAATTATTTGCTGAATCAAATTATTATCACCTTTCGAAATACTATTTATATTTTGTATGTGTATACACGATAAAATTACTAAATCGGATATTATTTATGATTACTATTGTCACGTATCGGAATGGCATCTGTATCATGTATACCACAAACTGCAATTATACTCGGCAATAATAAACTCATATAGGTATCCAAACAACATATTCATTATGTACATGGTAAAGTTCGAGCTAAGTACATTAAAGAATGTAATTTAAAAGTAGTACATAGTCATTACATTTATCTAAAGATAAAACTGAGAACGAATCAGAATGGCAACCAATTTAGTAAGTATATGTATACACGCATCAAAATTAAATTTTCTGTGGAGACATGGAAGTGTGTGGACACCGTTTTCGGTTAATATTGATGTGGTAAAATAACCGAGTTGGACAAAAACCGTATTGTGTGTACGAGCTGTAAATAAACCTTTACATAGCACAAAAGAAACTGCCGAAGCTCAACATAAATGAATGAGAGCCAAAAATCGTATCCCGCGTATAGTAACTATCTTAAAGTGGTTTCAAAATTTTGACTCCTAATAAATGAGTAACTATAACATACAAATAATTTTCCAGTTAAACTTTTGAGTTCCTTCAATACTGTTTACCAGTAAAACAAGTACAAGTTATATGAATATGTAATAATCCCTTAATATCGTTTTCGTAAAGCGAAAATAAATATTATGGTAATTGAAACTTTTGTCTTCATGTAACAATTTTTTTTACCATTATTCGTTTACCATTATTGTTGGATGAACGGTTACTATTGATCACAGCTACGTTTAGGACCCTGTGATCTAATAACAAATGTGAATGACCTAGACTGCAACAATGTAATGTCGATTCTTTTTTACAAGTAGTATGCTGTGCTTTAAACAAGGCACTATGGCGATTTATTAGGGTGAATACTTTCATGCAGCTAAACAGGTTCGTATCGGAATTCCAAAGAGAGCTTGTTTTCAGCATGTAAGGTTTGTTTAATATGTATGTATATAATTTGATATGTATATATACATACATATATCGTACAGTTGTTACAATATTTTCTCGCCATGAACTCGAGCGATTCCGCGGATAAATACGTCGAGTGCAGCTGTAACCCCTATTCGGGAGGGGGGGGGGGGGGGGGGCTTAACGTCCATGGCTACACAAAAGCCGAAACATACATTGTACGTATCACAGCGCCGCAAACATAAAAATCATCAGTCCAATTAGTCGTCGTAGGACTGATGACAGCGTTTCCAAATTTCTCGTGTTCTACCCTACACCAGAGAAGGCCGTGAGGAATACCTCTCTTGGAACCACGATTCACGACCAGCGAAGTAAGTTCGGCTCGCCTTTGATCAGAGCCGAGCGGTTTAAATCCCCATTCAATGTATGGATACGTTAATACAAGATAAAAAAATTTGTTTTTATTTTTTCTTAATAAATTTTCTTTTAACGTATTCGTGAAACTTTTCTGGTTAAAATAAGACCAAATACGATATAGTACGGATTACATTTACGCACTCAAATGTAAAAGTATTGTGTTAATAGAGGAGATAAGAAAAGTAGAATATGGAAAATAAGTAAATCCCTGGAATAAATGTATTGTATACAGTAAAAGAAAGCTACAGGGAGTGAAGTGCGTAGTCAATGTATTGCACAATTCAGCTGCCTTTGAAAAACTTATATATTGTATACTTTATGTAAGTACATCATAACCAATGCCATTATGTTATTAAATTATGTACTCTTCTAGAAACAGTTCATTTCTGCAATTTGTCAGAAGCTACAAAACAGCGTAATTATTCCATAAATGTTAAATAAAAGTGGTCCGAATTATATCGTGTTTGGTTTCATTTTAATAAAAAAAATTGCATTAATATGATAAATAAATTACCTTAAAGAAAGATAAAAAAATACAAAACTTTTAAGTTTGCATTGCATTAGCGCAGCGATACATGGTCATTTAAACTTCTTCGAATGCTCGGATTTTCATTCTCACTTTGTCTTTCACTCGTTGTCCCCTCTGACGACAGAGATTAGACGAGGTTTGAGTTTCGTGTCCTCAACGGACTTGGGCTCGGCCGCAAACTCTTGGCGAGAAAACATTGCATGTGTATGTATTGAGCACCCATATCATTCATGGATCATGTATGATCCATACGGTGCGAACCAGACATTGAACGACACAATATACAATGTACAGTTGTCCCTCGAAATACGCGGGGGTTCCGAACATTGATGTATCGCGTTAATAAAGGTTCGCGTAATTTTGAGACATCCCTTCTCACTCCTACCACAAACTTATATTACATACATAGTTACAGACTGGGTAAAAGTTTAGTTATTGGGACAAAGAGGAGGGGGTGGGGATGATATTAATCGAAAGATATGCCGGAATAATTACAAGGTAATTATTTAGAAAAGGGGGGGTTTCACCGATTTCGATGATTTTCGAGTATGTTATAAAAATCAACATTTTGAACAACTTTTTCCTATACATATTACCGTCGCTCGGCCTTCGTTTCCGAAAGTCTCAAAAGAGATCGGTACTACTGCATTGAATTCTGCCTATACGCACGCGTCCGTGGGAGCGTATGCGTAAGCGTTTGATAGGCAACTGTCTACCGTAAATATACATAATAGCGTAGCGGCCAGCGACGAACATTATATAATGTGTAAAAAACTTTTTCGAAATAATGACTAAAATGTTTACAACTGCGGATAATATCAATAAAGATCATTAAATCAGAAATGAATGTGTGGCTGGCCGCCTTACGGCGGCCGGAATGAATGCTTCGGCCCGAACCTAAACTTCATTAAATTAGTTACTAGATAAAGGAGTTCGATTTGAGTAAGGTTCGGGCCGGATTATTATTCCGGCAGCCATGAGACGGCCGGCTACGCGAATCGAGTTCGGAAGCACTCCCATTATACGCGTCCGTTACGGGTCGACTCGATGCGTTTAAAGAAACAGTGGGCAATCAACGTTCGAATATTTCCGCATACGCTGCCACGGACGCGTACTTATAGAAAGAATTGAATGTGTAGTACCGATCATTCTTCGAAAAAAATCTCGGAAACTAAGTCCAAGCGGCGGTTATATGTATAGGAAAAAGTTGTTTAAAATGTTGATTTCTACATCATATTAAAAAATCATCGAAATCGGTGAGACCCCCTCTTTTCTAAATGAATACTAATTACAATGGTAGTAACAGGGTTCTTGTATAGGTTCCGAGATATTAACAAAAACATATTAGTAGAACTACATTGCATGCTGTATGGGTATCTATTTATATGTATGCATATGTACACAATGCGTACACAGCCAGCCGACGCGTTAGCCTCTTCGTTCGCCGGCGGATTTGGTTTGCTTACTTTTCATCTCGTCGCCAAGCGGCACTCTGTTTATGGCACAATGCGACTGCATTATTTGTGGTGTCCTCATTGCTATTGTACGTATAGGCAGAATACAATGCAAATGTACTAATATATTTTTGCTAATATTTCTAAACTTCTAAGTTAGAACCACTACTATTTCGTGACACATAAGCTTCCGATTATTAGGATATACCGCCTACCTCACTGTGGAGCCGCATACTATTGTTTAAAAATGTTAAATATGTGTTGCATTTTATATATTTACTAACACATGTATGTTAGGAAACTAATAATGTTATTCTAAAATTCCCAGAACTCGAGGACCTATCCTTTAATGCCGACCATAGGCACAAATCGGGAAAAGTTTCTCAAAATGTTGAATTTTACAACATATTTCAATTTCATAAAAATCGAATAGGCAATCCTAATATAAATATATACCCAGCTGTAGCCTAAATAAAATTTTCTTTATCTTTTAAATATTATAAAATGTACTGCGCTTTGAATATTTTATATATTTTTGCATATTACGCGTATTCTCCATTCTTTCAAACATTTAAAGTTCCTATAAACGTATAAAAATCTGTAGTGAATTTATTATACATTGTGTACATATGTTATTTATATTTCACGAAAGTATATTGTAATTTTTGTGATTCTTCACAGTCGCGGTGACTACAAAGATCACAAAAAACCGCGTTTTTCAAAGCTGCGTAAGTACTTCGAGGAATAATTGTACCTCTGCTTACTTTTTCCTAGATGTTGAAGAACGAGCCTTGCATTGAGGCATAACTCAGATAATATATTCTGGTAGATGAGTCTTAAATAAATTTTCAAGTGATATTTTCATGTTTCTAACACAATGGTCTTACATGCATAATAAATAAGAATTATAAGAATTACATTTCAAACTTTCTATGTTTTAATTTCATGGTTTTATATTTTTTACTATATGCTTCTAGGAATTTACCAGAAGTTTGAGCTTTCTTCTGCAATAGTGGTTCCGAGCATATAATTATGACATTACAGTAACGTAATTAATTTTGTAAGTTGATAGCTACATTATAAAAATACATTCCAGCTGTGCAAAGAAATTAAAATTAATTAAGTGAGCTCGGATTTTTGCTTATCTTTTACAAGAAAAATTTTATCTATGCATTGATAACATTACTGTGATGTATTACAAAATGTAAAACGATAAATCACACTTATATTTGTTTTATACGCACAGAGTGTGCATATAATCTGCATAATTTCTTTTGTTTGCATCTACTTGGAAAAAATCACTGCTATAAAATTGTGTACTCTTTGAAAATATTCGACATTTGTCTGAAACAGTTTTTGACATCATTCGCGGTTTACAAAATTTTTAAATAGATTTATTTAAATGGGACACCGTGTATAGTGGTCAAACAGATTTCTTCGTAACGCGGAAAGAGAACGATCTACTTGAGTCTGTTGACTTTATCGTCGTCAGCGAGATTTCTACAGGTATTTCTTACACTCACCGCATTAAAACGCAGAGGTCGTATGAAACACTCGGATTTTTTACGAGGTCGGTATTTCAGAGCATGTAACACGAAGTCCCATAAGATGAGTGGTCTACTCTGTACCTCGTCTGTGGTAGTATTTCGAAAGGCGGTGAAACAATTGATGCTGCAAATAACTGATTTGCACGAATAGTGTTATAGTTAGCACGAAAAACATTAAAAACTAACCGAATAAATAAATAGACGCATCGTATGACCGAACTGTTGTGGTCCATTTATACGATGGCCGAATATACATGATAGTTTTCTCCACTCTGTACATTTAAAAGACTATTGACTATCGCTTGATTTAATTGCCCTTTTCAGCGTTTCTATAGCGCTGTGGTCTTTTCTGATGTTGAATCGGTAACGTTGGACGTGACACGAAAATGGTAAGGTGGCTCATGAGCCCCCAATCCGGGTGACAGGGAAGAGCATTGGGTGAGTGTTCTATCCTGATCTTAGTCAATGATAGGTCTATCCTGTACCTCGTCTGTGTAAGAGCACTACTTTTATACTTTTATGGTAATAACACACTATTATCCCCTTTTTTTTAGATTTCTTGAAAAAGTGCACCCTTGTGAAAAAAACCAACTTCTTTAAGGTGTTTGGCGCGAGAAGGCAATCTTCATTTTAAATATTTATATATCCCTTATGCAGTGGGCATTGTACGTGATTTTTAATATTGCTACATTCGGAAAAACAGTACATAAATAGAAAAAGTTGTAGATTCACAAGGGTGGTTTCTCTTGGTGGAAGAATACTACATGTTTAATTATTGTTTTAGCTTGTCCATGTGTCGAATAATGACCACGACGACGACTTTGATAGTTTTCGGTTTTGTCGTGAGTTATCATCACGTAATCGCGAAGTCGACCATCGAAGCTGGTGAGAGATCCGCTCTGATCGCGTTACGCAGGTCACAGCGTTCGCGCGCCCACGCCGGACACTCTTCGAGAGTGTGTTGAGCTGTGTCCTGCACGCCCTCCCCCCACTGCGCGGCACTGCCGAGTCGAGATAAACGAGCTGTCTGCTTGGCGGCAAAACGCCGTACACGCGTTGCCAATGCATGTTTTCTGTGCTTGTTCGAATTGAAAACCGTTACGACATTTCTGCTAAGTGATTTCTTTTTCAGAAAAGTCCACAGAATCCGACACTGTATAGAGTTTGCGGGCCAGACAAACAACTTTTCGTAAAAATGTTAAAATATCGCGTAAAAACTATGCACACCAACACTTTTTTAAACGTTGACGGTCATTTACAACTATGCAAAACCACAAAATATTATAACTATTGGTGCCAACATATTGAATAAACTTCCCTCTATCTTTCAAGACTAAAAAAAACTTCTTAGAGTTTTCCGTTTTCTCGTAACACCTCAATTTTACGCAAAATCGCGTGTTTCTACAAAAACCCGTGTTTTTCGAAAACTGAGGGTATAGGAGCAATTGCGCTTTCGAATTCGTATTTGGGAAGCAGGGCTATATAATGATCACTCAATGGGTATTACAAAACAGAAAAAAAGTTTTTTGTAGGACAGTGTAATTAACAGGAGCCCGACCACCGCCGCCCAATCTAACAATAAAATCAGCCGGCTCCGAGAATCCGTCCGAGAGGAACCCCACGCGGTCGCATGCACGTCCAAGTCACCGAGGACCAGCACCGGGTGGGGTAGGTATCTGCTTACGCATCCACCTAGCCCCTCCAGGTGCCTCTCGAACGCCCCGATACCACCGTTGGGTGGAATATACATTCTCCCCAGTGCGATCTCCCCGAGTGTGCTGCAACGAAGACCTCCTCGCGATCAGCGAACCGAACCGGCGCGACGACGCGCCCCACGTCCCAACTCAGAAAATGGCCACAGAGTCCGCCGCATCACCGCAACAATGGGGACGGTCAGAGATGCTGTACGGTTTCGCAGCAATAGCCACGCCAACCCCGCGCTAGCGCATTGATTGCAGGAGCAATTCCTGCGCCTGTCGCGCGAGGTTTAGATTGGTGTAGACTAGTTTGGCAGCGAACTCGCCTCAACTTCCATAGAATCGTGCTAGAACGATTATGTGTACAGTGCAGAGATGACTTGTTGGCGAGGCAAACCGATTGGCTGTCGCATATTAGCGACACCTTCAGTCACCCGTATTATCGTCATTGGCTGTATTGGTCACGACTACAAGTCCACTGCGTGACAAAGAACGCGAAACAAAACACGTGGAGCTAGAGTGAGATAGAACGACTTGGAACTACAACTGAATCGCATTGGCGTAAACCTAATTTTTTTTTCTCGCGAGGATGTGGGGAAATGTTCCAGAAGATACCTGGGAGGGACCGCACTCGCGAATCCTTAGCGAATATGAAGGACCTACTACTATGCATGTAGCATATAAGAATCTGGAAGAAAGATTTTCTACTGGCTAATGGGCGGTGTTAAGAGCAGTTTATTACCACTTGGAAGGGTCCTTGCCGATCCCGAATTTTTAATTTTTATTTCAAGATATATACCCAGTAAAAGACCAAATTACGGTTCAAGTTTTACTTCCCGCCATATTCGTCGGCAATCGAGGCATAATAAACCAATAGGTATAAACACCCTAACGGTGCATGCTACCTGCACGCGAAGTTGGGCTCTTCCAGAAAACCTGCCCAGAGGAAAGGGCAGAACAACCCCCGGCAGCACCTCCAACGCACGATTGGACAGCAACATTTCCCCACCTTAATTTTGGATTCACCGCCACACACACGCCCACAGACACAGCCTTATAAAAATGATCACACGATAATTTTAACCAGAATTTTTTGTAACAACCACGGAACAAGTTTAATAAACCACACATATAGTAGAAAGGCAAAGTTTCCATTTGCTCCATCATAAGAAAAATTCAGTACGCCAGTACAAACGAATTAACATATTTTTTGGTCCTTCGAGCCGGATTATCCGGAATTAGTGAACTTTACAAGTATACAGTGCCTGTAAAGACAACAATATCAATTGTGAGTTCAACGAAGAAGCCGCCATCTCAACTGGTACAGCGAACTTCCATCCTGCTGACTTCCATCAAACGAGGGAGTCTGACCAAGGATCTGCTGCCGTCATCTCATCATTGAGAGGCCTTAACATCCCAACATCACAGGAGGAACGTCGTCGCCGAGCCAAAAAAGGGTGCAGCTACATCGCACAGATTCAAGAAGAGACTCAACAAATACAACAGTGGTTAACGCCTTCCTAGTTCATTCCTGATCTACATACTGTAAGTCCTTTCATTCTTTGATCTTGAGCTAATATTATTCACAAGCATGGACTCCACGCTGAAACAAGCTGTCCTAAGCCGCGGTCAAATTAAAGCGTCATTAACGCGATTCAAAAACTACTTAGAAACATTTGATCGCTCATCTCCCGTCACAGAATTACAAAAACGATTAGAGAAAATCTCACCATTATATGAAAAATTTGACACGTTACAATGCCAAATTGAGTCCTTCGTAGAGGAACCCTTAGCAATTCAGGAACATGCAGAGGTATGCGATTCTTTCGAAAATCTGTTCTTTCAATTGACAGCAGCAGCTGAAGATATCATTTCGCAAACTCGACCTCAACAAGTTCATTCTATCCCTGAAATGTCAACTCGTTTACTCACACCTTCATTTTCGAATGCCAGCGCAGAAAATCGTGTAAAATTACCAACAATAGAATTGCCCACATTTGACGGCTCATACAGCAATTGGGTAAAGTTTAGAGACACTTTCGAATCACTCATACATAGTAACATGAATCTTTCGAACATAGAGAAATTCCATTATTTAAATGCATCGATAAAGGGTAGCGCGGCACGTACTATTCAAGCGTTAGGTATTTCCGATATAAATTACACTCTTGCGTGGTCCAGAATAAAGGATCGTTATGAAGACCTGACTACGCTAAAATATCATCATGTTCGTTCAATGCATGAAGTTCCATCTTGCGCTAGGGAATCTCTAGCAGGATTAAGAAATCTGATAGATAACACTAACAATAATCTTTCCGCATTAAAAGCACTCGGTGAACCGACAGATTCCTAGGACACACTCATTATATATTTGTTAACGTCAAAATTAGATAGTAATACACAACGCGAATGGGAAAGAAAAATGAACAACATTCATGGAAATGTCACTCTGCGTGACATGGTGAGTTTTTTAGAGAGTCACTGCAAATATCTCGAAAGAATCAATTCAGATAAGATAATACCCAACAAATTCACGAATGATAGCAGGCAAAATAAATTCAAAGTAGTCACTACACACGTAACTAACACTGACGCGATATGTTCTCTCTGCAAGGGAAACCATTTTCTATATAGCTGCTCTAGTTTTTTGAGACTAACTCCCATTGAACGTCGAGCTAAAATTCAAGAACTGCATGTGTGTTTCAATTGTCTTACCGCAGGACATCGAAGTATAGATTGTACACGAAGCGTATGTAAAAAGTGTTTTAAAAAACACAACACATTGTTACACATAGATTACACTTCAAACGCATCACCGCAAAATCAAGCAACCTCTACAATATCAAAGCAAAACACTTCTAATGTAAACGCACACACTGTCACTGACATACACGAAACACTTACAGCACAAACAGTCATTACATTAGAAAACAAAGTCACCATGTTAGCCACTGCCATAGTTCACATCAAGAATCACGATGGAATAAAACATGAATGCCGTGTTCTGCTAGACTCAGGATCACAATCCCATTTTATATCAGAAAAATTGGCCAACAAACTACAATTAAATCGCGACAAAATAAATGTTCGAGTATCAGGAATTAGTAAATTGGCAAAGAATATCGAATATCAGGCACATACGCATATTGTATCGCGCTTCAACGGGTTCACAAAATCAATTTCTTGTCTAATTCTACCAACAATAACGGACAATATTCCAAATCGACCAGTAGATGCTTCATTACTGGAGATTCCAGCCAATAAATTCTTAGCTGATCCTCATTTCAATATTCCCAGAGAAGTTGATATGATCATTGGCGGAGACTTATTCTGGGATTTAGTGTGCGTAGGTCGTCATGCTTTAGGACCTCGTCACCCATCGTTACAGAAAACACAATTAGGCTGGATAGTTGTAGGAAATTTGGAACTCTCCCCGTCATTCACAGAAACACGCACCATTTGTCATTTAGTAACGAACGAACAAATTCATTACCAGTTAACTAAATTTTGGGAAATAGAAGGTAGTATTGCTGAAAACACAAAATCTCCACACTATTGTGAAGAACATTTTAATTCAACTGTAACACGAGACGATAATGGAAGGTTCGTTGTAGCGATTCCCTTTAAAGAAAATGTTAATAAATTAGGCAACTCCATGCATCACGCTGAAAAACGATTATTCAATTTAGAACGCACATTAGCTAGGCAACCGGAACTTAAAGAAGAATACATTCAATTTTTAGAAGAGTATGAATCATTAGGGCACATGAGTGAAAGCACAAACACAGAACAGTCACATACACATGTTGGATACTATTTACCGCATCACGCTGTTATTAAGGCGAGTAGTACCACCACAAAATTACGTGTAGTTTTTGATGGGTCTGCCACGACTTCATCAGGACTCTCTATAAATGACGTTCAGTGGGTAAGACCCACAGTTCAGGACGACTTAATCGCAATCCTTTTACGATTTCGAAAACATCAATATGTTCTGTCAGCAGATATTGCAAAGATGTATCGGCAGATTTTAGTAAAAAACGAAGATCGGAAATTTCAACGTATATTATGGCGTAAGAATAAAATCGACCCAATCAAGATTTATGAGTTAAATACAGTAACATACGGCACAGCATCCGCACCGTTTCTCGCCACTAAAGTTCTCCAACATATTGGAGAAATGCATCAAGAAAGTCACCCACTTGCAGGTCGCGCTATCTTACGCGATTTCTATGTAGATGATTTATTGACAGGGACAGATTCTATTACTGAAATTGTACAATTGAAGAATGAGTTAACTAACATTCTTCTTTCTTCAGGCTTCGAGCTTCGTAAATGGGCATCGAACGAACCCAATATATTCGCATCACAAATAGAAGATGAAAATCAATTACAAATAGTATCAGATAACAACTCGAAGACGCTAGGCTTATTTTGGAATTTTGAACAGGACATATTAACATTTTCGGTAAAGGATCCTATAAATTCACGCATTACAAAACGCTCAATTCTCTCAGATATTTCACAAATTTTCGACCCCCTCGGTTTGTATCGGTCCAGCCACTATTCAGGCGAAAATGATTCTACAAGAATTGTGGCAACTTCAAGCTGCGTGGGATGAATCATTACCTCAGCATCTCCACTCTCGTTGGAGTTTATTTCGCGAAGAACTTATGTATATAAATAACATTAAAATTCCGAGACGAGCTTTACCCGCGGAGATTCAAAAATTCGAATTACATGGCTTTTCTGATGCTTCAGAAAAGGCTTACGGAACATGTATATATTTACGTGCATTAGATAATAATGGTACATGGACGACTCAATTATTATGCGCAAAATCTAGAGTCTCCCCTTTAAAGGTCATTAGCTTGCCGCGATTAGAACTGTGCGGTGCTCAGTTACTAGCCCAGCTTGCAAAGAAAGTACGAACATCAATAGGCATTACATGTGACGAATATTATTGGTGTGATTCGACAATCGTTCTCGCGTGGATCAATTTTCCATCAAAACAATGGAAAACATTCGTAGCAAACCGAACAGCAGAAATACAAAGATTATCACATGGAAAATGGTTGCATGTCGCGTCATCTGAAAATCCTGCTGATATCATATCACGCGGAATTAGGCCAACTTTACTTATTAATAGCAATCTTTGGTGGAATGGTCCATCTTGGTTGCAAGAAGATTTACCAGAACAAATGTACAGTAATTATAATCAACTCCCTACAGAGAGTGTTTCCGAAGAAAGTAGATCTAGTTACACATTCACTTCTATCATAAATACAGAAATACTTAATAGATTCTCCTGTTACACGCGACTATTACGAACAATTGCATATTGTCGGCGATTTGTAAACAACATACGCATTAAAATTCTTAGACGCAAAGGTACAGTTACTTCAAACGAAAAAGAATCACATCAATGGTTGACATCACAAGAATTCATCGAGTCAGAGATAACAATCATTAGAATAGTCCAATCCAATTTCTTCTCTGATGAAATCAAATATCTGAAAACAGATCAGTCTGTAGCAAATTCCAGTTCATTAATCTCATTGAACCCTTTTTTGGACAAGGATGGGATACTTAGAGTAGGTGGTAGACTCGTAAACGCGAAAATTTCATACGACCAGAAGCATCCCATTATCTTACCATCGAAACATCATGTCACAAAATTAATCCTCATACGCGAGCATTTACGCTTACTACATGCCGGTTGTAATACGACCCTTTATTCTGTTCGCAAGCGTTATTGGCCTTTGTCAGGAAAAAGATTATTGAAGACAGTCATAAAACAATATATCCAGTGCTTTAGAGTCAAACCCATCAGTCCGACCTACCTAATGGGAAACGTACCTGCTGCGCGAGTTACCCCAACGCGTCCGTTTTCTGTATGCGGCATCGATTATGGCGATCCTTTCTTTATTAAGGAAAAAACGCGTTCAAAGGTCACTCTCAAGGCATACCTCTGCCTATTTGTATGTTTCTCGACCAAGGCAGTGCACTTAGAATTAGCAACCGATATGACTACTGAGGCCTTTTTGAACTGCTTAAAACGATTCATTTCGCGTCGCGGCCTTTGTCACACCATTTTCTCAGACAACGGCACAAACTTTTTTTTTTTTTTATATTTTTATAGTCGCATCGACAGTAAGAGTCATTAGCGACTTAGCCCGACAGGCTCACAATGTTAGTGGAACATAGAAATCTTAAATAAGTAGCAGATAATGTGATACAATTATAAACATAATATAAACATAGATGAAAATATAATAAGTATAATTCTAATATATAATACACATAAGGTAGATTAATTCTGTGTGTGGTGAGTCGATATTATCTTCAGTTATCCATCATAAACTATTAAGAATTCCTATGTCGTTGCAGAATCTAAGTATTGTTTCCTGGTACTTAACTGAGACCAGTGAATCCCTTAGGTCGTCCTCAATGTTAAATTTCAATCTTCCTAGATTGTATCTATCACATTTGGTGATAATGTGATCAATTGAGAGCATCACGTTGCAAACTTCACATACCATACGCGGTCCACCATTCAAAATGCACGCATGAGTCAATCGGGTGTGCCCAGATCTTATCCGTGTAATAGCCACTTGTTCTTTCCTATTAAACTCTGAATTAGTTTTGAGATCGTAGAAGTTATTGATTGACTTATGAAGAGGGCTAGCTTTGTAATTCTTCCATGACTTATTCCACTCAAGCTCGCACAAGGATCCTATATGTTTAGTGATGTCCAGAGTAGAGTTACAAATGGCATGATTGTTAGGGCGAAGGGTGGTAGCCATTTTAGCTCCGAGGTCGGCCATTTCGTTTCCGTAAATACCTTTATGGGCAGGTATCCATGCAATAATTATTGTTTTTCCTGAATTAATCAAATCATTATACAATTCTTGAATTGCAACAAACATTTCGGTGGTCTGCCTAAAATTAAGACATCTTGCTAATGTGGAAAGAGAGTCAGAGAAGATGATAAATTTGGAGTCAGGAGAGTTAGCAATGAATTTAAGTGCCATAAGAAGTGCATATGTTTCGGCGGAAAAGATACTGTTGAAGGAATTCAGTCCATAGTTGATAGATTCGTCCTGGGTGAAAACCGATGTTCCAGTTCCCAGATTATTCTTGGAACCATCAACATAGATGTGTTTAAAGGAGGGGTAATTAGCAGAAAAAGCATTAAATCGGCCTCTCCAATCCTCGTCAGATAGGTCCATCCCTTCACCCAATTTAAGCGAGGTATCAACAGCTGGTGTTTGAAGCAACCAGGGTGGATCTTTGTGGAATCTATTTTTCTCCATTGTGGGTAATGTATAATTGATATTGTCGAGATAATTTTGAATTCTTAGCCAGGGGGGATCATTGCCATGTTGACGATGTACCCTGGACTGGTTTTTAGGAAAAATGTCATCGTGAATGATACCATTCCTCGAAGTCGCAGCTTTAATAGAATATCTAATACTAAGTGACTTCCTTCTGTGTTGAAGAGATGGTTCACCAGCTTCAATCAAAATGCTACCAATGGGACTTGTATGAAATGAACCAGTTGAAATCCTCAGTCCTGTATTATGAATTGTATTAACTTTATTCAATAAAGTAGGTTTAGCAGAATTGTATATAATAGCTGCGTAATCAAGTTTGGAGCGCACAATCGCTTTGTAAGCTTGAAGAAGAATGGTTTTCTCAGCTCTCCAGTTACTATATGCCAATGATTTTAGTATGTTCAACCTTCTTTTGCAGTTGTCAACAAGTCTGTCAATATGATGTCTCCATTTGAGTCTACTGTCAAAAATTAGTCCAAGAATCTTCGTACAAGCTACCACTTTTAGGGGATTAGTTCCTAGAGTTAGTGAGGGCGGCTGAGTTCCACGGCGATTAGTGAATAGAATGCATTCAGTCTTGGTGGATGAAAACTTAAACCCAGTTCTTTTAGCCCAGGCATTTAACTTATCAAGGGACGATTGAATAAAATTTTTAGAGGTATTAATAGATTTTCCTTTACAAAAAATAGTAATGTCGTCAGCAAACACTCTTGTGATTGTCGGAAGTTGCGTGATGCTGCACGCTTCGTTGATAGCAATCAGGAACAGAGCAACGCTAAGAACAGCTCCCTGTGGCACACCGTTCTCAATCACAGTTCTTTGTGAAAGGAAACCATTAAAACGCACCCGGATGCTCCTATTGCTATTAAAGTTATTAATGAAAGGCACAAACTTTGTCGGAGCACGCAACGAGCTATTAGATCTAAGCAAGTTATTAAAGGATAAGAAGTTTCATGAGCGCGTAGAAAAATTTCTGAGTAACAACAACATTCAATGGCACTTAATACCCCCGCGGGCTCCACATTTCGGAGGATTGTGGGAAGGAGCGATTAAATCCACAAAATATCATTTGAAAAGAATCATCGGCGAAACCAGATTAACTTATGAGGAAATGTATACAATATTAACTCAAATCGAAGCATGTTTAAATTCACGACCCTTGTGTCCTCTCTCCGATGATCCAACAGACTTGTCCTCCCTTACTCCTGGACATTTCCTAATAGGCGAGTCACTAACCACATTCCCAGAACCTGACTTGCGTCATGTAAAGGAAAATCGCCTCAGCCGTTACCAGCATCTACAAAGTATGTTACAGCACTTCTGGCAGCGGTGGCATTCAGAATATCTTCATCAGTTACAACAACGTAACAAATGGCGAACAAAATCACAAGCCCACTTTGGTCCAGGCACAATGATTTTGATCAAGGATGACAACGTCTCACCACTCAAATGGAGAATGGGACGAATCGTTGAATTACATCCCGGAGCTGACAACATTACACGAAAAGTTGTTTCGCGTAAAGGCATGCTTTCTCGGATGACGTCGCCATATTGACGATAAAACAGAGCAAAATACGTATCATGTTTAGTTCAGCTGTTATGCACGAGGGGCGCCTAATCATCCAGACAAAATGACAGTTGGCTGCGAGTATAGGAGTAGCTCCATGTACCACGGCAGTCAACCTCGCCTGTACGTGCGTCGTCGACGCTTTCTGCCTACAACAGATTGTTGCGCGTTTGTTTTCCACCCGGCAAGCGACACCGCGATATATTTATAGAAAAGCAAATCAAGTAGCGATGCCTTTTAGACGCAACTCAACGCAACGCGTCCACGACACTCGCATAGGCGGAGTTCAATGTAGTTGTATCATCGTTTCTTTTTACATTTTGAAAAGTAATATGTATGGGAACATATACTGGAGAATATTTTCGGAATTTTTTCCTGAAAAACTTAGGTGTAACATATGAAAATATCTAGAGTAATCTGAAAAATGCAGATTTCGTAGTGAAGCTGTAAAAGTACTACTGTTATATTTTTATGGTAACAATATATTATTATAACTATTACCCCCAATTTTTTACATTTATTGGAAATGGGAACCGTAGTCATAAAAATTAAAAAGCAATCTTTTTGATATATTTCAAGCAAAAAAGCAATCTTCACTTTAAATTTATATACATATGTTCTTTATGCAGTGACAGCGTTACGTGATTTTTAATATTTCTACATTCGGAAGAACAATATACATATACAGCAGACTCTCGACTATCCGGCCCCTGCGGGACGAGATCTCGGCCGGATAAACAAATGGCCAGTTAATCTGGCAGCATGCTTTATAGATTGTTATGTTTATACCAAAAAATTAATATTAAGTATATTTATAATGTTTAATATTTATACACGCGTATGAACATACGGTACATATGTATATACAATCACACCATTTCAATATAATATAATGCTACGTAATATCTATGTAATATTTGTTTAATGTCATTTTTCACAAAAAGGTTGGTAATCTTTTCTGTTTCTTTTATTTCGTTTCGTTCGTTATTGTGATGTCACGCCACTTTCTCAAAAATGATATGTCAATTGCTGATGAATCTTCTTCCTGTTCAACATACTTCGTCGCACTTACAAGTGCAATCTTTGCTTTTGCTGACTCACTTTCTCATCTCTATCTATATTTTAAGAAGTGCGGAATACTGTACTCAGAGATTTAGTACGAATGGAAAAAACATTAATATGAGGTTGCGTATTTAAACAATTACAAATACATGTGACAATAATTACGCAAGAAAGTGAATAATTACAAAATATTTCATATCAACAAAAATGTGGTCGGATAAAACGGAGGCCGGTTCAAATGGGGCTGGATAATCGGGAGTCTATTGTAAATAGAAGTTGTAAATTCAGTTAACTGAAACTATTTCACATATTTATATTTTAAAGTTGGAAAGATAATTTTAATGATTGGATTGGCAGCGTTACTACGTATTCAGACTGTAAACCCATACTTAACATTTTGGTCATAAGTTCGTTATTCATTTATTCGTAACTATACAATATGCCAATAAGTGGCAATAATTTCAAAATATGTTAAAGAAATTTTAAGAATATTTTACTCTGAAATATACGCACAGATAATTTCGGAGTACGTTTTATGCGATTGTCTCTCTAGCCACGGATTCTTCTACTTACGAGTATTACTTAGCATTTTCTAGATCCTTTAAATGTATGAAATGACACCACGCACCTGTACTTCAATCCAACCATATTTATTAACAATAAGTAATATTGAAATAGATTTCTTTTATTTATTAGGTGTCAGCGAAGCTAAATGATTCTATAATTAATAAATCATATCAATAGTAAATCTATTGGTGGAAACTGATTTGTCATGCAGTTATGAATCAAAAGAAAAATGTGGTAAAAGAGAGATTAATTTGTGCGCGGAGCGAACTCACGACCAAAATAATTAGTATGGGATTTACAGTCAGACCCCATAACCACTCTGCCAATCTATTCACTGAAATTGTTCTTCCTATTTCAAGATATACTGGTGGTAAATAGAGTTAGTTGACTGAATCTATTATTTTTGTTATCTATATGTTATTCTTCCTGATGTAGAACTATTAAAAATCACGTACGGTACTCACTGCATGAAAAACAAAAATTTACAGTAAGAATTGCTTTTTCGCGGGAAATACCTCGACAAAATTGATTTTTAATTTTTTTAACTACATCGCACAATTCCAAAAAATCTGAAAGATATTGGGGACAAAAGTTATAATAATACGTTGTTATCGTAAAAATATAAAAGTAGTTCTCTTGCAACTTCACTACGAAATCTGCATTTTTCAGATTTTTTTAGGGTTTTTCATTTTGTACACCTAAAGTCTGCGATAAGAAAATCTGGAGAAATTCTTTAAACATATATCACTACATTTCCAATATTTCAGATTTTTCTCAGAATTTTTGCTTGCCATTAAGTAGGACAAACATGGCAAAAACTGATATTTCATTTCGTTCCCATTACTACCCCCTCAATCGAGATAGAGAATTGAAACTTGGTGTGAAAGCTTTTCTTTGGCTAAGTTATCAAATGGTACATCAAAAGTCTAACTTGGTTCAAGGGCACTTTTGACCCCTTTATCCGGCTGTACCTTTTAACTTGCGCGGGGCGCGAACGTGCGACAAAAATATTTCGTACGGATTTCATAGTCGGACCACCAACCGGTCTCATGCTATCGTTACGATGAATTGACTCAGCGGCAATGCGGCAACGCTGTCTCCGATTCTTGGCAACGTTGCTGCCTTGAGACGATTTCACCCCTTGCCCCGCTGTCGCACAATAACCAGCTGTGAATTACTTTACGCATTCGTGAAAAAAATCGAAAGTGGCTCCGCCTCAGGTAGCTACATGCTTGTAGGTAATGATCTTTCTATAACGAAATCTACCATGCTTGCGAAATCTGTGACGTCACGTGTTGGGACTACCCCCATAAGATGAGTGGTCTATTCTGTACCTCGCCTGTGGTGACAGAAAACAGCATTGGATGATAAGTCTATACTGTACCTCGTCTGTGAAGCCAGTCAACCAGTCAGCCGTCCGACACGGACGTTCGAACGCACGCCTGCACTTCGTCCGTCGCGCCGCGCACGTCATGAGCTTTAGTATAGTTCTAAGTGTAAGATATAAACAGTAGAGTAAGTTAGTATAATCTAGTAAATTGATTTAAATAAGAAAAGCAGCCTAGTTGTCAATATACACCTCCACATTATCTAGAATATTGATAAAAAGTTGACCTTGCTTATCGTTGTCGAAGTAAACTAACATTTTTCTAGGGTCATTGGCTTTTTCCATCAATATTCGGTTCTTCATTTATGGTAGTGTAGTTGGCTTTATTTTGCCTGTATTTATTCCTTTCTTGTAAACGTTAATGACCTTCCAATTTTCTTTTTCATTTAGTCGAGACGCGATTATATTTGTTGCTTGGAAGGTTGACAAGTACTGTTGAGTTGGAATAACTTGTCAACCCAGCTTCCCGAGAAGTAACTTAATACGAACGGGATAGTTACTAGTTGACTGTTTATGTGTTGACACTTTCACTGTCGCGGAATTTGGTCGCACTAGACTGTTGTAGCGGACTTGACGTTGTTCGCTGGTCGCGTGTTAGAAGCGGAATGTTCTCGCGACTCTCTAACCTATATCTCTGCCCATGCTCCTGCTCGTCGCGACGGTGGTAAGCGCGGATTTTCGCTCGCTCGATGTTTTTCCACCAATAGCAAAAATCACGGGAAAGTGGTAAAACAAGTTGGTTGCTCATTGGTGGGCCTTATTAATTGGAAGGGATGGCCTGTGGGACCATCCTGTCCGGCGGAGGTGGTAGCTCACCTCCCACGCAACTCGGGGTAATGTTTTCCCCAACTTTCCCGTGACATCAGGGACGGTTTCTTGGAACCGTCGTTCAAGAGGGGTTGCTATATCCTGCTATTGTTCCGCGAGCCGATGGTCGCCAAACGTTTTAGGGCACTTATTGCGAGTGCCAGCGGCTGCGAAACACGTGAGACCCCCGCTGATCCATAGTTTCATAATATTTCCAAAGATGGGCAGCGGTGGAAGGCCCGGTAATATAAATTTACCGTTACGTTAAATTTACGGTGTCGAACGTCGAAACAATATTCGTTGGCACATTCAGCCTTATTTAGCAAACTGATTGTTGAAATACTAACAACTGTATTGATTACTTTGATAACACTTCTCTCCTTATTTACTAGTATTGGCACATATATAAACACTGTCTTTACGGAAAGAATTCTTTTTTTAAAAAATCGTTCTTTTAGCCTATTTTATTTCCATTCTTCAATTGTGTTTAAAGACAGACTGGTAGGTGCAATGTAACACGTTACTCCATGCTCCTGTACATTTTCGGACGACATTTTCCAATATTGCATCCTTTATCGGTTTATCTCTCAGTATGGTGGGACTAATTTCTATTTAGGTTCTCATTTCTTATATTTTCCATATTTCAATGGGTTGCGTAAAAAATTCAGTATAATGTTATGGGCTCGCCTAAGCTAACGTGCAACTTTTTGAATCCCCGTTCCTTGTTCGTGATATACTAATAGTGCATAAATTAGCTGCCAGAGTTTCTACTTTATCAAACTTTTATAACAAGCATCCTTGCTGTATCATTGGAACGATGGTGATAGTTTCGCACAGATTGCGTAACGTTCTTCCACTTTATCTTGATATAAATCGCAAACAAATCACATCTGTACGTTTGGCTTGAAACTCATTATCTACAATGCTTGTTCATGTTATACATTTATTTTTTTGTCTAACTTTTCTTTACAACTACACGAAATCTTAAAATTGTTGGCAATGCTATATCTATGGTCCACAGTGTAGAAAGATAATAATGGGAAAAACAGACCTGAAATATTCGAACGGTTTCTTTTGTTGGGTTTTTCGTGTTTCAATTGTTAATTATTCCTTACTCTATTTCTAGGAGTGGTAAATATTGTTGACAAGCGTGTTGTATCCTTATGGCCGCGGAATGGAAGGAGCATCTTATCCTTAAAAGGAGTAAAGCTGCAATCTTTTGTTAAACAGTGGCAGTCATCCACGGAACAGATCACAAATGACAAATCAGAGTAAAGCGAAAAAAATTATAAACTGTATTTTTTTAAATTAAGATGGCAAGATTATAAAGGGAAGGAAATACGAATTATTTTCTAGCGACATGAATGTATGCTATTTAGTGATACAACAATTGAAATTCATTAGTATAATTTAATAAAATTTGCTGAACCGTGTTAAGCAAAGCTGTGGCTGTGTAGTTATTACAAAATGCTAATTGGTAGTCATATATCTATTACTTTCCGTAGCAAATCGTTTTACACTTTGTTCATAACATTTCATGTCAAATTTTCTAACTTTCGGTACTTTCTTTCCTCTTTCCTGTTACAATTTGTGATTCAATCTTCGATATTTGGGTAAATTTGCGTATAGAGAAAACTTTTCAACTTTACGATTTCTAATAATCTGCAAGATTAATAGCAAATGCTTTTCAAAATTCTATGATAAACGTCTTAATTCTTTTTATTTTATAACATCCCGTGCCCTAAATTGAAAGGTAATCAAAATCAACTCGACACTTAACGTATTAATAGAATTATAACTGTTGGGAAACAGTAAACAAAGTACTCTTGTTGTACGAGTTTTCTAATAGTAATGCATCAGTTAGATTTCAATGCACTAATTCGTGGCGCTATGGAGAGGGGGAGAGATGGAAAAAAGGAAGGGTGTGCGTTTCGTCCTGGGCCTGCTAGTGGACTCATCACTAAGGCTACCTAGCAGGCCCTGCCTTAGACGTTGAGATACTGAAAGGAAGGTTAAAGGCAGTATATCTATATGGACTAGGTAGTTGCAATGAGTACTTTCGAGAAAGCCCTATTTTTTCGTATGTCCCTCTAGTGGTAGGTACAGGAGGGCCCGTACAAGTTGATCGAACTCTGTTAAAAATCGTTTCATTGATCATTGTGAAAAGTATCACTGAATTTGTTTTTCTTTTAGATACGGCGAAGCTGCTCGCGGAACTGTAAACGACGCGACGCATTAGGACAGCAATTGACGTTTAATAATTCTCGTCGCCACCCTAGTTATGTTTACGTTAATGTAAAATTACAACTTGGAAAATTATAACACTACGGGAAAAGAAATATACAAGTCAAATTACATGAAGATATTTTTACATCCCACAAGAAACGGACATGACTCAAATGAAAGATAAGTAAGTAAACCACTATAGTGACGTATCTTTCTAAAAAATGAGCTAGTATTAAGCTACTGTAGTAGTGTATAATAGACAAAAGGTTAATGTTATCCACAACTTTCTAAGAACTCCGGTTATATGCCGCACATCTCGCACCACTCCGAGAGTCTGGATGCAATAATAGATGTAAATATCTTGTCTATAGAACAGGCCAGGGCAGTGTCTCGATACTTAAAGTGGTCTATTTCATCCACTTTCTTGTATATTAAAACAATATCTGATCTGCATCAGCTTTCAGGATTAACTCATATCCAGGACAGAGTTAAAAAGCTTAAAGATTTGCTTCAACTAGTTAGGAGGGAAATTTTTGTAAAATGGGTTAGTAACACAGTCTGGAACAGAAATTTTATTGTTCTTTAGACGAATCAGTATAGTCTTTAATTGTAAGTAGCTCTCTTTCTGGAATGGAAAGGTCCAGAAAGGGGTGCTTATAATCTAAATAGGGTGGTATGTCAGTAATTCTCAGCGGATATAGTGTGTTTTTAAAAAATTCGTCAATATCGGTTCCTGGTACGGGACAATCGACGGGAAGTCGACCGATCGGCCGCTCGTGCGGAGGTATTCAGACATTCCTCGTTGCTACATCCACGAAAAGAAGAGCAATTATAAGAATGACATAAGACAGGTAACGTTTTGTAATTTTATTAAACCAACTTTTCATCATTTTTTTCGCATATAATTTATTTAGAGATTAACGTCGAAATAATGTTTAATAGATTGTATACTGAAGACTAGTTTAGATAAACAGTTGAAATATTCTTGTAAAATTTTATGCTTCTACGTGAATTGATGTAAGAGACGATACCTATTGTTGCAGATTTATTACGACACTAATTGTCAAATGAATTGAACGTAGAACAAGTTATGTGAACAAAGCCTGAACATGGCTTTAGTATAATAGTTAAAAAAATTAATGGTTGTCGGTTTAGGAGGTGAATGTTATTAGAAATCGAGTTCCTAACTCGGCCGATATTTATAAAAAATAATTTACCATAAGATTCTTTTAAACAATAATATTCCAATTAGTTTTTTTGCAATGTATTGCAGCCGTAAAGAATAGAAAAATTTGGAAGATGCCATATATCATAAATATACCCTCTTGGTGTAATAGGTTGTTAAAGTTGTCGCAGAAATGCGATTGTGCAAATTACATGTTATAGGAAAGAGCTTATTTACATAATCGTTCCTTAGGCTCGATGCAGACTAGCGGCACTTTGCCTGCAGTATTGTATGCTTTTCCTTATTTTTTCATTTAAAAATCGAAAAATTTGTGAGTTACTGCACACACAAATACCAATACCTCACGTTATTTGAATACGCGCGTTTTACCAAAATCTTAATAAGATTTGTAAGAGAATCAAACCGCAATTTGCATCAAACATTTACTTAATTGCATTAATGTAATCAAACTGCATTAGGTCACGATCTGGGCAACGAACGTGCGACGGACGACATAGTGCGAGCATCTTTTTCTTGCTTTGATTCCTTCTCTCCCTCCTAACCTAGACGAGATGTTCAATTCTTTAATTGCCTAAAAACGGACAGTATATGAACGTGCTTCAATACAGCAACGTAGTTGACCCTTTAACAGCGATTTTCATGTGTCCCGTAACTGGTGGTACAAGCGAGTAGGAGGTGATTCTACGTGAAAAATTGAATCGAAAATTTACAATAAAATTTTTTCATATGACGCTTTATTTTCGAAAAAAAATAAGTTTGAAAATTTTTCGAGTACGCGTGCACTTGGACCAGCTTCAGTTCGACGGATTTTACTATCTTACTGTTCCGAGTAGGAGAGTACTTCCGTGCTTCTTGCAATGTTTGCAAACATTGTCAACATGATGATATCTCTTACATCGATTTTACTTGCTTCTTTTGCTTATCGGACAGGACCTTTAGTTTCCGAATTACTCGACAAATTTTTAAACTTATTTTTTTCGAAAATAAAGCGTCATATGAAAAAATTTTATTCTAAATTTTCGATCAATTCTTCACGTAGAATCACCTCCTACTCGCTTGTACCACCAGTTACGGGACACCCTGCATATACACATATGTATCAACGTATATATCCAAGTATATCATAACACGTTTATCTATTTAACCGCTAACTAAAATGCAACATCAGAAAAATTGTCATCTTAAGAAAGTATGGATACCCACAATGCGAGTTAATTTATAGTTGTGTCGTAGATAATACGACTTTTCATTCTTTTCCATAAAGAGATAATAATCGTTGTATAATGTGGCTAAAGAACTGTGATTTTGACGTTTGGGTTGGAAATGTCTAGTACAGAATTAAAAAAAAAAGAAAAAGTACATTTGCAGTCGGTAGTTCTCCAAAAGTAGTTTCCACGCATCAGGGCAATTAAGGAAAAATGCTGTCTCACAGCTATATAGAGCTGATAGCAGTAATCATTTTAATGGAAATGTTACTGAGACAGACCTAATCGAAACAGGTTATTGAAGGTTTTGAAGACTTGGGATATTTGGGGAGAAATTTAACCGTGGGTACACGGATAATTCTTTTCATATTACGCGAGTTGTGCGGCAATTGGAAACAACCCCTAGCATTTTACGTTCCAAAATCCGGAATTAAAGGAATGATTTATCAAAGATTTTGAATGGAATTTTGGACGCGTTAGATAAAAAAGGCATGAAAGTGAGAGCGGTCGTTTCTGATCAAGAGAGTAGCAATCAGAGCATAGCAGACGACAGAGTAACGGTAGGTAGACCTTATTTTTTCAGGAACGGGAAGGAAATTTTCTTTTTGGTTGACTGTTTACACTTATTTAAAAGTATTAGAAACAATTGACTAAAGTAAGACTTTTTGGTTGGCGGGAAATAAGTTTCATGGTGTAGCGTACGTTCACTATGGAACATAGGAAGGACAGCCTACGGATTATCCGAAAAACATGTCGCTCCAAATTCATTTGATAAAATGAAATGTAGGCTCGCTCTCTAAGTATTTAGCAAAGTGTGTTGTCAATGAATGATTTTTTCGATACTTTAAATGACCTGTTTAATAATTTAAATAGTCAATAAGCTCGTGAACCCAATCCTAACAAATGTGCACTATCGTAAAATTATAATTTTGTAAAAGATAGCTTATGATCGAAATTAAACAACATGAGTGAAAGGTTTGTCATTTCTGGCGAACAATTAAAGACGTCGCCTCGTTTCTTGGTGTTAGGACAGTCTGTAAATGGCACCTTGCAGCTGTGGAATGACCTAAGGGCTGAGGGCATTGCATTTTTAATGACTTCGAGACTAAATATTGCTTGTATAAAAAATGTTTTCTCCATTCTTCGGATGCGTGGTAGCACGTACAACAAGAATCCTTCCATAAAAGAGGTGCGTCTTCGAATTAAAAAGAATATGCTGTGGAGCTGTAGAGAGGGGATCGAATAGGAAAAGGAAGGGTGTTGCGTTTCGTCCTGGGCCTGCTAGTGGACTCATCAGTAAGGCTACCTAGCAGGCCGTGCCTTAAACACTGGGATATTGGAAGGAAGGTTAAAGGCGGTATATATATGGACGAGGTAGTTGGAGCGAGTGCTTTCGGGAAAGTCCTATTTCGTATGCCCCCCTAGTGGTGCGTGCAGGAGAGCCGCCACAATGCTATTACCTTTAAATCAAGGTTCAAATTCTGCAAATTGTGTTCGAGATAATGACACATCGTAGTATCGGAGGATATGATATCACGATGTGAATCAGCTGCGTCACTACCTGATGTTGTATTAGATATTATGGAAAAGCATACTGATGATGATAGTATCGACACTAACATTGACAATCATACTCATGTGCTATCAACATCAATATGCTCCTTAGAATCGTGTGTCTCAGAATATTTTGCTGGATATAAGTATTGCTACGAAAGGCGTAGAAAAATCGCGAAGTCGGAAATGTTACTATTGTCGTTTGGCGCATATATTGTTGAAGACAATGTTGAATTTCGTCACCTATGCGTACCAACATCGCAATTTTTGGACATTTTCAAATTAATATCCAAAATTTTTGGTAAATATTAACCTAACTTGCGCGGCGAAGTATTAATATTGATTAAACTATTTTTTATTATTTCATGTATTGTTGAAGAAAGGTATAGAAAGTGGTTTACCCAACATGAATACGCCGCCCATCATAAAGAAATGACACATTTATTTTTGATAGTCAAAATTTATAAAGACATGGCATGGTGCGGCGAGCAATTCAGAATTCCTAGTCATTGCAGAAAGTTTTTGAAATTGTCGCATGTGAGGCATGTTTGAAAAATTTACCTTTTCTTAGCAACATCTACTTCGTACTTTTGTTTGTTTTCCTTGTTTAGTTCGGTATTTCTTTGCTCCCTTGATTTTTAGTAGCATCTTTTATACTTTGCCTTTGTATTTAATTTAATTTATAGTGCATGAGTTATTATTATCACCACCTTTACTAATTTGTTATTGTTAAATTATGCACTGTATGTATATGCAGGCATGCGATTTGAAGTATAGTCAATATAGTATTTTCAATAAGACATTGAATTTCCTTTCATTTAATGAACCTTCAATCTTTTGCCCCTTTTCCAACAATTCACAAAAACTTTTATGACTATTGAATATACTGTGCAATATCAAAGACCTTCTTTCACGCCTACACGTGGCCCATCCTGATAAGCGCTAGGGTAACTGACCCACGTACTGCCACCTGAATGATCACATATGACTTCATTGCACTACTTTTATTATTTATTTACCAAAATCATGTGTTTTTTTGTCTGTTACGATCCAGTGTCTCTACTGTAGAAAAAAATAATAAGATTCTTAAAACCCCTATTTTTATTTATAAACCCAATAATTTCACGAAAAAAACGCCCAAGCTTATACTGTCATCCCTAATTCACGTACTGGCATCCCATTTACTGTCACCTGTCAAAAACATTTATTGAAAACCTCGAATTAAACTACCCGAATTATAATTATGTATATTCCTTGTATATATCGGTAACGGTAACAGTACACACGTTCCTTTCCAAAAACAAATACTGCTATGACGATACGTGTAAAATGTGTAAATTGTTTGCACCAGTTACTGTCACTTGAATATTAAATAAAAATAATTAAATATATCATTAAACCACAATAGTTATTACATTCTACGAAGCTTATAGAACCTAAAAAATGATCTTTCCTTATATTTATAACTCGACTATTACAATAAAAACTTTCTCTTTAATACCTCAATTTTCCTTCTGATAGAACAGTCGTCTTTCTCGCTCTTTTAATCGACATACATTTTTTTGTCATTTTATATAGAAAAATGATAAAGAATGTTAAGGTTTGCTTTCTTTTATTATATTCACTGCACTCAGAATTCAATGTTAGATTTTTTTCATGTATAATATTTGAGGGTTTCGTTTGTATTTCAGACAAAATAACTTACGGTGGCAGTAATTGCATAAGTGGCGGCACGTGGATCATTTACCCTATTCCTCCATTTGAATGTTCTAATAATAAATATATTTTAAGAATTTTCAAAACGTCCGCTAATATAGTTTTCAGAAAACGTTAATGGAAGGAATAGCGCAACTAAGATGAAAAAAAGGCATATTGATATAAAGTATAAAAAAATGCAGCATTAAAATTTTTAGAATTGAGAGATACAGATTAGAACTACACTATCTTCTAGATTAATACAGCAATATAGGAAATTAAACTCATGTTTACAGAAAATCATGTATTCGCGTTACACGGAGGGTTCATATAAAAATTCTACGGCAAAGCATTCTTAGATTCTCCGTTCTTTTCTTCAGCTATAAAATTATGTGAATTACTTTGATAGAATGTGGCCATTTATATCCCTTTCACTGTACGTGTAATTTTTTATCTAATAAAATTTTAGTTGTTTTAGGATTTATTACAGTATCTTAAAATAAGTGTTTTACGTTTAAATACTTTTTAAATATCATTCGAAGGAAACGAATAAACAAAAAAATATTTTTATAAACAGAAAAATATATTATTTCTGTCATTATTATATATTAAGAAAGTTTATATACTTTGTTTTTTTGTAATAAACGAATGTATACTCATAACGAATCAACTTCAGAATCTCAGTTAGAAAATGAAGTAGAAATAATGAACGTGTAATTTTTTATACTTATTATTTTCCATTCTTTCGTCAATCGAATTGATTGATGTGAGTTAATACTGTTCCTTTATTTACAAATAAATAAGTTTTTATAATAATAACATTTACAAAAAGGACCTATCGCGTAGGAATGCGCGCTGCCAAATTAAGCAATAAAAGTTCAGTAAAGTGTAAAGAGCTTTCGTGTTCTTCGAATGGACGAGGAAGTAATAGAAAAATGGCAACCACGCGACAAATACGAATTCGTGCTAGGATGCGATTTGGCTACGCTGCCTTTGACGACATGAATTCTTAGAAAATAACATGCGTTGTAACGCGACAATAAAACGAGGAGGCGACAGGCCGCCTCGATCGCCGTTCGATAAAAATCAGCTGAAGCGCGCCGGGAGCAATGACCCGTGGAAACGCGGAGGAAACGCCGAGAAGCATCGAGAACGTTCGAGAAACCGCGAGCTTGCGTCGGAGCGTTTTCGGGCTCGGCGTAGCAACGGTGTTATTGACAAGGCTAGCAACGGATTGGTATAAGTAACGCGGTTTTGGAGCAGTTCGCTGACATTCGTTGCACCTGTGGGAGAGGACGAGGTAAGACCATCGGCCGCCCACAGGCCGGGAGAGTACGAAGCAATGCTATCGGACGCCCAGCAGCTTAGGAGAGGACAGGGGTAGCACCTGGACGCCTCTGAACCGGGAGAGGACGGCTGAGAAAGCCGGCCGCCCACAGAGGAAAGAACAGGTCAACCCCCTGGCCACCTGAGAGCGGTATCACCGTGTTTCCCTCATTCGCGTCGGAGAGGACGGCTGAGAAAGCCGGCCGCCGATCGTGCATGGGGAAATGAGGGATACCGTGTAGCGATAGGTATCCCCGAGGGAGAGTACGGTTGGAATAAACCGGACGCCCTATGGAGGAGACGCTTAGTTTTTATAATTGCAAAACGACACATCGTCGCTAGCTTTGTCGGTGCTGATACCATTGTTCAAAATTGTAAACCTAAACACTATGTTTAATAAACGTATCATGTTTTCCCAGATCCATATCTTCCAATTCCTTTGCCGAACCATCCTAAAATATCCTCTACAGCGTCAAATTTTCTTTTCTTTTATTATTGAATTTATCTGCTTCGTTCGTCCGATTGAATATGATTCCTAAATTCATCGTTCTAAATCGCAGTGGGCGTACAAAACACCCGGTTTTTTTCTTTTTTTCGAAGTCGGTACTTCGGAGCATATTACACGAACAGTAAGTCATGTAAGGTGATAGGTCTATGCTGTACCCCGTCTGTGCTTTAGACTTCTACAATTGAAGCGTTATTTTGGAAAGTAACGTAAATAACATAAAACTACATGTATCAAAACGAAGAAAAAACTCATCCGACTCGTATACTTATTGCCAACTTTCTCATATATTTTTACTGAAGTATGTGACTATAGATAAAATAACTAAAATGCATTGTGGAATTTTCTGTTTTTCGATTAATTCGTTGAAAATTCTGCAAAAAAAATCTGATTTCGTAGAAGATATTGTAAATATGACCTTTTAGTTTGTAGGGAAGACTTCACGTGGTAATTACTTTTTCCAAATACTGCAAGTGCTGATCTTGCTTTTCTGTCAAGCGATTGTATAACGAAAAAACAGTTATTTCAACAATTCCTTTTCAATTCGAGGCATAATGTATACGTATTACAAAAATATATTCTTTAGGATGGGGGGTTGCGTGTCTGGTTCATTAAGTATCGCTGTGTATTCGTTTTTCAAAGTATGATTTATTAAATATGCGCGGAAGTGGCGGATTTAAATGTGCCGCTCGGTGTCCAAGAGAAGACTGATTTTCCTCGCGCTTGTTCGAAAGAACGCTATTTTTCCACCACATATCCCTAGCGCCCTTAGCGCGTTTCTTCGGGAAGGCGGTTTTTTTGCCGACAGAAGTTTGGCAATGCAGCGGAATTTCCTCCGGGCCGAGGGGCGCTCGTCGTCACCCGCCGTGGGTCGCTTGGCCTGGCCTGGGAACCCTTCGGAAACTCATGGTTTATGGAATTTGCAATTTGCTATTGAGGCCGTCTGCATATCGTCGAAGGAGAAATATATACCTGGTTAAAAATACAAAAACGACTTTCTCAAAAATAGCTTCGCCGATTTGCTTGAAATAAACCATGCTAGCCGTTTGCACGACCACGTTCCTTTTGTTGTGCGAGCTAGCCGCTACAATTCTGTTATAATAATATCGTATTTGGTACCTACAGCATTTTCCACAATGGCAACGAGCGATACACCATTAAAGTTGTCATTTAGTTCAGGTATAGACTACTGTGGCGGCTCTCCTGCACCCACCACTAGAGGGACATACTAAATAGGCTTTCTCGAAAGTACTCGCTCCAACTACCTCGTCCATATATATACCGCCTTTAACCTTCCTTCCAATATCCCAAGTCTAAGGCAGGGCCTGCTAGGTAGCCTTACTGATGAGTCCACTAGCAGGCCCAGGACGAAACGCAACACCCTTCCTTTTCCTATTCTATCCCCTCTCTACAGCTCCACACTACTATAGAAATAAAATTGTTCTCAAGTCACATACCACAGCATTCCAAAATTTTTTTTTTACGAAAAAAGAAATATCTTGACACATACACTACTTTCCACAAGGACGCTCTAATTGTTTGTTGAAATGTCCCGCACCCTTCTGCCATCAAGCATCGGTTAATAAAATTGGTATGATATCATATCGGAAAGCAGTTCCACGTAAATTGAAGGATAAGTAGCTAAACAAACTGTGCAGTGAATGGCAGAGAACCAGAGATAGAATAAGAACAGATTATGTCACACTCATTAAGCTTAAAAAAGGGAGTTCAACTGACCAGCAAAAGAGCTCTTTGGTTAATGTCCGCTGCTTCAGTGTATTTTGGAACTCTCTCAGGTAATCCAAGTAGATAAAATAGCATAACTGTCCCATACGAGGAATCGATATTAATGAATTTTATAAGAACACACTACATTCGTTGAGAATTACTGACATACCGCCCCATTTTGATTATAAGCACCCCTTCCTGGACCTTTCCGTTTTAGAAACAGAGCCAGTTACAATTCGAGAGTATACTGATTCATCTATAAAACAATACAGTACCTGTTCCAGACGGTGGTACTAACCCATTTTACAATAACATACCTCCTAACTGATTGAAGCTGTTTAACTCTGTTCTGGATAGGAGTTAGTCCCTGAAAGCTGGTGTAGATCAAATATTGTTTAATATACAAGAAAACAGATACGGCAGACCTCCTTAACTATCCATGCTTCGCCCTGGCCTGTTCTATGGCCAAAGTATTTACATCTATTATTGCAGACTATTCAATGTGGTAAAGTTGAAAAGTTCTTCCTTTTACGCAAGTTTACCCAAATGTCGAAGATTCAATCACAATTTGTAACAGAAAAGAGGGAAGGAATGACCAATAGTCAGAACATTTTACCTAAAATGTTATGAACACAATGTAAAACTATCTGGTAGGGAAAGTAACAGATATGTGACTACCAATTAACATATTGTAATAACTACACACCCACAGCTTTGCTTAACACGTTTCAGCAATTTTTATTAAATTACACTCATGAATTTTATTTGTTGTGTTACAACATTGCATACATTCATGTCGCTAGAAAATAATTCTTTATAATCTTGCCAATTTAATTTAAAAAAAACAATTTGTAATTTTTGTCATTTTACACTCATTTGTCATTTGTGATCGCTTCTGTCGACTGCCACCGTTGAACAAAAGATTGCTGCGTTGCTCCTTTTAAGGATAAGATGCTCCGTCTATTCCTCGGCCATAAGGATACACCGCGCTTGTCGTCAAATAATATTTACCACGCCTAGAAATACAGTAGGGAATAATTAACAATAGAAACACGAATGAAACTAACGAAACAAACCGATCGAATATTTCAGGTCTGTTTTTCCCATTATTACCTTCCTACCCAGTGGACCATAGATATAGCATCGCCAAGAATTTTAAGATTTCGTCTAGATGTCAAGAAAATTTAGACAGAAAGAGTACGATGAACAAGCATTGTAGATAATGAGTTTCAAGCGAAACATACGGAAGTGATTTGTTTACGATTTGTATCAAAATGAAGTGGAAAAATATTATGCAATTTGTGCAAAACTGTCACCTTCATTCTAATTATACAGCAAGGATGCCTCTTATGAAAGTTTGGCATAATACAAACTCTGTTAGTAAATTTATGCACTACTGGTATATCACGAACAAAAAATGGGTATTCGAAAAGTTGCACGTTAGCTTATGTTAGGCGAGCCCATAAAATTATACTGAATTTTTTACGCGACCCATTGAAATATGGAAAATAGAAGAAAGGAAACCCTAAGTAGAAATTATCCCCAACATACTGAGAGATAAGCTGATAAAATTGGATGCAATATTGGTAAATGTTGTCTGAAAATTGCACAGGAGTATGGAGTAACGTGTTACGTTGTATCCACCAGTGTGTCTTTAAACACTACTGAAGTGTTTTCAAAGGAATCAATACAGTTTTTAGCGTTTCGTATCTAGCATAGGATGTATGTTACACAATCAGTTTGCTAAATGAGGCTGAATGTGCCAACGAATATAACCACATCTCGACTAAATGTGAAGGAAGTTTATAGGAAACGTTTACAAGAAAGACATACACATAAATACAGGCAAAATAAAGCCAGCGGCACTATCACCCCTGAAAAACCGAATATCGAAGGAAATGCTGATGACCCTAGAAAAATATTAGCTTATTTGGACAACGATGAGCATGGCCAACTTTTGATCAGTATTCTAGATAAATATGCTTAAATTATGAATCTTAACTAAGAAAATCTGTATTGGTACATTCAGCCTTTTTCAATAAATTACACAATGAAATTACAGCCTTTCTTAAAATAATTAATAAAAATAGGATAAAAAACAAAAATCAATTTGATATTAATTCAAAGTATTTTGAAGTATGAAATCAAAGATATTGCTAAATCACGTAGCATAATATGATGCATGTAACGAATGAACATTGTTATATTTTACTAGCAAAGGACATTTCAGCAAACAGAAAATTGTTTTTCTCACATCTTGAATTCTGGCAATTTTAGTCTTCTTGCTTCCACTTTCGAATTATAATTCAAACAGCTAGACGAAAACTAATCTCTACACCGAGTTTCGGTTCTAATGGCAAAATGGAATTAGCGTCTTCCTCGCCAGGAATAAATAGCTTAGAATGTAACGAAACATTAAAAAACAATTTGATGCCCTTTACTCACTCGAAGAACCACATTTCGTGGACATACGAACAAAACAGTGCTCCTATATCTAACCGTGGAATAAGAGAGTGGTTTGAAACATTAAATTGTTGTAGCCAGTTGGTTCACTAGCTCAAAGTCCGGTGGAAAATCAGTGGGACATTATGGTACACCATACTTATGCACACAATTGATAATTCTAAGCGCTTCGTAGTTAAAGAAAGCTGTAATTGAATGCAATTAACACAGATATTGTAGAAAAATCAATTGGGGAGCGTGTTTTGTTGCATTTTTGATTTCATAGAAAAGAAATATGGTACTATTCATTAAAATTTTAATCTAATCAATTCATTATAACTTAATGGTGTTATTACGTTGTCGTTTCATCGATGCTATATGTGTGAAGCTAAAGAATACTTGTTAACGTTAGATTTGTCTTAAATATGTGTTCTGTTTGCATTTTTATCACTCTGTTGCGTAACATTACTAATACTTCGAAATCATTAACTGAAGTTCCGAAACTCTCTGAAATGGTAGTGATGCTATAGATATATTCTACAGTGTATTCTCAATAAAAACAATAACAAGAAAAATGATTATGGAAACTAGGATTTCACGACTATTTTACGAATGAATTGCGATTATTTATGTAAATATATCAACGAAACAATTGAAGCAATACTAAAAAACGTTGTAATATACAAAAGATCGTGAAAGCAACCTTTACAATAAAGATGTTAGATACCACATTTCAAATTTCGAATTTCTGTATGGATCTAGTTGCTCTAGACGCTTGTACAAAAATATTAATTTGCGTAAACATCCACACCTTCTTTTCAAGAAGCCACTTACAACATTCAAGGAGTTAAGATGGTAATGTATATGGCAAAAGAGTTGAAAACTAGCCTTTCATTAGAAAATGCAATAAATTGCATATGCGTGATTAAACAACGGAACTGATGCAAATGTATATTTTTATGAATGTGCAGTTCATGAAATTAAATTTATAATAAATACACATTTGCTTTTCCCCTTAAGTATTACATTGTGTACCTTATTTTAAATATATTGTAGATTCTTACGTATATTGTGTATAAGTATGTATAAATACCAGCGGTTTGTAATGGACTAATCGAAAAGAAATAAACGAGTAAGTTATTAATTAGGATTCATTGTCGGTAATCTCTTTTAAGTGAACTGATCCTGACAGAAATTTTCATTTCTACTACTTATACTGTTTTTCAGATCAACTTCACAACAAATAATTACGGTAAAGAAGTATAAAAGATGATACTAACGCATTCGTTGGTGTTCCATATCCCATTAACGCCGTTCCGTTACTGTTACATTTGCCGGAGATAAAATCCGTGTCGCTATTACAATTGCGACCAATAAAAATGCTGGGGTTTTTAACCGATTCCTCATAGTATATAACCGCTGCGAAATGACTGCAAATATCTGTAACATACATAAACAAGAAGCAATGCATTTTTCCCAATGAGTAAAATAGGTGGCATCCACTTTCTCTTCCTTTTATAGTGAACTTGTCGATAAGGTGAACTCTCGAAGATATCAATAAGGTTGATATATGTTAGGCTGGGTGCAGATGAGCGACTTTCCACAGTTTGGATTTGCAACGGTAACGGTTGTGCGACTCGGAGGAATTAATTATGCAATACGGATGAGCGGACGGCTCACTGGTGCGATGTTGTTGCAACTTCATACAATGATGATTGGATAAATGTGTACCTTTCGGTATGAAATGCACAGCAATGTAAGATTCAGTTCCAATATCGCAGTTAACATTGTGGGATTGTAAAGACTGCAAGACACTTGTCGATTAGCATGTTAGAATCAAAGATGGTAAACACTCTCGTTCAGAGGTTCTGGGGTAAGTGCCGTGGGGTTCATTACGCTCCTCTTACCAGAAGGTACGTCACCTTCCCCACTCCGTGGCCAGATCCTTCGAGAACACCCTTATCGCCCTGCACGCGCCACGCAGCACCATGACGTCAGGTCATCGGCCACGAGGCACGCTTTCTTCGACGATCCTCAAAAGAAGGGCATCGAACTCTAACCATAACATCCGCGACTCTTAGAATTCGTCGCGGTCCTAGCTATCGGTTACCACCGATCCTTTACCCGATGACAGACATAGATTCTCGACATCGGCCGCTTAAGACCCTTAAAGCATAAGTCGAAGCCCGAGGTGTCGCATTCCCACGACTATATGGCGCCTAGAACTGCCCTTTTCCGTCATCTCGTCGCCATCCTTATCTGCTACCCCGTTCCGTTTGTTTAGGGACTTTCCCACTTTCCGGTAAGATCCTCAAACAAGAACCTTAGACGATAATCCTTCCATTCCCAAATTCCTTCGTCTGGGTCTAGGCGCCAACCAGACGGCATCCCCTCCCCATCATGCGTTCGGGATAGGAAAACGTTCCTTAAATACGGGCCCCGAAAAAGGGCAGGGCAGTCTAAAATTTAAACTTAAGAGTACGCGAACTCTGTATTTCGAAAATAAAACTCTCTACAAAGACAACCCAGCCTCCTTCTTTGCGATTCGACGACAGAGGGTACAATGACCCTGACACGCGCATCACCCTTGCACACGGGTTGCCGCTAACAAGCATGTCACATGATGATATATGTAGTCGCAAAAAATACAACGAATTCAAACATTCTAACATATTGTATAACAACCATGATTGATAATAATTTAGATATCGAATCATTCGTAGAAGAAATAAGAAAGCATCCGGAAATATGGTAGGTTACATGTGAACTCTATCCAAACAAAAATAAGGGAAATCGTCCAGAGCAGAATATATGCAAAACATTCTACCATAATTTTTCAGAAGACAAGCCTGAGGATGAGAGAAACGCCATTAGTAAGATTCTTGCTTCATTTCTCTTTCTCCTATGTCCTTTGTAACAACGTTTACAAGGTATATACATATAAAATAGGTACATATGAGATATATACAACCATATTTTACATTTGTTTTCACATTTCGTCGATTTTATTTATGTAATATGCGTTAAATATGTTGGTTTTGGCAGGGAACTTTTCCATTCTCTCTACGAAAATATTCTGCCCAAATATTACTTATATAATTTGCGTTTAAATCTCCTTGTCTTGATCCACTAGAATTTTCAGCTTAGTATAAACCATTAATGGTTAATACATCTTCGAATTGGAACCCATCCCTTTTCCTAACATAACTGCGAAGAATGCAACATTTTATAATGTCAAATGTAAACAATAATTTTACACTTAACCTCTCCTAAAAATCTCCCCATCTATTAAGTAGATTACCAAATGTATACTACACGAATCTACTGCCTCGAGTTAGTCGATAATTAAAAATACATTTCTTATCGGTTAATCTATTTCCATCAAATAGTCTCATATCTTTTTGTGGAATGGCGAAAGCTTCATCACCTATAAAGACAAACGATATTTTTGGCGATTCTGTTCCTGGATGTAACTGATTCCTTGGAGTATCTAAAGTTGGTGGCCTAAGTCGTCAATACACAGCGGCTAACGCTCTGGTTCCCGACTGATGCTAACAAAAGAAATGCGGCGATATGTATGAGGATGCGTGAGTCCACGGGTCTACGGTCGATAACTGACAATTCGGCCAATATGGGGAAATATCTCCCTTCCGAAGGGCCATGCCGATAATCGTCAAGCGTCGATAGATAGATAGCGGAAGCGTGAACTCGAGGAATTTTGCGAAAGAGCGAGAATAGAGTATTTAGTGCGTAGTAGAGCGAAAAGTGAGAAAGCGAAAACACGGCGAGAGAGACTATGATTTAGACTCAGTTTCGATTCAACTCTGGGGAAAGTGCTCAACAATTCCTTTGAAATATTCAACATAAATACTTGTATATACATATATTTAAAAACATTAACCAATACTAATGTATTTTTAAGGATACTAAATATGAAATATGAATTAAGTTAGATTAAATAGCAGATTAATCTAAGGTTGGCGTACGCGCCTATGCAGTGCAAGTTTGAATATAAGGTTTTTCTTTAGACTGCTATATTACCCAAATTGCATAGCAATAAAAGTATTTTTCGATATATTACCGAAACTAAAGCTGACGGCCCTATGTATATATTACGAAAAAGGTTGCTTTATAGTAGGTCGCTATATTAATTGATTGTACTCATTCTTAAATTCAAAATTGAAAAGCGCAAACCTCCGGGGAAAAATGGTGGATCCAGCGCCGGGCAAGAAGGCTGCGGTTTCTTGCCAAAGTTTGGATAAAAGTCCGCATGACCTAATTGCAAAATTGTTCCATATGCACCCATATCAGTATGTATGACATCTACGAAGGTCGCATCGGTGGACATCAAATGACGCTGGATGAAAGTGAATAAAGGGCCAGCTGGATCCAAGCCTGTAGAAAAGAAATTACCTTTGCATTCCAAATTACATTTCCATCTCCATGATTAATGGCGAAACCTTGTGTGCCATAAGTACTTGTTGTCCATTAGCTGTCTTGTTTCCGTTACTAAATCGTTAAATGTTCAAGTTTTTCAACTTTGAAAACTTACGAATCATCCCATAGTCAACTTTCAACACTTCGAATTTCCAAAATAAAAAATACAAAAGATTTTGTATTTCCAATTTTCTGAATTTCCAACCTTTTGGATCTCAATATTTTTTAATATTGATGACTACAAGTTTCCGAGTCTTGGAGATTCCACTTCCTATACTTGCGAATTTGAAAACATTCAAATTTCCAAGCTTTTTCCGTGGTTTTGGATTTTTAAACTTATGAGTTTTCAAGCTTTTGACTATCCAAATCTCCGAATTTACATTTATTCAAGTTTCCAAGTATTCAACTTTTCAAAATAGGAGTGTGAGAATCCCAAAACTTTTGCAATCTCATCGGTCGAGACATGTCGGGAAGACTCAATACTTCGAAATGATATAGTCACTCTAGAATATCGGGATTCTTGAAAATTTCGAGGAGCCGAATTTTTATTTTTGCTTAACTATATTGAATGCAATTATAACGTCGAATTTTCAATCTGTGAGGAATTATTAAATTCAACAGCGTGAAATGGTAAAATTGGATAAATCATGGGTTGGCTGGAATATTTGAAATCATGATTATATTTAGCAAAACTAATCATGCTCGAGTTCCCGAACTTTCTGACAATCTCAACAATGCTTTCAGAACCTCCACTCGACTGTAAAATAATTCTTGTCTTGTCTCAACTCGATATTTTCGAGATTTCGTACACCTCTCGTTTTCAGGTTTGAGGAAAGTGAATACTTAATTTTAATAATTATTTTAATAATTTATACAAAAATTTATTTCAATATCAAATTTTTAGTTTTAAAGTTAAGATTAATACGTGAATACTAATGAAATAATCAAATTCATCAGTTGGATATGGTACCTGTTATTCTGGGCAGGGTGTTGTTCATATTACCACCTACGGCTCCTGCAATTTGGGCACCTAGTGAGAATCCAACTACATGCCATTTTTCTATGGGTATGCCAGCGTTTACTAGTGTGTCTATGGCTTTAGCAACAGCTTTGCCTATGTCAACGGTCATATCGACTCCGACTGTGTAAAGATTATACTCAATCAGGCGATAGTCGAGTGCCATGAAGGTGTTATTGGTGGCCTGGAAATATGCTGCAACAGTAGAGGTAACTGTACTTAACGGTGAATGAATAATGGTTTTAAAAAATGTTTAATACGTTGGCTATTGTGGTGATTCTGATATTTATGTTTATGCTTCGTGATGTAAAAGTATGAGCAATCTTCATACTTTACTAACATTTCCATAAATAATTACTGACAGGAAGAAAGCATCAGGTTGATTCTTTATCTAACTTCACCCAAACCTCACCTAAACGTCGAAGATTAAATGACGAATTGCAAAAGATAATAGAAAGTGGCATTGAAGGTTGAACAAAATTTCACGAAATATTATAAACAGAATGCAAAACAATTAAGGAGGGTTAGTAACAGAAATATAACTACGAACGTGAAATATTTTGAAATAAATGCAGAGCAAAATTCGTATCATTACTTAATATTTTCCAAATTCATTATAATTTATTAATGAACTTTAAACTACCGCGACATTGCATTGCATTCACTAATGTCACTAAAAAAATATGTATACAGTCAGTCAAAGAAATCTGCATTCATCGCATTCAAATTTGCTTAACGTTGCATGTTTGGAAGAGGGAACATAAGAAACAAGTAATTGTTACACCATTACATATTCAGAATCATAACACTTATTATTACCAAAATATGTCCTGTAGTCATATATGTATTCAATGTTGTATATTTCCATTTGCATTAAATATGTTAAATTTGCATTCACCGTTTTAAATAACACTGTTTCATTGTTGAGATGTGATTTTGCAAACTCAACATACTTCCGCTTATTACTTGCATTGCTGAGAAATTTCCTTCTAGTTATGCGACCATTATACCTTACTTTTCAGATCACATTATGTAATGTTTCAGGTACTACTCTTACGTTGTAATCATTTCCAGTCATTTCTATTTATTTTGCGGCACTTGTTTGCGGATCACATGTAATTGTTCCTAAGCAGCACGTTCACGATGTGCATCTATTTTTTGTAGCTACCTTGTACGTTGTCAATTTTGAACAGATACAGTTTGATTATAATTATCAAGAGCGTGCTACACAGACAAGTGCGATTTCTTCACCGGTTGATTAATTTCCAAGAATGTTAAACCACCTTTTCTTAACTTCACAATTAAATCGCGAATTGCGAGTGATATTTCCATATTTTGGCGTAAAATATTGCCAAATATGTTTTTCTTATTTGCTGATAGACAAGAAACTAATACGTGCCCGGCATTAGAGCACTGTAGAAGTTTTATTTTCAAAATATTCTTAGAGTTAGGGTGAACTAGAATCGAGCTGCTGAATGCTTCTGTATATGAAGATCTTTTTAGCTGATTGTTATTATGTCATTCTGTTTCTTCAATTTAATTATTAGCAACTGCAGGGAGATCTAGTGACGAGTGTGAGAACTAACAAGGTTATTTAACATTATGTAATTATTCACACCTTGAAAACGGCGTAAAGGTGGTGCAACAAGAACCGTATACATCTATAGAAGAGTGCGTAGAAGATTAAACAAGTGCACCACTCAATAAACCAACAAACAGGCATAGAGACAGTTGAGGTTAGATACCCACATGCACACGAGCGACAAAGAATGTTCCCAGGAAAGGATTTTGAGACGTAGGCCCACGGAAAGTAGTTCAATAACCAAAATAACAAGTGAAGACTCTAAATCGAAGGCCTTGCTATCAATAATGGAAGATAGAGATAGAGATACAGCCAAATTACCAAAAATTACACTGGACGACATTCGCATTCCGAACCAACTCTTTATGAAAATAGAAGAATTTTGAGGTGTAGTCAAGAAAATGGGAGAAGAAAATGCTGAACAAAATGAGGTAATGAAAGAATATTGATGTTTCAAAAAAAATTGGGCGGAGAATGAACGCGGAAGGCGACATGAACAAGCACGTTAGAAAATAGAATATGGGAATTAGATAGTGTAGAAGATTGCGGGAATACAAAAGAAGACAAAGTGAGAAACATAACAACGTTAAGAAAATGTGAGCCCTGAATAATTATTAACTGTTCATCCAAGGTTGTGGAAATGGAGACCTCAATCCACCTTCCAATTCTTGTGAAGATGAAAAACTGTGGTGAAACAACCTTAGAGCCGGACGAACTCTCACAAAGTATTGGAATCCTTGTATGGGAAGAGGGCAAGCGGGCAGATTATCAGCAAATTTCGGAGCACATAGGAACAAACAGTAAAGATAGCGTTCTAACATTACGTACAAACCCTGAAAAAGTCATTTTAAATGCAACAATCACAACGAGCATGTATAAAACCACCAGAACAGGTAGGATAAGAAGTAGATCTATAATAGTATATAATTCTCCGCATGATAGTGACTGTCAATGCTGCTTTATCAGGGTAAGATCATTAGCTGGAAAGTGTAGATACTCTCATGCCGAAACTAGAAAAACAGAATATTTATTATACAGAAATCAATACAAATCTCCAATAAGGACCAAGGAAGAAAGGATTATGTGACTGGCATTCGAAAACAAATAGCCGATATCAGAAATACAACAAAACCTGTGGGATATAGTGAGAAAAGCCAGAGCGAGGACGTAGGCAGATTTCAAAGTAACGAATGAACAATAGGAAGAATATTACAGCGCTCAATACAGAGAGAGAATTCTAACAAGACACCATTTCTCAGTACTCATACCTTGATCAAGATTTCTGCGATTCAAAGTTGCACAAAATCCTCAAAAGATTGAAACTAAACAATGCTCTCCAGATAAGGCCAGATAAAATCCCAAACGAACTCTATGAACATCTTCCACCAAGCGCTAAAGGGAAACTCTTGTTGCTCTTAAACAAGATGTGACAGAAACTGGATATGGATAATGACAGGATAATGTAGATTTAGAAATCTTAACTACTTTAAAGACTAATAAATTAAGCTTGTGGTGTGGAAGCGAGGACACTATACCAGAGGGAGAATCCATATTTAGATTCCAACGCGAATACAAAGATAATATATTTATTCCACAATATAGGTTGACTGAAACACTACAACAACGAAAGGGCAAAATGTATATAACGATTATAGATTTCAAGAAAGGCATTCTATACAGTGATAGACACTAGACCAAGGCTGAGGAACTTGCGGCTCGCGAGCGGCACGAGACTCTTTCCCCACCTACCCTGCTTCGCTGACTGATTCCCGCCATACCCAGTTTACTTCTCTACTCTACATGTTCATATATACATAATTTCCAATGGGCCCAGCGTAAAAGACTAGCGCAGAAGAGGTTCCACAACCATAAGTGTGGGTATAGGAATTCCGCAAAGTGGAAGCGTAAACATCGGCGGAGCTGAAGGTACTCAGCCTTGCACTAGACTATGGCAAAAATTATACCAACCGGGCATAAGTACTCTTGCAATCAGGATAGTAGAAGCCATTTACGAAAATTTCAGCACGAGCATAATAAGCGGAAACATGAAGACAAAAGGAGTAGGTATCACCAAGGGTGTTTTACATGGCGACTCTCTCTAAGTCGACAATCTCTAATGGAACCGGTAAACGAAGCAATGTGAAGAATATAAACTGTGACGGAGTACATATTAACTATACGAATCATTACACATATCTGGGCATCCCGTTCGGGAAGACCGGTGTTACCATTACAACAACAAACCATGCGCTATCTAAGATAAAGAAGGAGTTGTTAAGCATGTGGAAACCCCTCACGGCATCATAGTGCGCTAGCTGGGAAGCTGCGACAGAACTATTCGAGACAATAGCACTTGCACCATTAAACTACACTCTAGGTTATTTAATAGGACTGGAAGTTGGACGGATAGGGTTAGAGTACGAAATACTCGAGAGTGCAATTAATTCCTTAACGAAAACAGTACAAATTAGAGACTCACGACTTCCGAGATGATGCTTATATAAACTATTGGAAATGGACATGAGAAACTTGGATTCAGAAGAAGTTGGATTGCGGAATCAAAAATTCTACCAAAGAAATAAAACTATAGCGGACTGTTGAGAAGCTTGACCATGGGGACATTAATCAGTAAGAGAGAAGAAATGCTAGAAAGAATAAAAAGGCCGACTATGGAGGGATAACTTATCCAGCACAGAAGACATCACGCATAGCCTAATTTATGAAGCTTCCAATCAAATACAAAAGAATTGTAGCTCAACTCAGGTTACCTGGCAGACACAGATGGAAGGCCAATGATGCCAATGGATCACACCAACATTTTGACAAAAAAGAGCAACGCAGATTGCGTAATTTAGAAGGATTCAAAACGACAGAACATATTCTAAAGAATGGCCAATGTACACTGGAGTCACACCAGGGAGCTATGAGGACACTGAATGTGGTACAGATACTATCCATGAATCGAGTAGAGAACGCATAGACCCTCTGCGATTTTATACTCGCAATGCTGAAACTCCGTGCAATGTGTCTAGAACTGTAACGTAGAGCTGGAATAAGCACAGACAAAGAGCGTGCACCAATACACAAAATTATGTCCATCACAGAGCTAGGAAACTTATGAAAACTTATTTGTCGAGCTAGAATTATATGTTATAATTAAAATGCAAAAAGTATACGCTAAAACACTAGGTTATGTGTAGAATTAGTTTATTTACCACTTTGTAACCAAAGTTTGTAATGGACGAAAGCCGAACACAAAAATAAATAAATACATACATACAATTGTTAACAAGTGAGTAAAGTCTTCTCTTTTCATTAACAATAGGCCTTATGATTCTGGAATGAATGGTGTAAAAATTGTTTGTTTGTTACCTTCTCCTTTGAAATATACAACATTGAGTAAACTTTAATGCGATGTACGGAGACCTTTCTTGCTGATTGGACACTTTTCTCTTTATAATATTAGCAGGTACACTTTAGTACCTAGTCTTTATTATAAAGGATAAGGCATCATCTTTGCTTATGTTACTGTTTGTAATCGATGCCCCACACGGAACTTAATGTATGTTACTAATTTTGTCCTCCGTTGCAACATCTAAATATAAATTTGAGGCATTTGACGTAGGTAAAATGAATCGTATGCGATTTACGGAGAAACTCGGTTTATTATCTGGTGCTCGCGGGTTGACTTCTCGTTGGAGGTGGTGTTGGTACCAAACTCCGTTTCGTGCGAGATCTCTCGACGAGCTAACCACGTCTTCTGTTGTAACTCACACGAAGTGCTTGAAAATCAGGAAAAGTAGCGTAACGAGAGAGCAGAAAATTCTTGCAGTAATCAAGCCAGGCAGTATTAAATCTGCACGCCAAATGTTTCATTATCGACATGCTTGAACGCTTGACGGTTACTTCCCTCGCATTCATCTCGGGATCACAACAGCGAGTCGTGTACGCCACACATTTGGTGCCATATACATAGTAGCATACTCACAACTAGTCAGAACTTCCATCCCCTGATTTTCCGACTGTTTCACCTACTTATGTTGTTTTTCTTTCTGTATTGTCATTAAATGTGTTAATTGCAGCGTAGTGCATTGCAGAGCCTGAGGCAAGCAGTTAATTCTTTCAAAATACATTCGCTTCCTTTTATTGTGTAAACTTGGAAACTTCTTTGTTTATATGAAAATTTAGTTTTTGCTCAAGTATGGCAACACTATTTTGTGCATGCCTTTCTATAAAAACCGGCTTCTAAACACTACAGTCACATAATATATTGAATTATTCAAAAGTTTATATTGAACCCGCAACTTCATCTGGGTCGTCAGAATTCTAATCACAAGAATAACGCTAAGTTTCAACTGCCTTTTTAGTTTAGAAATGTTTCTCGATTTTAAAGATTCGAGAAACCCATCCACAAAAATATTGGAGAAATTGGGGTAACCCAGCGGGTAATGCCGCTCACCGTTGTCTCTCAATGAAGAAAATGTATTGTCTGACTTGGTATGGCACTGACGTGTATTAGTTTTGCGAGAAGCTAATCTTCGTCGTTTCTGCATCGTAAAAATGTTTCTCTTTCGTGCAATCTGTAAATGAGCATTTTGCAACATTTTTTTTCCCTTCATTTTATTTCCAATCTGTCTAGATGGCAATAAGTGAATATATATAACGATTGGCTTGAGAATAACATGCGGCGCATCACACCAGTGTGAAGGAGCAGTAATTCAATTTTATAGTTACAGTTTTACCGTGTACACGTATATACTGATCACAAAATGAGATCTGTAAAGTGTCTTCGTCTTAGTGGTCTCGCAATTAGTTTGTAGCATGATGACGTCGCTTGATTGGGGTGGTTGTCTATCCGTTCTTTGTGTTTCTTGGTAAAGCGAGTTATTTCATCTTGAACTGTAGCCATTTTCAGGTCCTTACGAATATCCTCATTCCTAACGCACCAGGGAGCGTTTATGACTTGTCTCAGACAAAGTCATTGTACACGTTCCATTTTTGCAATGTGGGATTTTGCGGCTGTGCCCTATAACTGAATACCGTATGTCCAGATCGGTTTAATTATTGCCTTGTTTAGGAGTAATTTAGTTTGCACGTGAAGTTTAGATTTTCTGTTACCTAACCAGAGCATGTTCCTCATTACCATTTTAATGTGCTGTATTTTTTTGCGAAATATGGTGACCCCAAGTTGATCTACTATCTAAATATAGGCCTAACTATTTAACTTTTCCTACTTGCGGAACAGGAGAATGATTTATTTGTGAGCCTTCTGGTTTTGCACGTCTGAGAGTAAAGGTAATATGACTACATTTTGTTGCATTAACTTTGATTTTCTTGTTTTTCAACCAGTCTTCCATTTTTGAAATATGGGTTTTTATGTTCCATGTAGCTGTTTTCAACTCTGCGTTAGTTGAAGGAATCGCTGTGTCGTCCGCAAACGTGTATATTGAGGTATTTTCTAACGGGTGTATCCGCCGTATAGAGAGTATATAGGATAGGGCCTAGCACGCTTCCCTGTGGAACTCCAGTGGCAATAAGGTGTATCTTAGAGTAGCTATTCTTTATCCTCGCATAAAATGAACGGTTTGTATGATACGAGATAATTAAATTGTAGAGGTTTCCCGGAATATTTTCAGCTAGTTTATTGAAGAGGCCTTGGTGCCAAACACGATCAAAAGCTTTTTCAATGTCCAAAAATATTGCAGTCAAGTATTGTTCTTGTTCAAGAGCAGTTGTTATTTCAGCTGTCATGCGGTGTGCCTGTTCTATTGTACTGTGCCTTTCACAAAAACCCAACTGATGGTCGGGTATCAAATTGTTATTCTTTATTATTTGTTGGAGGTCTCTTTGGATGATGTTTTCGCACATTTTTGATAGAATTAGGAGGAGAGAGATGGGCCGGTATGATTGCGATAATGTTTGATCTTTAGCAGGTTTAGGCAGCATAATAATTTCCGCACATTTTCATGTTATTGGAAAGTATCATAATCTTAGGATGGCATTAAATAGGATTGTGGTAAATTGGAAAGTCTTAGGTTGTAATTCTTTTAGGATTCGACCAGTTAATAAGTCATGATCAGGGGACTTTTTGTTATCTAAATTTTTAATTATATTTTGTATTTCTATTGTGGTGGTTCTGAGCTCGGTGTTTGGTATTGTATTGTTAAGTATCTGGCGAATTCTTCAGTTTGTTCTTGCAGAGAATTATTCCATGTGTTGTCCATTTTTCTTATTGGTGGGATTTGCGTTATGGGTCTTTTTAGCTTTTTTGCAGCTTTCCATAATGCATACACGGTTGTCCTTGTTACATCTAACTCTTGTACAATATTCAGCGAATCCATTATTTATGTGTTCTTGAATGTGTTGTTTTATTTCTTTGGTAATCAGTCTGTGGTTGGATTAGTAAATGTTACGTATGTCATGTTTTCGCCAACTACGTTATAATCCAGAATTACAGGTGTGTGGTCTGATGTCAGTTCCAACACTTCTAAGATAGCGTATTGTTGTGGGTTAGTGTTTGTGATTCCAAAGTCCAATAAATCCGGTTGCTTTGAGAGGTCAGGGGATCAGTATGTTGACCTTGCGGTGGATAGAACATTCAGATTTCTTTTAATATCCGATGTTGTAGCCCGTTACAATTCCACTGTACTATACGCATTGTAGGTTTCTCTTTTGCATCGTGATAAACTCCGTTAGAAGTTGTAGCATAATCAAGATTTGGTGTTTAATTAAATCTATTATTTCTTTTAGCTGTATAGGTGTTTGCTCTGTTACCTTATTTACATGTGTGTGTCTCTGTGTTGTGTTTGTTGATGAGTTATCTAAAGCGTTAGCAGTTACCTGTGTACCAGTTACCGGGACTAACAGATTGTGTTGCCGATGTTGGCTGTAATGTATTATTCTGTTGATTCTTGCGTAACGCTGGGTATAACTTTTCTTGTAGTTGTTTCCTTACCATGCACCATTTATAGTTGGCAGGATGGTTTTCTTGACAGTTTACACATTTCACGTTTTGAATTTTGCCTTGTTGAGGGCACTGTTCTGTCAAGTGTTGTTGAGCACATTTCACACGCGCTGGTCTTCTGTTGCAATAGTTTCTAGTATGTCCGTGCGTCTGACATCTTAAGCATTGCGGTATGTCTCCTTTTGATCGCGGTGCCTCGATGCTGATAATCATATTACATAGGGTTTTAACGTTATAAATGTCCTTATTGTTTTCCGCCGGTGCGAATTCAATGTGAAACATTAGCAGGGGTTGTTGTGTATTTTTCTATGTGAAATTTACAATATATCTTGCAGTATGCCCAGCTTTTGACAGTTCTTCTTCGAGTTTTTTTATACTTATTTCTGGATGAAGGTCTTTGATTACTATTCTATAGTTTTTTTCCTGCTTTGGTTGATACGTGCGGTAGCAGTTTTTGTTCTAAGGACCATTACAATTTTTCTGTACCCCTCTGGTGTAGTAGTTTGCAATCTAACTTGGTTATCTTTCAGCTGTTTAATAGTAAACGCGTTAGAACCAATTTGTTGGGATTCTGTTTCCAATAGTGGATCTATGTTTTGAGCTTCTATGGATAAGGGTGGAGGTTTTGGTGCTGGGATTACTTTCTCTTTTCCCTGGGTTTTACTTAAATGATTAAGTACTTCGTATCTATTTGTTGTTCCTATGTCTTCGAGCCAGTTTGTTCTTTTCTGTTGATCATCTTTATTTTGTTGTTTCGGTTGTCGTCTGGTTAATGTTACCTTCATGCCTACTTCCGCGCCTGACCTCGATTCTGTATTACAATTTGCTCTTCGTTTTTTAGCTGCGTTTTGTAATTTCCACTGGTGATCTGCGGGGTTTTCGGCATGTGTTTCGGTTTCGTTTTTCATTATCATACCTTCCGAGTTAACATCTCAATCCATTGGGCCAGTTCTTATTATTTTTTGATGTTGTTGTTTTAGCTATTATGGCCGGGGTGTTCTTCATCATTTAATTGTTACTTTTATGCAACCACTTATTATTTGATGCTATCAACGGGTAGCGTTAAGCCATACCGTTTAACGGTACACTTATACTTTTTGAATCACACTTATACTGTTGTACACAGCCGAGAGTACTTCGTAAACACGTCTGTCCTACACGATTACTAGAGTGAGACTCCATTTTGCAACATATTCTTCTAATTGTAAGAGTGGTTAAATTTGAAGGAAGTTAGTTAGTATTTAGAATTCATAGAAATTATTTGTTAATTCCACAAAATAGGTGAATGTTTCCACTTTTAAATTAACGTTTGCTTTTAATGATATTTAAATTCAGTTAAATGTATTAATTCATCTTATAGTAATGCCGATGAAAATGAGCGGGTAATTCCGACCTCCTCTTCAACCTTTGTTCCTAATTTGAAAGATGTCACAGATATACAAGGTGTTCGCCTTAAATTTGTCGGACATTTCTCTTGCAAACGGTAAGTATATTTTGTTACGCTCAAAAAAATATTGAACATTTCTATTTTTTCGTTTCTTTCATATTCTCACAGCTTGCAAGAAAAATACTGGTTAAATTTGTGAGAAATGTATCGATGGATGCATGCTATTGTATCCACCACAGATTTTGGTGCGCGAGAGAGACTGCGGGGCGCCGCCGCATGGGAGTGGGCACCGTCTTTTGTCCTTTGTCCTGCCCCTACCTGTGTTAGTTCATAGACATCCGCGTGCGTAAACCCCATACGGCGCAATGTATTTCCTATATTAATTCCTTTTTGTTCAGTTCATTGTATATTTTCTACTCAAATAAATATTATTGTGTATAATCTGACAAAATTTAACGCGATCACCCTGTATATAAAAAGAATTACAAATAAGGTACAGTGGATTCAAAAACATCCATCGAAGGGACGAGGTTTGCGTGTTTTGTCAATAGTTTCGAAAAGGCAGTTAATGATGATTTAGGCTACGGTCACAGTACTTAGATGCGTGTTCGTACGAACTACCTTTTCACGAACATGTTTCATTCATTGAACCCCAGCCTTAAATGCATAGCCATCCCGTGGGCGATGGCCACATAAAGCGTGAGACGGTCCACCCCTGAGGGATATATTTGAACTGATTATAATTAATACCACCGGTGGCTCACGCTCGAGTCCAAAAATGTACCACCAAAAATGTAGTTCGTCTAGTAACTAGACAAAATTGCCATATAGTTGTAAATGGAAATTTAACGTATATTAATTGGAATTTTGTTTTGCGTGCCTTATCTTAACAAAATAAGTACAGTGTTGAATAAGCGGTAGTAGCGCCCCCAGATGAAGGAAAGCATGAATACGAGCGCCGCCCCAGGGCGAAAAACAGAAATAGCAGCGCCGTCGTGAACATGTTAATTTAAATTTTCTAACGCTTCTTGCTTGTGTTGCCGGTATTTCGCTATTTTCCCGATACAGCTGGAGTATAATACGTATGAGATGTTTAAATGTTAAAATTTACATAATAACTTACCATCTTTTACAAGTGGCACGGTGAAGCTGGTGTCAAGGCTATCTAGGTAGCCAGGGATATAAAGTGTTACATTTTCCCTTTTGTCGATTTTCGGATATAAGTTAACTACATTTTTTAAAAGTTCATCCTGCTTGGTACCGTCCCTGAATTGTGGTAAAAAGTCAAATCGGCAAAGTTCCGTACGTTACACAGAATAAAAATATTTTTGAGTGCAAGACAAATAGTTACCTGTCGTACCGACGAAAGAATAAAGTATCTAAAAGACCGGATTTTATAACATCTATAGGATCTGTGAACAAAATGATTGTTGTTACAATTAAGTGCAGTAGAAATTAATTCGAAGTCTCCCTACAATGATTATTTACAAAAAATCAAACACACAGTTTTTATATTTTCAATTGTATATTATCTCACATGTCGGACAACTGATAAATTCTCTGTCTGAGGAATCTTTACCATTTCGAGTGTATATAATAAGTGTATCACAATAAATGTATCGAGAGTGCGGTTGGTCGCATAGCCTGTTTAACTGAATTGCTGAACACCATGACATTTCTCGTTCTGCTTTATCCAGTTCTAGAGGATTTGCAAATTAAAAAGATGGCTTTTAAAGGAGAAAGTTCATAAACTACAACACCTTTTCCAACAAATTTTAGATTTGAACCAGCAGTCAAATTTGAGAATTAACAACATTTTTAAAATTTTTTTGTTGAAAAAATGACTACGCGTGCGATAAGAAACAAGTTAAAAAGAACAATGTTCCAAAATTCAAACGAAAAAAGCGAGATAGTACCTTGATTAATTTCTAGGATAAAAGTTCTATTGGGAGGGTAATTTTCACAAAACTCGATAGAAATTGCCGACTTTGAAGAGTAAGTACTATCTAAACAACTTCGACTCCAGAAAGAATGATGACCTTCCCCCACCCCCTCTTTTTTATATGAACTACAACATACTTCAAACTGAACAAAATCCCAGACGACAAATACGAAACTCACTCGCTTGGCGTAAAGTGGATGTTACAGTGTTTTTGATTAAATGGATCTTTACAATCACTAATAATGATCACATTACGTTTGTTAAAAATAAGGCTGGAACAAAACTTCAAGGTAGATGATTTTCAACTATAAGGCCTACAACTTACCTGCCAACACAAAGCTAGCTAAACCCAGTAAGATGAAGAAATGTAAGTTGGTCATGTTGAAAACTAAATTCAACTGCTCGAATCTCGCACTTGTCCTTCTTTACCTGCAATAAAACTAAAGATTATTTTATGCACTATATTAGTATCCGTTTAACGCGGCCAAAAATGTCCATTTTTGATACATTTTTATGATACATTTTTATAATACATTCACGTTTGTACTGGAATTAAAGACAGAAACAGGAAGCGATTGATGTTGGAATATAAAAGATAAATCCTTTTACGTAGACATTACTATACTGCGGACATTTATGCAAGTGCATATTTTTATAAACAGAGTTATGGACAGAAATATTTATGCTACACCGTTGAAACACTACTACGTGCACATTGACTTGAATATTTTGCATGAGGCTGTGTATTAAGAGCATATCTGTGATAACATCGAGAACATAAATCTTTTGCATAAACATTAGTATGCGTATTGGAAGCAAGCGTGGCGCTATGGCGGCGCTATAAGAAAGGAAAGGGAATGGTAGTTGCGTTTCGTCCTGGGCATGTGTTGTAGACCCATCGGTAAGGCTACCTAATGAACCCTGCTTGGGTTGGCATACTGCAAGTTTATTTTTGTACGTTTTCACACGGGTGAGTACTTCATGGTGCCCGAGTTGCTTGAAAACCTTTTGATCCGGACTTAATCATGATGGGCTGTATTTATAGGATGCGATTGTCTGTGGGACTGCCCAGCATGAGATTGCGTGTAGGACAAAACTTCCAAAACCCATTTAGTCGTGCTTTTAAAAGACATGCCGGCTGCTGCAGCTTTATCCATCTAACACGGGTTTAGGGTTTACCAATCTGAATTTTTGGGGATATTCATCGAGACTGTAGTTTTCTAATTGACTATTTAGTGGGTTGGTGTGATTCCTGCTGTAAATGCCTCCTGTAATGGGACGCAGAATATATTCTTCAATAGTGGGGATATTCGCCAGTTCATGGAGTTATTCTACAGGGTGTATCCCTTGCTTTGTTTGAAATAACTCTGAGGAACCTATCTTGCATGAGCTGCAACTTATTTAAGTAAGTGGCTGCTGCTGTACACTACATCTGGTGGCCGTAAAGTAGGATGGGTCTGATACACACCTTGTCTATTAGGAGTTGCAGCTCTGTTTCAATTGGGCTATGTCATGAAATGATCAGGTAGAGCAACTTTATTGCGGGACAGGCTTTCAAGACTCTGTCCCGTATGGCTGGGCACCAGGTGCATCCACTATCGAGTAAAACTCGCAAGTGTTTCACCTGCTTCTTCCACTCTATGGTCTTGCCGCTTAGCTTGAGCGGGTCAAGAGACTTTATTTTCTCTTTATGCAAAATGATTGTGTCAGGTTTTTCGAACCTAAGCATAAGCTTCAAGTCACGAAAAGAATTAGCAACTGTGTACCTGTGATTTTGGTCAACATTGTAGTGTTACTCGAGTATAGTGAGATCCGTGTTATTGATGTGTAGGATATCATTGACATATATTGAAAATAGCACTGGGCCCAGGGCTGAGCCCTGTGGCACCCATGCAAGGACTAACCTTTTTCCAGAATGCATTCCATTAACTGAGACTATAATTGTTTTATCACCTAGGTTATTAGTTTCTGGAGATATATGGGAACTCCAATAGTCTGCCGCTTGAGAAGTTGCCACGTCGTGACGAAGGCTTTTGAAATGTCCATGAGTACCGTTTCTGTGACCCTAGTTTTGTTGTTCCCAATTGCTACATGCTCAGCAATTGTAAACATTTGGTAAATGGTAGAGTGCCTGGCTCTGAATCGAAATTGCGGGTTAACTATTAAATTACTTTTTCCAGGTGTGATTGCAAATGATCAAATATATTCCTTTTCAGAACTTTGATCAGCATACTGAGAATGCTGATAGGTGTCCAATTTCTAGGGTTTTTGTTTCTGTTTTTGTTCCGTGGGTTGGTATGATTTTAACACTCTTCCATTTGTTCGGGAAGTATGCTAGCTCCAGGCGCGATTTGATTATGTAGTACATTTGCACTACCTGTATCCTAGGGCGATGTTTAAATTTTTCGCCTATTATACGGTCCAATCCTGGCGATTTTCCATCAGGGAGTGTGTTGATTTCGTTTTGTATTAACCTCTGACCTTGGCGCGTAACCAGTGATTGGTGTAACCCAAAGCTGTGTAACCTTTGATTTTTTATTGAGAAAGGCCAGCGAATCTGGACAACTTGGTTAACTATCCAAACGATCTCCCGGGTAACTGGCACAGGCCGCCAACGTGACTGGTATCTTTGTGCACACTCTGATGTCGTGACTTTCTCCACATTTAACGCATTTATATTGTTTATTACAACTTCTGGGTGTGTGTTCATCGACCTGACGTCTAGAGCATTATATAAATGCTCGCTTTCGTCGTATTTCTCCCAGTACACTTTTAGGTGCATCAAGAAACTTATATTCCTGGCCTGAGCCAGAATTGTTCCTGGTCTAAAGATGACTTTGAACATTGGGATGTAGTCCGCTTTTATCTGGGTATAATTTAAGGGAATGTATACGTGCTCCTTGAATACAAATTTTACTCTATCAGTTGTGGTGTTGGCTAACCTAATAATCCCTTTCGGTACGGAAGAGCTGGCCGCGGTTATACATTCGCTGTACGGGCAAGTTTTCCGCGAGAGTGGTTGCACTATACGGCAGTGTAAGACGCGAAAACATGTTGTAACGACTCAGTCGATGCCGCGACCCTGTCCACGACCGCCGCCCGCCAGACCACCGAACACGCGCGAATTAGGGCCACGAGAAGCCGAACCGCGGCTCGAGCTTCTCGCTGTTGACTGTGATTAATCATATAACGGAATAATTAGAGCAGCCGGCGTTTTTACACACGAAATGCGTACTATAGTGAATGATCATGCACACAGAGCTTTCCGTGAATGCCGACTTTAGGCAGCGGTCGTACCCAGAGAACGTTTCGTGGATGCCGACTGTAGGCGACGTTAGTACCGAAAGGGTTAGCCACCACAGCCAAAGTTGTTTCAGTGGCCAAGGAATAAGTATGAATTTAAATACCCCCGTGTAGGCAAACATTTTTAAAATCAATGAAATCTTCCAGTTTGTAGAAGTTGATTTTAAGTTTATTTTCCCAGACTTTAGCGTGAAAGTTTCCTTCGTACTTGTTTTCTATCTTCTCTGGGATATTTAGGTGATTCATATTTTTGTTTTCTAAATATATTGGAGGTGGTTTAACGAGGCGATTTATCATTTCTTCATTAATGTTAATATTTTGATCACCGTTGGCTTGTATATGGTTGGTTGTGCAGTTCTTCGTCCACGTAATAGTTCGAGGACAGGCCAAACCTTTTAGAAACTGAGATGTTGGGTATATCTGTGGTCATTCTTACATTTCTTGCACTGTAACTCGCATCTCTCCAATTCTCAAGATTGACTGCTCTTCTCCCTATTTTGATTAGGGTTAGGATGGGTTCCTCATTCTTCTTATTTGCTATGTTTGCATTGTGCCACAACTTTCGAACCGGTTCTGACTCCGCGGCCCGACTCGGTCAAGTCCGTGGCGGATAGTGTTCAATTTCAAGTATGATAAAGTCTAAGTCCTGGATCGACCTTGTACCGAGTGTTCTACAATAAAGCTTTTCTGAGTATAATCAGCTCTCCAATTTAGTTCGAGATGTCCGATAATCGTCTCCTCAGCATCGACTCATGCCTTGTGAATATCTGTCTGGACCAATCGTCCACCTGCCATCTATTGATGCCGGAATGCTGTCTAATCTTCGCATGCGTGGTCTCTGTCTCTCCTGTCGTAATGGAGAATCATGCCAATGCAAATGTCCTAAATCCGGCTACTGGAAGTCTAAATGGCAGTATATATGTATGAGGACGAGGTAGTTGGATTGAGTACTTGCGAGAAGGACTTATTACGCTTTATGTTCCTCTAGTAGTAGTCACATGGGGGTCGCCACACATGTATGGAGATAAATGATATCCGACTTCATAACAAGTCCTATGTACACCATTGTTAGCACCGTCTCGGCATAGTATTCTCGAATTGTATAATGAACAACTTTCGTAGCTTGCAAATAGCGTAAGTTATTATATAATGGATTACATATTTTTAATTGCAACTATATTTGGAATATTATACTGACAGAACAACAAGACTATATTCCGTTAGGGGTTTCAATGATTACAGTCATGGCTTTAACGATAAAGATCGTCATTGTCTTGCAACAATAGCGGTGAACTTGTCGAAATAGTACCTCCTCGTGTATTTCAATGATCTTGAAATATATTGTTGAAGCCGCAATTTTGTATAACAGTTTTCTTCATACATAATAGAGAATCAACTCTAATGTTCGAAATGTTGGCAAAAAACTTTCTAAACACTTCTCGACGGTTGAAAGGCAATACATGTAAAGGGTGAACTTAAAAATTTTAATTCGTTTGGCAGATTGCATACCATCCATTGCATAATCATCCAACCCAAGCTTAACTTGAATTTAACCAGTCAAATTAGTTAAATCAGTATGGACAGTAAGGTTCTGGTTAAGTTTGAACTAGATTATTATGTCCGCCGCCGACAGGCTAACAAGGAAACGTATCAAAGTGTTAATCCGAGATTTCGATGAAACTTTGCACAATTGTATGGTATCTAAAAATATTAGACCTGTATATACAAAGTACAAGAAATAAAATATAATTGGTAGAATATCTCGTAAGCTATTAGACATAGTCCATAGCGTAATGTTGCGAATATTGTATTTTCTAATGACAATTTTGATTATGCGTACGAATCGATTTGTTTTAATAATAAATTGAAAGATTGATATCTTTAGCTAATTTCATCGACCAAGTGTTTACGTATTTTCTTCTGTTCTTGTACATAAGATGTATGTACATACTTACATACAAATTACGGATAAACCAAAATTCTGATTTTTCGCAATAACAAAAAGGTAATAAGTACTGCATTTTGTAATAAATCCACTTTTTTGGAATATGCGCGGAACAATGTATTTGAATGAATAAAGTCAGAGACATTATGTATATTTATGCCATGTTAAAGTAATTATCTTACATTAAATCGATTTATTATTACAGCCGCAAGCATAATTATGCTTTGGATAGCTTTTTATATTTTACAGGAAAACTGCTTTGGATGTTACATTCAGTTTCCTAATTTTTAACTCGTGTCATCTGAAGTCGCATATATAGTAGATTTGAAATATATAAATATGGTATTTCCCGATTAAAAATTGTGGTAGCGAAGTCGTTCCTTCACTATTAGTATTTGGCAGCTCTAAAATGAACTGTTTTTCCAGGTCTGGAGTTTTCGTGGTGATAAATTCGACCACAACTTTATAGAATTGATGAAAGCAATTTCTAATAATTTTCACAATAATATTATGCCCCAATGAAAAGGTAAAGACACAAATGCTTCTTACACCATGAACATTTCAATGATATTATAATAATTATCAGAGCAAGCCATAGTCTCTAAACCCACGAAACAAAAATTTACTGGATTTCCAAACACCGCTACCTTATAATTTATGTAGCCATATCAAAAGCACGTATATTTGAACATTTGTTTTCAAAGCTTCAAAGTACTTAGAAAGAATTATATGAATTGTTAAATACCAAATTTATATGACATCTGTCAAAAGTTTACTTCAACACAAAGTGATATTTGAAGCAGCTTTTCTGCAGAAAGTTATCCAATACTTAATTATACAAATTTTTGTTTATCCCTATTTTGGATTTGGGTATATACAACCTATATACAAATATAGAAGAAGATATGTAAACATTTGGCCAATAAAATCGACAGAAACTAACAATTTTTTTAATTTATTACTTATGCAAACAGAATTTGTTACAGATTCGTATTTGTCACTGTTGCGACACAAACTTAAACTTCTGATCGGTAGTTCACCGCTCAGGTGTGTTCGCGAATCCCGACCTAACTTAAACGATCGAGAGGAGTTTGAAGTGAAAGAAACTCAGTATGAGGAAAGACAAATGTGCTTTTATTTTGAGTTCTGCTTGTGCTCTGGTATATGTTCTCTTGTGTGGTTTTAGAGCGACTGACCTAGGGGCTCGTTGCCCTCTCCTAAGGAAAGCCGCTTGGTTTTTCTAAATTCGCTGATTGGCCACAGTGTTTGAAATTAGGGAACCAATCAGCGCACTTAGTAAATTCGCCCACACCCTTCCTGTACGCCCTTAGCGTGTTTCCTTTAAGGAAGGTGGGGAAATATCTCTAAGTTTTGGCGTCGCTGCGGAATGTCCCCGCGAGTGGGATTTTCCCGCAGGATACCGTTACTTAGGTAGGTCCCAAAATGTGCTGTCCGCTGCACTTCGGTTTATGATACATTGTTTCGTTATTGAAGGCGACAGGCAGAGCTAAACTTTTACTTAATCGATTAACTGCTGCCGCCAGGATGAAGCTAAAACATGTGCGAATAATAAAACAAAAATCCTTACTCAAAAATAACGTTCCTAGCAACCGTATCGTAAACCATAGAACTGAAGGGTCACGTTTGGGTCGGTGAGTCGTGTCCGCGTGCAGGCCCATGAGCTATAAACCCTCTACCGCTCACCAGTCACATTTGGCAGTAAGAATAAAAATTTCGTACATTCACACTTTTGGCCTACCTCCAATAATTTATGAAATATTCGATCAAATATGTTTTACCGCCCCCATTTCAGGGTCGGTTTTTCCCAATTAATATAAACGATGGTAGATGATGAAGATATCAGCCTAATATTTTTGGCTACTCCACAACTGTGCAAAGTTTCATCAAAGTCGGCGATTAAGCCTTCGGTACGTTTCCTTGTAAATGTAAATTCATTGTGCATATACCTCATTGATGGTCACAGCAGTGTGTTTGTACAAACAGTGGATATGTAGTAGCACCGTGCTGATGCACACATTGTCACGAACGCATACTAATAGCATATTTGAGGGTTATTCAAATCGATGAGAAGATACCTTCTCCACAATTTGACTATAATAACTATTACCTACAGTGACGATAATAACGCATAACTAGTACTAAAAATTATGTTCGATGTAGTTTAATATTTTTCATGATCTAGTGAAAATATATAAAGAGCTAAAACTACATAATTGATAGTGTATTAAACTGACATTAAACATACATCCTCATAAAATGAAACATAATTATCATATTTTGCATTTTGCCGTGCTAGAAGCACTAGCGGATTACTTCTTTTTATATGGACAAATAGTCTGCCATATCTATTAAAAGTCATGATCCGCTTTTCCGCTTACGAAATCAAAATGATCAATTGTAAACATCTAGACTTCTTTCACATGGCGATTCATGGATCGTGATTCACGTAAGTACAAAGTTTGTTTGAGAAGTAATGGGATTGCATGTGTTACTGTACGCGGAAACGTGGTTCTTTTAAAGTAAAAGTATTATACATTCAAGGTACTGCAGGTGTATGTAGTTAGGCTCATATTTAAATGGTTCCATACGCTTTCCTCTATAGTTAACTAGATTCATTATTATACTCGTATTAAGAACCAGATTTTGCCTGCAAATCTTTGTCAGCATATTCTATAATTATAAATAAGCAGAAAGTGTTACATAAATATAGGCCAGTTGAGGCTTCATTAGAAAATTATAATAAAAATATTGCACCAATGAGAAAATAATATTCCTTAACAACTCCAACGATTTAGATAAATTCGCATTTCTATGAAAATTGCATTAATACAGTCTCAAGGAATTAAATTAGACTCATACTGTAGAAAAAACTAAATCCTACGCAATAAAATAACAGTACCTAGTATGGTGACTTGACTCAGTTTCGCGTTTCAGAAATATATTCACTGGAATAAAGTGAAATAAAAAAAATCCCATTTCAGCAGCTGTCATAGTGACTTTACAAAATTTGGACTTTCACAAAGGATTGCTCAAAGGGGTAGACTCGCCGCGTGACTTTCTAGATATGGTAGCACTGGTAGACTTCGTTACAGTAAGAGGATTACCTAGAAGGATGAGGCTGCCTGACGATTACGAGGCGGAGCCACTTTCATTTTCTTTCACAAATGCATAAAGAAATATTCAGCTCTTTAATGTGCGAGGACGGGGAAAGGGGGGAAATGGTCTCAAGGAAACAGCATTGCTATGAATCGACGGCATTGTCGCCGCGTTGCCACCGCGACAATTCATTGCATTGCATGAGTGTGGTTTGTGGTCCGACTGTGAAATCCATACGAAATATTTTCGTCTCAAGTTCGCGCTCCACGCAAGATAAATTTCTTTCTCTTACATTCTTTGTTTAAATTCGTAATTACATGATAATGTTTTTTCCTTCCGCAGTTCTCCTGTTCATACACCTTGTTAATTATAGAATTATTTAGATTCTCCGATACCTAATAAATAAATAAACTTTAATTTCATAATACTTGTAATAAATGGAGTTGATTTGAAGTAAAGATGCGTCGCGTTGTTTCGTAAATTTATTTGACCTAGGAAACGTTGACTAATACTCATAAGTAGAAGAATCCGTGGCTACAGAAATGACGTAAAACATGCCCCTAAATTATTGATGTGTATACTTCAAAGTAAAATCTGAAATTCTGAAAATTTCTTTCACATTTTTCTAAATAATTGTCACTTATATACATATTGTATAGTTCACGTGTGCGGGGCGCGAACTCACGATGGAAATGTTCAGTATGAGTTGCACATTCTCACACCATAGTCACTCTGCCAATCCGCTCATTCAAATCAATTTTCCAACTTCAAAATATAAAGAAATGAAATAGTTTCAGTTAACAGATAAGGGAAGTTATCGAACTCAAAAATTCCAAAAATTCTGAAATTCGATACACAAGCATTATACGTGCCCAATGACACAAAACTATTTTTCGTTGGTGCTAATTTCCATTTTTAAGAGGTGAAATCAACTTCGAAAATTTTGGCATTTTCTAGTCTTTTCAGTATAAGTTTACAACGGTAAGAGATTGGACAAAACTTTAAATTGAGAAATTGTTCACTTTTTTATACTCTACAACCTTACTGCAATAAAAGTTATCCTCGTCCGATACTGTTGACTGTTACGTTTCAAACATAAAGTCTTCTTTTTCTCTCCCATCCTCTATATGGATAAAATGTACATTGGCTGCAGTGCACGAGTGGAAAATCCAATCATTTGTTCTTCTTGTGCAACTACTTCCCACCTTGCGTATCTACGTCATGGATGGAAAACCCCTGGATTGCCCCGTTAATCGTTCGTCTACACCAAGTCAACCACCTAACGAGGATTTATATGCAAAGATCGATGAAATTGGTAAAACTTTCTGTACCGAGTCAAAAATGTCAGAAAGATACACCTTTAAAAAGAGCTGTTTGAAAAATACTCGACAGCGCTTGGCAATCTTAGGAAAGAAATCTCCTGACTCGCCGATAGAGTAACTACATTGGAAACAAAACCCTCCACGCGTTGCAAGGGAAACGTCACGGACCTAGACAACGGTAAACATCTTTGTACGGAAAAAGAATTCATTGCAGAAATATTGGATAGGGAACGTCGCTCCTGCAATATTATTTTGTATAATCTCGTGGAAACTGACTGCCAATCTTTATCTTCTTCGGATCATCTTCAAACGAATGCAAATACTATTAAAAGTCTGCTCCAGCAACTAAATCTTTCTGGTGCCACTATTTCGAAGATTCCAAGTATTGATAAAAAACGAAGAGATCCTACAAGACCTGTTTCTGTAAATGTTTCGTCGAAGCAAGAAGCAATAAAATCTTGAAATCTACACCATTTGAACTATACAATAGATCATTTTGTTCCGACTACGATTCGCTATCCGTCAACCTATACATCGCGGTCTTCCCGCGAACTTGTATAATACAGTTATTACATTTATTCTTATTCCCTATACAAATATGAAATCTGAAACACTGTGCTATTGCAGGAGTTGCAATGCTTACTTTTCTCAATTTTTTCGGCATTTTCGGTAGCTTTTGCAAATTCTTTCGGCAGTATTAAATCCGTATGTCCAAATGTACTTGCTCTCGTAATAACAATTGCATACTAAATTCCGCTGGGCTTTTCTGAAACGACAAACGTCAAACATAAAGTAGCAAACAGTCTTTGTGTAGTTTTACTTCCGCGGCCCGGGCATGTGGTTCTACACGGAAAGCCGTGTTATAGGGTAATTGTTAATCTTTATGTCAGATATGTATGTGTGTACTATCGATTACATAGATACCGACACGTAGGTGTACAATTAGTAATGTGTATGATCTCAATGACATCTAGTGATTAACTAAGTATCCATAATTGTAACAGTCTCCAGTCTGACCAAATCAATCTAACAGTAAACACGTGTGTCGCTATGATATAAAATAAAACACCTCTAAAAGTAAAACCTCCAGCTATTTTTATTCTACCAAAAATCAGAAGGCTGAGATCGGCACCCCATTGAGATATGCCCAATGGTCGCATACGGAGTCCAGCTCACCTACTACCTGTGCGTTGAAGAACCGACAGGGCTCAACACTGCGTTACAGGTCGAACAAGACCACTTTCCAAAGTCCTACCACTTCTTTGGAGTCATACCGGAGCAGATCGGACGCTGCTGACACGCCGATGTCTCCCCTACCTCCGCTAAAGGACTTCTAATCAGCACTTGACTTTCAACCACCGCCGTCGCCAATCCAATGCCAACCATCGGGACAATGAGACCCAACCGCTGGGGCTCGCCGGATGCCGCGGTACCAGTAAGTGAACTGGTGGAACATGTTCACTACCGGTCTAGGGGCCTGTCTCCCAGTTCACCGGGCAGACACATCGGGTCCGCGGGATCACCATACACCGATGCTAGCCAAATGGAATCAGCCACAGAGGCATTTCAACCAGGGCAATTTTAACTTTCCGTACGCATCAACCTTGCAATATTTGCAAAGATCGTTTTTTCCATTGGTAGGACATTTTTCAGCATCAATGGAACACTAGGTTTAGTTATTCAATATATGAATGGACTTTCAAAGATCTGCTTTGGAAATTGCTTTGAATTCTCTAGTTTCCTTTGCACGACAATTCTCGACCGTAAATGCATACCGGTGCTTTCGTTTATATCAAATATATATAATTTGGCTTCTTACAATTAGTTTATTGTGCTCAAGACACAAACTTTTAATAGAATGCCTCATTATAAATAAATCACAGTCATACAAGTAGCCGTAGCCGGGGCACTCAAAGCAATTCGGTAAACAACTTCCCGGAAAGCTGGACAACTGTCGCTTGCTGATTGTCAGTATTACAATAATGCCGAGAGTATGTAGATTGAGTAAAACGATCGATTTTTAAAAATGTGCCGGTTGAAATGAAGTGGGGCAAAGTCAAGAAACTAAAAAATGAAATTTTCATTTGTAATATGTCTAACTGAGTTATATTTAGATGTTATGGATAAATGTTTGTCAGCTGGCCATAAAAAAAGGAGTAAAATGAAATTGCTATTTTCATTACTGTTAGCGTCCGTCACGACCACGCTTTATGTCATGGACGTGCGTGAAAGGCTATTTTAGAGATTTGGGAGTTTACTTTACTATCCGAATGTTTAGAGTCCTAATTGTTCGCGGCGAGAGAAGGTCATTTACGACGTACAAGGCATAAGCTTTAGAAATCCGCTTTTCTCGTTTTTCAATAGCCGTGTCCGTGCCATAAACAGGGAAATTCCGAAGGGTAGTTGGACATGCGCGTGTAACGGTTAAGATACCGAAGGTCCGCTACTTAGACGAATTTCCCCCAGCGTTGTCAAACGTCTTCGCCCCCACACGCGCACCGCGGCATCCCTCTCCAAGTGAACGCGCTAAGGGCGCAAAGAGGAGTGTCGGCGTTTAGTTAGGTCCGCTGATTGGTGACTGCCAAAAATGAGAAGGTGCCAATCAGCGGACAATTTAGAAAATTGGAGAGTTGGCGATCAGCAGCGAAGATCGCCAACGACACTCACAAGGTATCAGTCAGTCAGTCAACAGCTTCAGGCGTCAATTAGGACACCGAACTCACAAACCAGCAGTTTGACAGAACACTCGCAGTTAAACCAGTCAGAGAGTACACTCAGTACAGTAACAGCTTCAGCTGTCACATAGGGCCGCGAACACAGTAAGGTAAAGGTCAATGGGTCACAGTATAGTAAGAACGTTCAGGTGTCATATAATTATCATATAAATAATCATATAAATAACAATTATTATTCTTCTGTAGTTTCATATTCATTTCGATAGTGACGTCAATCATGTGTTTTCTATGTGTTCCGAAATGAGAACCGATACTATCGTATACTTTTTCTATTGCAACACATAATGATTAAACATAAAATTTAAGTATCAAACAAGTTAAATATGAAGAATTAATGAGTCTAATATGATTTATTACGAATATTTTAAAATTATTCAAGTCTTCTATACAGAAAATAAATATTATTGTCGAATGTGTGTGTGTATTGTCAAAGCAAGGAATTAATAAAAAATCATTGAAAACGTAATTATACAGTTACAATTAAAATGTAAATAAAGAACTTGTTTCTTTAAGTCGCTATCTAAAAATGAATCATTTTTTGTTATCGTAGGCCACTAACTAGGATATATTATTAATTTTAAAAGTGGTACAAGTCATTCATCGATTCAAAACACTTTTGGATACTTTGCAGCATGATGGATAAATATTTTTTAAAACGATCAAGCGCAAAAGTACAAAAATTTTGACGCAAAATTGTATATATAAGTTAGACCACTTCCATGATAGCTGACGTATGTATGAACCCTACTTAAACGAATATACGATCTATTTCGTTAGTTTTCGAGATGGTCTGTGCATGGTGGATATCTATCGGACATGTAATTCAGTGAGATCGTTCAGATAGCGATTCTCGTATAATACGAAATGGTAATATGAGTTATGTGTATTCTTGATCAATAGGACTTCGGCGATTGTTTTGGAATCGAAGCTACTGACAATGTACTGTCCGTCCACGAAAGGAAGGCAGACGAGTCTTTACATCCTCACTGTGAATATGGTCTACTGTCTTCTCTATCACCACATACATTCTTCGTTATTAAACCACTGTCGACCTTTAACGTCTTCGGTTAATAGTGAACAACGCATGTGCGTGAACGGAGGCTAGTAGATTGTAATTAGAACGGGAATGTAATTACTTGCGTGCCTTCTTGTCGCGGGTGAATAGTAGGTACAGTTATAAAAAACTTGCTCGGTAGTATTGTGGGTCAAAGGAAATTGTGATTATGTGCGCAAAGGGAAGAAGCAAAATGCTTCAAAGAGTGTAATTATTAGCATGTTCGAAGAAGAAGAAGAAGTTCACATTTGACAAAAGGAGGTTAGATACTACATGGGACGCACACACATTCACCAATCGCAGTGGGAAGGAGTGGTCAGACGTGTATCGCGATTCGTGAATCGCGTGTTACAAACTGCCGTGTAAGAAAGCTCTTATAGCACGCAATATACATCCCCGAAGAACCTACTTTTTATTAACGCGAACCTTACGTATTAAGAATTTTCAAGTCAATATGTACTGGTGGAAACTACGTACTTGGCGATTATCACGGTTTTTGCACTTCATACAACACGTCTTCCAGGTACCGCAGATATTGTCAGACAATGCTTTCTGTTCACCACCTGCGAAACTTAAATAGCAAATATCGAGGCTACGTTATATAAATTCCCTATAATTTGCAAGATAATTTAATCGCTTCACTAAATTGCAAACTGTTGTCCACATATTATGCGACAACTATGTAAGCTACAATAATTCGTTGAGTAGTTCACGAGAAATCTTGATAAAGTGAGTTTTGCTGTTCAAATAAATACTGTTAACGTAATTATATAGAACGATCAACATTAACATTGTTCCTCCTGTATATCTTCGCATTTACAAATACTAATACGTAGCTAACAAAGTAAACTTTTTCAATTGTCTGTTGATAATATTTTAAATTTTATCAGCATTCCCCGCTTTTATGTTTCAGAAAATTGGTTTTCCTGGCGCGGAACATGATAATGGTCAGATATTCTTGTGCTCATACAAAGTAATATTTTTTAAGTACATTTTAGTTGTAATGAACATTGTTGCCGACATTACAGAAAAAAGTAACGTTTGCAAAAATGTATCAAAATCGCTGGCCTTTCAATTGTGGACTTCGCAATTTAGAACGAATTCTATACCTTCCGAGTAATGTTAGAGTCGATATTTATAACACTCATTTAAGAGTGGTAGAGATGACAACCAGATATGTTTTAAATATTATTATTAGGTTATAGGTATTTTTTCGTACCAAGGAAATTAAAACAATAAATATTTGAACAAATATGTAATGCAAAGGAAATAAACATTCATTCAATCTCTCTATAGAAAATACATAATATGTCCGAATATGCACATATGTAATGTATATGCATTCATGCAAGAAGTATGCACTTATGCAAAACATAAGTGTTAATAGAGCAGAGTTTTTAATTCGGCCGCGTCTACTAATAGTTCGGAATTCGAGGGAGAGGGATTAAGTAATTGTATGAGAGATTCGATTTTTTGGATGGCGGTTTCTGGTCGGCCGTTTATTTAAAAAAATAAAAAAAACAATAATCTCAGAATAACAAAGATTTCAAAAAATGGTATCAAAAATAAGTGCAAAAAGGACGAAATTCCTCCTTATTTCGGGGGCTCCCTCGACCGATTTCTTTGTCTGTTCAACTGACTGAAACAAAAGAACGTCGGTGTAGTTACCAAAAATTACAGTAACACAGACGTTCTAGCACGATATCTGTTCACACACGCCGGGCAGTGACGATCGTGCTGGGCGGGGCACAGAATCTATCTGCACAGACGATATACAGGATAGACCGGTCATCATATGGGACTTCGTGTCACACGGTCTGAAAAATGGGAATGGTAAGGGGGCTCATTAGCCCCCAATCTGGGTGACAGAGAAAAGCATTGGATGAGTGGTCTATCCTGATCTTAGTCGATGGTGTCACATGCTCTAAAATACCGACCTCGAGAAAAATCCAAGTGATACATACGCCCCCTGCGTTTTAATGCGACGAGTTTAAAAAGTACCTCAGGAAATGTCGCTGACGACGATAAAGTCAACAGACTCAAGTAGATCGTTTCCTTCTGCGCGTCACAGGGAAATCAATTGGACCACTATACACGGTGTCCCGTTTAAATAAAACGATTTAAAAACTTTGTTAACCGCGAATAATGCTGAAAACTGTTTCAGACAAATGTTGAATAGTTCCAAAGAGTAATTTTTTCCTAGTAGACGCGACGAGCAATATTGTGGCGATTATATGCACACTCTGTGCGTATAAAACAAATATAGCTGTAATTTATCTTCTTATGCTTTGTGTTACTTCACAGTAATGTTATCAATGTATAGATAAAATTTTCTTGGTAAAAAAATAAGACAATAATACGAGTACACTTAATTAATTTTGAATTCATAGCACGAGTGGAGTGTATATTTACAATCTCGTTATTAACTTGGAAAATTAATTACGTTGCTGTAATGTCATAATTATGTGCTTAGAACCATTATTGCAGAAGAAAGCCCAAACTTCTGATAATTTTTGGGCAGCATGTAATAAAAAATATGAAACCATGAAATTGAAACATGAATAGTTTCAAATGCAATTCTTGTAACTCCAATTTATTAGGCTTGTAGGGCCATTATGTTAGAAACATAAAAATATCGCTTGAAGGTTTGTATAAGTCTCACCTACCAGAATATATTACCTGAGTTATGCCTCAATGCAAGGTTCGTTCTTCAATATCTAGGAAAAAGTAAGCAGAGGTATAGTTGTTCCTCGAAGTACTTACGCAGTTTTCAAAGACGCGGTTCCTTGTGATCTTTGTACTCGCCGCGACTGTGACGAATTACAAAAATTACGATATACTTTCGTGAAATATGAATAATATATATATGCACAATAGGACTTGGCCGCGTGTGGCGTGCGTGTACGAAGTGTGATTGGTAAATGGAGTGCAATAAGAGCAGATTTCTTGTGGATTAGGACAAAAAGAGGAGTAGGATAGGGTGTAGGAGAGAAAAGAGAATAGTAGGGAACAGTGATAGTACAGGTAAAGGAGGAGGTGCGAAATTTAGGGAAAGATTAGCGTTAGGGCAGAACCGGTTTGTATTAGAGGTTAGGATGGCGGTTGCGCGAAGGTCAGCGGAATCCAGGGACGGGAGAGATAGGTCGGTAAGGAAGAGCCCTGTGCCAGCCGAGAAAACGGAGGTTACACGAAGAAGAGGTAGACCGCCAGGGGTAGGAAAAACATCAGGTAAGGAAGAGAAAACGAATGTAATGGAAAGATACATGGTAACGAGAAAAGAGGAAAGGCGGTCGGAGAGAGAGAGGAGTTGGGGACGTCGAGGGAGGTACAGGGAAATAAGGGAGGTGAGAGGTGCAGAGAGCTGTTGGTGGGGGAAAAGGAAGAACCAGAATTGGGAAACGGGAGCTGGATGTTAATGGAAATGATGAGAGAAGTGAGAGCAGACATGAAAGAAATGAGAGAAGAGGCTCAGAGCACCAAAAGGGAACTGATGAGAGAATGGAAGGAGAGAGAGGACAGATGGGAGACGGAGAAGAGGGAAATGCTTGACAGAATGGTAGCAGTAGAGAATAAGGTAGAAGACTTGCTTAGAAAAGTTAGGGTAAGCGGGAAAGTCGCAGCGGATGAAGAAAGGGTAGAAAGCAAGCTAAAGGAGGTAAGGCAAAAACTCGAGAGGCTGGAATCAAGACAGGCAGAGGGCGTAATTGCGGAAAAAATAAACAGGTTAGCTAGAGTACTAGAGGCCCAGGAGAAGAAGGAAAGACGGAAGAACATAATCATAAAAGGCCTGGATACGAGCGAACAAGGTACTAAGCAGGAAGTGGAAGAATTCTTAGAGAGGGAGCTGAAAATTGGAGGAAAGCTGGAGTGGGCAAGAAATGTGGGAGAGAGGAGAGGGAAGGTAATATTGGCACGGGTAAAAGACGAGGAGATAAAGAAGGAAATAATGAAGAAAAAAAGTGGGTTATTAGGGAGAAAGGTTTTCATAGATCATGATCTCACTAAACAGGAAAGGGAGATACAAAGAGAGTTAGTGGAAATGATGAGAGTAGAGACAAGTAACGGGCGTAAAACTAAAGTTGGGTACCAGAAGATATGGATTGAAGGGGAGTGGATAAGATGGCAGGATTTGCAGAAGAAAAACGGAAGGACGAATTTTTAATACAGCCCAAGGTACAGAAGTGGAGAGGAAGCGAGGACGGCAAAGTAGTAAAGCAGAATGAAAAGATGCTGTTCTGGAATATGGCGGGGTTATGGGGAAAAGATGAAGAGTTTTGGGAGTACATAAAAGGCTTTCAATTTGTGGGGTTGGTAGAGACGTGGATTGAGGAAAGTACTTGGGCCAAATTAAAAGATAAGCTACCACGAGAATACGTGTTGAAGTGCCAACCAGCAACTAGAGAGAAGAAAAGGGGTAGGGCGAAAGGCGGCATAATATCAGGAGTAAGGAAAGAATGGGCTACAGAGGAGGCGGAATTGGAAAGTCTCGGAATGGTTCAGAGGAAGGTCAGGATACAAGGAAGGATATGGGAAGTCTGGACCATATATTGTGGAGAAGGGATAGGTAAATGGGAGCAAGCGGTGAACGCCTTAATGAAGGAGGAGGAAGATGAGGAGTTGATTATCGGCGGGGATTGGAACGCAAGAAGAGGAAGAAAAGGCGGAATGCCGAGGAAAGAAGAAGAAGAGGAAGAGATGGTAAGAAGCTCCAGAGATAAAACAGTTAACACAGAAGGAGAGAAAAAGCTAAAGATAGTAGAGGAACGGGGCTGGCACATCCTGAACGGGCAGACAGAGGGAGATGAATACGGAGAATTTACGTACGTTGCAGGAAGTGGGGCATCGGTAATAGATTATGTAGTTGCGAATTCGATGGCGAAGCAAAAGATTAAGGGGTTTAAAGTGGAGGAAAGGATAGACTCGGACCATTTACCACTGAGGGTCGAGCTAGAGGGAACGATAAAGGTGGAAGAACAAGGATATAGGAAGAAAGTGTTAGTCCGATGGGATGAAGAGGCGTTACACAAGTATAGGGAAATATTAGAAGGAAGGGAACTCTATGGCGAAGAGGTTGAGGAGAGCCGGCAGGAGTTGAGGGAAACAGTGTGGGCGGGCTAGTTAAAAAGGAAATAATAACAAAAAAGAATAAGTTGGGGGAAAACAGATGGTGGGATAAAGAATGTAAAAGTCATAAGAGGCGCGTAAAGAAGGCATACAGGGGTTGGAAAAGTGGAAAGATATCGAAGGAGCAATACCTACAAGAAAGGAGAAGGCTGAGGGTGCTGATAGATAAGAAAAAGGAAGAGTTGAAAGAAAAAATCTGGGAAGAGGTGAGGAAAATAAAGACACAGACAGAGATATGGAAATTCATTAATAAGGAGAGGAGAAGAAGAAGAGAAATGGGAACGCAAATATCGAAAGAGGGATGGCTGAACCATTTTATTATGGAATTGGAAGGAGTCAAACAGAGAACTGTAGGCGTAAGAAGAGAGGAATGCGAAACGGAGGAGGAAGAACAGATGATCACAGACGAAGAAATCGAGAAGCAGCTGAAAGGGCTAAGGAAAGGGAAGGCAGCGGGCATAGATGAGATACAGACAGAAGCATGGGCTTATTGCGGAGGGAATGTGAAGAAGAAGCTGTTTAAACTAATAAAGGATATTTGGAAGGGGAAGGGTTTCCCAAATGAATGGAGGAAAGGGGTAATTATGCCATTGCATAAGAAAGGTGATACAAACATTGCGAGCAACTACAGGGGAATTACACTGCTGTGCACGGCTTACAAGCTGTACGTAGCGGTACTGAACGAAAGGCTAAGGGCGGACATAGAGCTGAAAGGGATTATAGACGACACCCAGGCAGGTTGCAGGAGGCATAGGAGTACTACGGACAATATTTACATCTTGCAGCATGTAGTAGAGAGGGAGACCAGAAAGAAAGGAGGGAAGGTTTTCGCCTTCTTTGTGGATCTGAGGGCTGCGTTCGACAGTGTAGTTAGGAACAAGCTGTGGGATGTAATGAAGAAGAAAGGTATAAGGAAAGGTTTAGTGGAGAGAATTAAAGAAATTTATTACGAAGTAATAAACGTGGTGAAGGTAGGAGAGGAAACAACTCCGGATTTTTGGACCATGAAAGGAGTTCGACAAGGTTGCTGCCTGAGCCCCACACTGTTCTCGCTTTACATCGCGGACTTGGAAGAGATGCTCCTGAAAACGATAGGAACAGGAATGAAGATAGGCAACAGGAGATTCTGTTCACTGGCCTACGCGGACGACGTGGTACTGGTCGCGAAAACGGAAGGAGATTGTAAATTGCTAATGAGAAAACTGGAGGCTTATCTGGACGAAAAAGAATTGACTCTGAATGTAGCTAAATCCAAATTGATGGTTTTTGGTAAAGGAAGAGGAAAGCAGAAAAAGACGACATGGGGATGGAAAGGAAAGTTAGTAGAAGTAGTTAAGGAATTTACATACCTGGGGGTAAGGTTCCAAAGGAATGGGGATTGGAAAGCTCACATAAGGGAACGAGTGAAGAGGGCGGTACTAACGATGAAGGAGGTGTGGGGGATAGGAGAAAGAATCATGAAAGATGACTTTGGTAAGAGAATATTCATGTTCAATACCCTGGTGGCAAGTGGGTTGTTGTATGGAGCTGAAATGTTTGGATGGAAGGAGTGGGAAAGCCTGGAAAGAGTACAAATAAGATACATTAAGTGGTGTTTAGGACTCCATAGATGTACGCCCTGGTATTTAGTATTAGACGAAACCAAAATATATAAGTTAAGGGTTAGAGCAGGAGAGAGAGCGATGAACTATGATAAAAAAATTAGAGGTATGAACGACCAAAGACTAGTTAAAGAGTGCTGGAAGGAGAAGGTAGTAAGTAAGTTAGAGATAAGTAGCAGTTTAGATAGGGTAGAATATTTGAGGAGAAATGGCCTTAGCCAGGAGGATTTAGAGGCCCTGTATGAAGAGAACAGAGTAAACGAGACACAGATTCGTGAGAAGTTGACAGAGAGAGACAGGGAGATACAGCTACAGGTGCAATATGAGAGGATTGCCGCCTCCAGATATAATAATAGATTTAAGTACATAAGATATACCATGAGACCGGAATACCTAGTCAAGAAAGGGAGTAAGGCAAGTCAGTGTATATTAGCCAGAGTAAGATGTGGGAATCTGGGAGAGTATAACAGGTATTGGCTAAAAGAAGAAGACAGAGTATTCAAGCTATGCGAGCGGGGATCCGGTACATTAAAACATCTGATAGAAGAGTGCGAGGATGTGGAGAGAATAGAATATAGTCTTGAACAAGTGGTGGAGGGAAGAACCAACGAGAACGTGGTTAAATGGCTTAGGGAGGTAGAAAGAAGGAAATTGAAGAGGGTGAAGGAGCGTAGGTAATAAGGGAGCGGAGGGATGAATGTGACTGAATGTATGTAGTTTTGTAAGCCAAGTCCATTTCTGGGCCGAAGGGCCGAAATAAACTATTATTATTATTATTATATATGCACAATATATAATAAATACACCACAAATTTGTATGCATTTATAGGAGATTTAAATGTTAGAAATAATGGAGAATACGCGTAATATGCAAAAATATCTAAAATATCCAGAGGGCAGTACATTTTATAGCCTTTAAATGATGAAAAATATTCTATTTAGGCTGCACGTAGCTATATATTTATATTAGGATTATTTTTTCGATTTTTATGAAATTGAAATGTCTTGGAAAATTCAAAATTTTGGAAAGCTCTTCCCGATACATATATCCGGTGTTGAAGAATAGTAGTATTTTGGGAGTTTTTGAATAACACTTATTTTTTTTACATACATATTTCACTAAGTATACATATATACTGCAACAAGTATTTAACATTTCTTGGCTTCAGTAAATATGTAGTATCAAATTAGTTATCGAGACAATGGGAAGGGGGTGGGCGGCGGTGTCTAAAACGAAAACATATGCCTCAAGTATTAGTAGTGAATTGAAATGCCCCTGTTTAGAAATTTTGAGATAGAAGTAAAAATGTATTAGTACTACTACACTGTATTCTGCCTATACGCACAATCGTAATAAGGACGTCACTAATAATGCAGTCGCACCGTGCAGCCAACGAAGTACCACTCGGTGACGAGATGAAGAATAGGCAAACCAAATCCACCGATGAGCGAAGCGGCTACCGCGTCGGCTGTGGCTGTGTACACGTTGTGTACATATACATATGAACAGCATGCTGTCCAGTTATACTAATATGTTTTTGTTAATACCGTAGAACGTATAAGAACGCAACATTTCGATCGGCTGATGATTTCTACGTTTGCGGTGTTGCGTTGTGACATCGTGTGTTCCGGCATGTATATAGCGTCGGTCGCGGAGTCTCCCAGAAAGGAATGGGCTGAACTTTACGCATTTATCCCCGGAGTCGCTCAAGTTGTTGGCGGAAAGTATTGTAATAACAGTACGACATATGTACATATCGAATATACAGAGACATATTAAAGAAACCTTACGTGCTGAAAATAAACTCGCCTTGGAGCTTCGGTACAAACCACTTAAGATGCATTAAAGTATACACCCTAATAAATTGCCATTGTGCCTGGTTTAAAGCATAACACACTACTTGTAAAGAAGAATCGACGTTAGATTGTTGTAGTTTAGTCGTTAATCTAATGTGAAATATTAATGATAGAAAAGATTGTTACAAGAAGACAAAAATTTCAATTCCCATAATTTTCATCTTATCTATACGAAAACGATATTAACCTTTTCGCTCTGAGCTTTTTTAAAAAATTATAAATTTCAACTTTATTTTTTAACATAATATAATGTAATTTGAACACAAAAAAGTTATCAGTAATGTTGCAAGTTATAATCCATTAGCATTAATACTGCGAAAAATGCATACACTTCTCGTGGTTCCGTCTCTTTCCAGTCAGCCATCTTTGATGATTTTTGGGCTGTGTTTTGTCATTGATATCGATTGGTCTCGTTGGAAATGGATTGAATCACTTCTATATCGAAGAATTTAGCATTGAACGCTTTTCGTGACGATGTGTTAGAAACGACAGCATGTACTCCGCTTCGACTGGAATCAAATCCGAAAGTTTTTATTGAAAATCTCCTGTTGTCCAGAGTCCCAACCTTGAAGTTCGAGTTGTATTCAATTTATAAGTTTCTGTGTCCAATGAATTCCCCGACGATAGTTCTTTATCATTCAAGTACAGAAGTCCAACTCGTCTTTCTAATTCAGCGTCAGAATCGATTTTCTAACCGATACTCGAATTTTACAAAGAATTTCGGGCAACAAACTTACTGTTTCTGGCCTGCTAGACGCTATTTAAAGTATAACATTAGAAAACTTTTAAGAATTCACAAAGTGACTATCAGATTACGACATTTTAAGCTAAACGCATATATGCGTTTCCCAGAGCGAAAGTGTTAAGGAATTATTACATATTAAACTTGTGCTAGTCCTACTGGTAAACAGTTTTGAATGAACTCAAAACTTTAACTCGAAAATTATTTGCTTCTGTTATAGTACCCATTTACTAAGAGTGTAAATTGCGAAACCACTTTATCATAGTTACTATGCGCGAGATACGATTTTTGGCTCTGATTCTTTTGAGCTGAGCTTCAGCAGCCTATGTTTGTATTATGTAAAGGTTTATCTACAGCTTGTTCACACAATACGGTTTTTAATCATCTCGGTCATTCTACGAAGTTAGCATTAACCGAAATCAGCGTCTACACAGTTCCAAATCTTCACCTAAAATTTAATTGTCATGCGTATATATACTTACTAAATTGGTTGCCATACTGACTCTTTCGCAGCTTTATCTCTACATAAATGTAATGCCTAATTACAACTTCTAAATTCATTTTTTTAATGTGCTTAGCTCGAACTTTAACGTATACATAATGAATATGTTATTTGGATATCTGTATGATTTTGTTATTTCCGAATATAATTCCACTTCATGGTATACATGATACAGGTGCTATTCCGATAATTGACAAAATTAACCGTAAAAAATAACCGATTTAGTAATTTTGTCGAGTACACACATACGAAATATAAATAGTATTTTGAAAGGACGAAATGAAACCGCATCGTATGACCGAACTATTAGCGTCCATTTATACGACGGATCTGCATACACGGTAGTTTATCGCCACTCTGTACACTTAAAAGGCTATTGACCATCGGTTGATTTAATTGTCCTTTTCACCGTTTTTATGGCGCTGTCGTCTTTTCTGATGTTGAATCGATTACGTCGCAAGTGAGCACCAAACCGTGTGACAGAGAAATACATTGGATGATAGGTCTATGGTATACCTCGTCTGCGCACGTATTTAGCTCTGCATCATCATCGATATGGCGAAACCATACGAGAAAGCATGCTTTTGCGGGCCGCGATTTTACGTCCTTGGATGAAAAGATTTGGAGTCAAACGATAGCTCATATAATAGAGGAAGCTTCAACGCAGAGCGCTCTGGTCCTCATTTCATTCAGAACATTCTCTTTCTATAAGATGAATGCTTGGATTCAATGACTGTCAAGCTGTCAATTTTTACTCCACTTTGCAATGCTCATATTACTTAACATCAACATAATCACATTAAATGACGTCCAGGGCGCGCTGTATTGGAGCCTCCCTTTTCGAATGAGCCATATTTCAACCCAAAATTCTCTTATATAAGTACGTAAAGTCATGCTCCGCAAACCTGTATTTTTGGCCCAGTTTGTCGGTAACCTCAACTCTCTGCTTTACCGTGAGTCTACACGCTTAATTACTCTTTTATATCTGCTACGTAGATTGATGGGTGAATTCCTTTTAGAGCGACTCTGAAATTTCCATCCCGCTTTCTTTGGTAAGTATAGCATTGGGTTTGCTTTTCTTTTAGAGCATTCATTATTGGTAGGTAGTAAGCTGAATTTGCTGGTTCGATTTTTACACGATAATTGTTCATCATCTTTAAAGAGTAATTGTTTTGGACTGTTTCATCTAATAATGTTTTAAGTAGCACTATATTTTCTACTTCATTTATAAAAAGTGTAGGAGATTTTGAAGGACCTACGACGCTGTTTGGTTTCTTGCTCTGTTGGTTTTAACGCTTAGCCAGTAGTTTGGTACTGTAATCTGTTTATTAATACGGTTAATTTCTACTCTCGGGCTAGTTCTAATACGTTTTTTGTCTTTAGTTGTTATCCAGCCCTTCTGCTCCGGGGAGGGGGTTTTAGTTGACATTTTCCTTGATGGCTACACATTACGCACCAACGCGATCTTAATACATACATAAGTAAACATTGTCGACTATGCATAGTTTAGTCACTTTTAGACACAGCAGTTACTTGATGTTTATCACGCACAAGGTCACGTAATTGAGGAGTGAAAGATAACACGCCCGCCTTTGACAACGGCTTCTTACATATTGAAATTTGATGTAAACTAAAGTTTTTTTTTACTCCCTCTTTATAATTACGATCTGTCTATTGACAATAAGTAATTATTTTTGGTACGACCGGTGTTGAACGAGCACTGTTTACGTTTCACATAAGTTTTTATATTTCGGTTTAGTTAAACCGTTAAATCCGTGGGGTGTTTCCGTTTCAGCCTTCTGGCTATTGCTTTGTAAGGTATCGTTATTGTGGAGTTTTCGTGGATCTTTATGCGTTCTTTGTGTCTTTTTGAGATCTGGTTTATTTGTTCATGTACTGATGGTATTTGTAAATCTTTGCGAAAGTCTTCGTTACGAACATACCAAGGGGCATTTGTTATTTGCTTCAAGCGAATTGATTGACTACTTTCTATTTTCGTAATATTCGATTGAGCAGCCATTGTCCATAGCTCAATGCCATACGTACAAATCGGTTTAATCTTTTATTTGCATAGTTCATTTTGCATTTGGAACTTGGAGTTTTTATTGAAAAGCCAGTATATATTACTTTTAACCATTTTTATGCTTTTTATTGTTTGTGAGATGTGGTGCTTCCAGGTTAACGAGTTGTCTAAGTAGAGTCCCAGGTATTTGACGTTTGTTACTTACGGGACGAGAGTATTTTTAAGCAGAGATTCTCTGGTCTATCTTTTTTTCAATGTAAATGGAATCTGATTGGATTTATTTGGGTTAATCTTAATTTTTTGCTTTTCGTCCACTCTTCAAGCATTATTAGGTGTGATTTTAGATTATTATTCGTCGCTGTCTTCAGGTGTTCGTTTATTAAAAGATTTCCAATATAGTCCGCGAACGTAAATATTCTCGTGTTTCTTATTGCTGGTACATCCGCTGTATAAGGGGTATATAAAAGGAGGCCTAGAACACTACCTTGCGAAACCCCTGCTTTAATGCAGTGTATGTTTGAAAGATTATTCTTTATTCTAATGTAGAATGTGCGGTTTATGAGTTACGACACTATGTAATGGTACAAATTTTCGAGAAAATGTCAGCCAGTTTTTTAAAAAGGCCTTGGTGCCATACTCGGTCAAACGCCTTTTCTATGTCAAAAATACTTCTCCTGTTCTAATACATTTAATATTTCGGCTGACATACAATGCGTCAGCTCAATTGTGCTGTTCCTCTTGCGGAAGCCAAACTGGTGATCCGGGATTACATTTTTTTTCTTTTACTATATTTAGTAGCCTCTACTGAACGATTTTTTTCTAGCGCTTTTGATAAAAGGGGGAGAAGCGATATAGGTCTGTAAGACATTAGATCCTTTCCTGGATTGTGTAACATTATAACCTCAGCACACTTCCACGTTATAGGAAAGTATGATAGTCTCACAATTGCATTAAATAAAATTGCGATGAATCTAATGGTTTTTAGCGATAACTCTTCCAACATTCTACCGGTTATGATATCGTAGCCCGGAGTTTTTTAGCGTTCATTTTCCTAATTATACTTTGTACCTCGGCTAATGTTGTTTTCAGTTGAGTTTCTTTGTTACTGCTGGCTGGAGGTATGGTAGGTGTATCGTCAATGATGTTTTTTTTACATATTTGGCGCATTCTTCCGTTTCTCCCTCCAGTGTTTTGATCGAAGTGTTGTCCTGTTTTCTTAGTGGTGGACTACGTTTGATTGGTTTTTTAAGTCTTCTCCAGTTTCGTTAAATTCCAGGGGAGTGGGTGTATGGCATGATGTTAGGTCTAATGATTCTAAGACGGTAACTTCAGTAGGTTGGATGTTTGTTACGCTGAAATCTATAGTATCAGGTGTCTTCGGGAGGTCCGAAGGCCAATATGTTGGTCTTACTGTGGATAAGGTTTGTAATATTTTTGTTGTGGCTTGTTGATGGAGTGTGCGGCCTCTTGGTGTAGTTAGCCTAGAGCCCTAAAGGGGGGTGTTTGGAAAAATGTGTTCTGGTCCAGGGAAGTTATAGAATGATTAGGTGGACAGTATATAGCTATGATAATCATATCCCTTTTTAATCTGCAGACTTTGACTGAGGTGGCTTGAACGCCATCGGACTGGAATGGTTGCAATTCCATACGTTTAAGTGAGTTCTGGATGAATATACCTGCCCACCCCCCGTGGGCTTTTCCACTAGGGTGCATGGTACCATAATAAGTATAAAAGAGAATTTTAATGTGTGAGTGTGTTGTTTGATGGGTCTCAGATAGTAATACAATGTCTATTTTATTGCGTGATACAAATTCTGTGATTTCTAGCAAGCGGTGGTGTAATCCGTTACAATTCTTGAATCAAATTCGCATTAATGGAGATTATTCTTTTTGTAGCGTGACTTATGAGTTGTAACATTATTGTCATTTATTGTGATTGCTGTTTAATTAATTCAGCAATTTCTTTTAATTGAGATTGAAATTGCAAATGTGTGGTCAGCTCTGAATTTTTAGCTGTCTGTGTGTGTTTGTTTAGTATCTGAAGAGGAAGTAGTAATTAAGGTATTAGCGGTTACCTGGCCGTAAGATCGCACTGGATCATACGGTATGTTTGCTGTTTTTGCTTGTGTCGATATTCCTGGTGTCGAAGTATATGTGAGAGTTGTTGTGGGTGCTAATACCGCTTCCGTCTGCTTCGTGTCGTTTCGGTATCTTATACGTAGGGTCGGGCATATTTTATCATGCAGCTGCTTTAGCTGCTGTAGCCTTTATAATTCGCCGGATGATTAGCTTGGCAGTTCGCACATTCTACATTTTGTATTTCGCCTCGTATAAGACACTGATTTGATAAGTGTTGTTGGGCACATTTCACGCATGCGGGTCTTCTATTACACTAGTTTTTCCTGTGTCCGTACTTCTGACATCTTTAATATTGAAGGATATCTTTTTTGCTCGTGGTGCTTCGATAGTTACCACCATGTTGCATATAATTTTTATATCATATATCTATTTATTGTTGTCGGCTGGTGCGAGTTCAGTGAGAAACATGGAGTAGAAACAACTCCTTTCTATGATATTCGTGATATTTTTTACATGATGTCCAGCTTCTTGCAGTTCCTGCTCGATCTTTTTGATGTTTACTTTTGGGTGTAATCCCTTGATAACAACAATGTAATTTTTTTCTTGTTTTGACTGGTAGGCATGGTAACTCGTGTTTTTTGTTTTAAGTACGTTTACAGTTTTCCGTATGTATCCGAGGTGTAGGTTTGCAATTTAATTTGATTGCTTTTTAGCTGTTTCATTACAAATGCTTTCGTATCGGGCAATTGTGATATTGTTTCTATCGGGGGGTCGATACTTTGGGCTTCGATAAATATAGGTGGAGGTTTTGGATTTGGTACCATAGTATTATTTCCTTCGCCCCTGTCGTGTCTCTTGAGTACTTCGGATCTGTTTGTCATTGGTAGTTCCTCGAGCCATTTCGTACTGTTTTGTTTCCCTAATGATTGTATTGTGCGGGAAATGGAGTTCCAGCTTCTGCCGTACGCCAAATTAATTTTGTACAGTTAATGTTTGTTCTTATTGGTTAATACATACACTGTTAATTTATTTTAATTATTTACAGTAGTCATGCGCGTTGCTTAAAGCTACGGATAGGTTACAAACGATGTTGCATTGCACAAGTATAAAAGGGGTATATGTACAATGTTTAAGTATGCACATCCGAGTTTCTTCAATGCGCGACAGTTAGTCTTTTTTCGTGATCTGCTTTGGTCTTCGGCGCGCGATGGTTATATAGTCTTCAGATTTGTTCGAGAATCTTCGTTGCGCGACCGATTGTGTCTTGTCGTGTTCTGTTCGAGTATCTTCGGTGTGCGACCGTTGGAGTCATAAACTGACCTTCGAGAATTTTGTCTAACGGTTTTCAGCATTGGAATAAAATGAATTTACAGCATAACATATTAATTGCATAGTTGTGGATATCTGTTTAACTTAATTTTCATGTTTGCTACAGATGTTTCTTCTTCTCTCAGAAATTTGTGATTATAATCTTCTGCTTTTGAAGTTTTTATATATTTTCCATTTTTGTTGTTGATATTGTTGACTACTGCCTAATTCGGGTTCCGTTTTGGTTTCGAATTTGGTTTGCATTCCGTCCAAAGAAAATTTATGGGACTTCGCGTCACGCGATCTGAAATACTAATAACCTAAAAAGTCAGAGTTTTTGGAAGAATATGTTTTGTTTTATTATCTGACGAAGAATGTAAACACTTCTAAAGTATTTTCCTATACAAAATATAAAAGCAAACTCAAAACTTGTACATTTTCGACAATCAAAAATGTAAAAATGAAAATAATGAGGGGGTCTCGCGACCTCCAAATCGTGTGATAGAAAAATACATCAGTTGGATGATAGATCTATTCCGTACCTCGTGTGTATTATTGTAAAATACTTTATTCACAAATGCACTTACTCAGCTGCACTTACACTTCCACACCATAGTGGAGCGGATGGCTGAGCCATCCGCCCAACGGTTTTGTACGAGATGTTTCAATGACTAGGGTAAATTAGTTATATACAGGAGAGCACTTAGTAAAGACGTCCGTTCGCATCGACGTACGAGATAAGACAGTGAAACTAAAGTTTTGCATTAGATTTTCAAGAGTTGTAACCTCGTTTTGGTTGTAATAAGTGAAAAGCCTTCATCGAACCGCTCGATATGCAGTATATTAAAATCGTCGAGAATATAGGCTTGCTTATATATATTCAGCGAAATCAGAGTACAAAGTTGAAAAGGATAGTGGCGATAGATAGACTGTAGCAAATAATGTTGATATAGAACCAAAAATTACTTTTACTAGTACGTGCTCAATATGAAAAATATTGGTTTTAATGATTAAGCTGCATAAGAATTTCTTCACTGCTATTAGTACTCCACCACCTCTATCATTAACGCTCGGAAGGCATGGTCTGTCGTAACGATAGACAAAATAATTAGTAAGACCGACTTCAGCAGTGAGAATGCCAGAGCGGAGCTACGTCTCAGTGAGAATAATAATATCATAATCTATTGGGGAGCAGTTGATAGCATAGCAAAGATCAGCGATGTTCGCGCGTGAGCCACCGACGTTCTGGTGATATATGAATAGGTTAAACGCTAGTTTTTTGGATGCTGGGAAACGATCCCTGGAACTCCTTGAACATAGCGTATTGTCTTGGAAGAGTCATTCATGAGATGTAATTCCTGTTTTAGTTTTTTAAGGGAATTCCGTTGCATTAGCGTTTGATCCATTGCGAATCTGGCGGTTCCAGTATACTTTCGCTTATTCATTAGGATGGCCTTAGGCACGTGTTTTGATGCGAAGGTGACGCAAATCGGTCTTGGTTTGCCATTCGGAGGGAATGGGCCTAATCGCTTGATTGTAACGCAGGCGTCTCTAGTACCTGGTTGTATTAAATCAAGAATATTGGACGCTTGAATCGTCCGTTGACGAATTGTTGGAATCACTACTCCCAGATACATTGAATTTTATCGGATTATGTGATCCTCTTTCTCTATCGGCGAGCTTTTCCATAATTGTATTTTCTAGGTTGTCTTCTAACGATCTCGATGAGGATTCCAGGATTGTATTTCTACTACTAAAGTTGCCCATTTGTATTTTTGGGAGTTCCAAGTCTGATTGTAATACCGAAAGTTTATTATCAAGCTTCTTTTCAAATGCGGTAAATTTATTTTCCAAACGTTCGGTATACTGTATCAAGACATCGTTGCTCTGGGAAACCGGTGCGTCGTCTATTATCGCAGCAGTAGCAGAGGCAGGGACTGTCATCCAATCAGTGCTGACGAGTTTTCGAGGATGTCATGAATGTTGGCAACGAATTAAACAGGAAGATCCTGGGTGTTATGTTATTCCGCATTTCGGACAGGATATAGGATTTGTAACGGAGGCTGAACAGCCGCCGCAAATTGCTGCTTTTCAGACGGTGTCATTGCAACAGTTTGAGAGTTATTATGCCAAAGTATATGCGATGATAGTCACTGGCGTACCGTTATTAGAGTTACAAAGAGAAGGAGACACAATAAAAATGCACCCCAAACACGTCACTGCAACCAATAGCACCCGAAATTTGAATTTAAACGTGATTATAGCTAACCGAAATTTGGAACATCTAGTGTTCACGTGTTCACGTGACGATGGCTAACCACGGCGATTATGTTTTACAATGCATTCTACACTAAAGTTCGAGAAAAGTTTGTTGCTTTATATCACAAAATCTTCTATAATACGAATAGTCGCCAGTAAATCGTTTGACTGAATTAGTTGCATTGTGCTGAATAAGTAAAGACGTGGATCCGGAGGCAGGTCAGGAAGACGCTATGGCAGTCGAGTAGAGTTCACTGCCAAACTACTCTAGGCCAATTTGCACCACGCGCCACAGGCGCACGAATGGGCTGGCGGCGCGTCGCAGGTTCGTTTCGCGGAACGCAGGGGGGTTATGTCGCGGCATACTGGGGGGTGATCTTACCATTGGCTAAGAACAGGATAGACCACTCATCCAACGCTTTTGTATGTCACGCGGTTTTGGGGCTCTTGAGACCCATTACTATTTCCGTGTCACTTGCAACGTAATCGATTCAGCACTAGAAAAGGCCACAGAGCCATTAAAACGGCGATAAGGACAATTAAATTAAGCGATAGTTAGTAGCATTTAAATGTGCAGAGTGGCGACAAACTATCGTGTATACTCGGCCGCCGTATACATGCATACAATAGTTCGGTCATACGATGCGGTTTCATTTCGTCAGTTAGTTTACCGTATTAACCGATTTACTGAAGTATGTACAAACTATTGCATTCATGCAAATCAATTATTAGGTGAATCAAATTTTGATCACCTTTCGAAATACTATTTATACTTTGTATGTGTATACACGATAAAATTACTAAATCGGTTACTATCGGAATGGCACCTGCATCATGTATACCATAAAGTGCAATTGTACTCGGCAATAACAAAATCATATAGGTATCCAAACAACATATTCATTATGTATATGGTAAAGTTCGAGCTGAGTACATTAAAGAACGTAATACGCATGAAAATTAAATATTCTGTGGAGACATGGAAGTGTGTGGACACCGTTTTTGGCTAATGTTGATGTGGTCAAATAACCGAGTTGGTCAAAAACCGTATTGTGTGAACGAGCTGTAAATAAACCTTTAGATAGCACAAGAAAAGCTGCCGAAGCTCAGCACAAATGAATGAGTGCCAAAAATCGTATCCCGCGTATAGTAACTATATTAAAGTGGTTTCAAAATTTTGACTCCTAATAAATGAGTAACTATTACATACAAATAATTTTCGAGTTAAAGTTTCGAATTGTTCTGTGGCGGCTTTCCTGCACCCGCAACTAGAGGGACATACGAAATAGGACTTTCTCGAAAGCACTCGCTCCAACTACCTCGTCCCTATAAATACCGCCTTTAACCATCCTTCCAATATCCCAACGTCTAAGGCAGGGCCTGCTAGGTAGCCTTACTGATGAGTCCATTAGATTTCCATTCTAGATTTTTGATGAGTTCCACTATTTTCCTAACCTATCCCCTCTCCACAGCTCCACACTTCCAATACTGTTTACCGTTAAAACAAGCACAAGTTATATGAATATGTAATAATCCCTTTATATCGTTTTCGTAAAGCGAAAATAAATATTATGGAAATTGAAATTTTTGTCTTTATGTAACAATCTTTTTCACCATAATTCGTTCATGTTGGATTAACGGTTACTATTAATCACAGCTACGTTATGCACCCTGTGATCCAATAACAAAGGTGAATGACCTAGACTGCAACAATGTAACGTCGATTCTTTTTTACAAGTGGTATGCTGTGCTTTAAACTAGGCACAATGGCGATGTATGAGGGTGAATGCTTTCATGCAGCTGAACAGGTTCGTATCGGAATTCCAAAGAGAGCTTGTTTTCAGCATGTAAGGTTTGTTTAATATGTGTGCACATAATTCGATATGTATATATACATATATCGTACAGTTGTTACAATATTTTCTCGCCAAGAACTCGAGCGATTCTGCGTATAAATACGTGTTGGATGACCAACACGACCACTCACACTGTAAACACCATAGACGCATCCTAAACCAAATTCATCCGACAAACACCCTAATCGCAGTTCCTAGTCATCATGTACTCCGTACCTTTCCTTAATCACCCTCTCCCTTAACCGCTGTCCTTACCATTACTCATCCTTCAAAACACAACATAAAAGCTCGGAAATACTCCCGAAAGAGACAGAATTGAGTATTCACTGCCAGAGTGCAGACCATAGTTGCACGAATAAAAAACCTTTAAGAGTTTCTCTAAAAACGGTGTTGTCAATTCCCTTCGCTCGGAATCCAACATACGTAGAGTTCAGCCCTAAACTCTATAGGGTTGGGGGGGGGGGGGCGGCACCACGTCCATCGCTACACAAAAGCCGAAACATACGTACCACACACCGCAAACATCAAAATCATCAGTCCGAAAATTTCTCGCGTACGAACCTACACACGAGAAGGCCGTGAGGAATACCTTGCTTGAAATCAGGATTCACACCCAGCGAAGAAAGTTCGACTCGCCTTTCATCAGAGCCGAGCGGTTTAAATCCCCATTCAATGTATGGGTACGTCAGTACAGGATAAACAATTTTTTTTCACGTTTATCTTAATAAATTTTCTTTTAACATAATCGTGAAACTTTTCTAGTTAAAATAAGACCAAATACGATATAGTACGGATTACATTTACATATTCAAACGTAAAAGTATTGTATTAATAGAGGAGATAAGAGAAGTAGGATATGGAAAAGAAGTAAATCGCTGGAATACATATATTATATAGAGTAAAAGAAAGCTACAGGGAGTAAAGTGCGTAGTCCATGTATTGCACATATCAGCTGCCTTTGAAAAATTGATGTATTGTATACGTTAAGTAAATACATCATATCCAATGCCATTATGTTATTAAATTATGTACTCTTCTAGAAACGATTCACTTCTGCAATTTGTCAGAAGCTACAAAACAGCGTAATTATTCCCTAAATGTTAAATAAAAGTAGTCCGAATTATATCGTGTTTGGTTTCATTTTAATAAAAAAAATTGCATTAATATGGTAAATAAATTACCTTAAAGAAAGATAAAAAAATAAAAAACTTTTCAATTTGCATTGCATTAGCGCAGCGATACACGAGCATTTAAACTTCTTCGAATGCTTGGATTCTCATTCTCACTTTGTCTTTCGCTCGTCGTCCTCTCTGACGTCAGAGATTAGACGAGGTTTGAGTTTCGTGTCCTCAGCGGACTTGAGCCCGGCCGCAAACTCTTGACGAGAAAACATTGTATGTGGATGCTTCGGGCACCCACATCACTCATGGATCGTGTATGATCACTACAGTGCGAACTAGACAGTAAGTGACATGATATACAATGTACAGTTGTCCCCCGAAATACGCGGGGGTTCAGAACATTGATGTATCGCGTTAATGAAGGCTCGCGTAATTTTCAGACTTCCCCTCTCACTCCTACCACAAATTTATATTACATATGTACATAGTTATAGACTGGGTAAAAGTTTAGTTATTGGGACAAAGAGGAGGGGCTGGGAATGATATTAATCCAAAGATATGCCTGAATAATTACAAGGTAATTATTTAGAAAAGGGAGGGTCTCACCGATTTTCATGAATTTCGAGTATGTTATAAAAATCAACATTTTGCACAACTTTTTCCGATACACATAACCGCCGTTCGGCCTTCGTTTCCGAAATTTTTCTCAAGAGAGATCGGTACTACTACATTGAATTCTGTCTATACGTACGCGTCCGTGAGAGCGTTTGCGTGCTTAATCGGTAGCTGTATACCGTTTCTATATATAACAGCGTAGCGGCCAGCGACAAACATTATACAATGTGAAAAAAACTTTTTCGAAATAATGACTGAACTGTTTACTGTTTGAAGAACTCGCGTTTTCGTTGGCTTTCCACGATCGCGAAATTCCCGTGTTATTTTGGAGTATACGTGAAAGGGTAAACTCGAGGTTAAACGAGTCCGCCACGTGCCAGATAACAACGATAATAATAGCGACTTTGACCATAGTTTTTGCTACCTGTTTACACGGAGACAAGCAGTAAACGGAAAAAACTGTTTCCCCTTAAAATCGTGAAAGATCGGTGAAACCGCGTCGGACGCGAGAGCATAGAGAGGGTGAAAGATGTCTCAGTTGAAAAGAAACACCATGCTGTAATAGACAGCGCCGCCAACCGACTAGAAAATAATTAACGCACTCGCGTAATTACGGCCGGCAGTGTGCTAGTTAGTTAGCCAGAGTACCTCGAGAGAGTCGGTCACAGCCAGAGCCCTTGTTTCTGTGCTGCCGAAGTCAGCTTTTGGAAAGTTCTTCGTGGTTGCTCCCAGAGAATATCTCACCAGCTCCCGAAGCCCAAGTAGTTGATAGATTTCGAGAGCAAAGCTTAATTCTTAGCTCTCGAAACCTCTCTGATGGCTGTTATTAAGAGTATAAAAGCCGTGCGCTGAGAAAGAGACGATACGTAGCGAAACGGCTTTCCGTCGCACGATCGTCGCCTCATAGGCACGCTACAAACAAATTCTTTAACCTAAATTCGAGCGAATTAGCAATCGGATCGGCGAGCTTACCCCGATTCTTTTGTCGATTGTTCCTCGATTTAGAAGCAATCGGAGACCAGCCCCTGTGGCAGGTATCCAGGTTGTCGGTGCACTCGCCGTTAAAACGTCCGATACGTTTTCACGTGCAGGGCCGGTGATCCTGCATACTCCTGATTTAGGTCCAATGATCGCTATAAGTGCGTGTGGCAGACAGTGAGTGACAGGTCATAAACTTCTATCTCTCGGGCAGCGGTACCTTGTGTCGAAATCGACGGTAATAGCGCACCTAAAATGTTACTGAAATTCCAGTGCCTTTTCACGACGTCATAGCGAACGTCGTGTGAGAGACGAAGCGGTGAGACTCCGAGTTTAAACCATCTCCCGGGACTAGTATTCTAGTGACCGCTGGTTCTCCTCCACACGGCACCTCCCTTTTGGAGCCTTACAACCTCCATTATCGAGAAGCCGGTTCGAGGCAATCGACGGTTGCATCCGATACAGGATATAAAATTAAATCTGTAGGTTTGCACACGACGGTTCCTTGCGTTGCGCAGGAAACGTTGCATAATACAGTCCACTGCCCTCTACTGTGTCTTATAGCACGAACAAGTGCCCTCACTACCTGTCACGCATATCACGATCAGCGAAAAGAGAGGAAAGAAGCACGGATAGAGCAATAATCTGATAATAACGTAAGGAATTCGGTGTTTACATCGATTCTTTCTGTTACAGGACCACGAGCGCAGAAATTTTAAGACCGATAGTTCTTATTAAATAAACGGCCGTCCAAAAACAGACGGCCAAAAATAAAACAAGTGTTCGTTCATTGAACCTCAGTTCCGTCCCCTCAAATCCGAGCCCTGTTTAGTAGAATCGAAAAATAAAGTGCGATTCATTTAAACTTTGGATAATATCAATAAAGATCATTAAAACAGAAATGAATGTATGGCCGGCCGCCGCACGGTGGCCGGAATGAATGCTTCGGCCCGAACCTAAACTTCATTAAATTAGTTACTAGATAAAGGTGTTCAATTTGAGTAAGATTCTGGCCGGATTATTATTCCGGCCGCCGTGAGACTGCCGGCTACCTGAATTGAGTTCGGAAGCACTCCCATTATACGCGTCCGTTCCGGGCTGCCTCGATGCGTTAAAGAAACAGTGCTATCAACGTTCAAATGTTTACGCATCCGCTGCCACGGACGCGTACTTATAGAAAGAATTCAATGGAGTAGTACCGATCATTCTTCGAAAAAATCTCGGAAACTAAGTCCGATCGGCAGTTATATGTATAGGAAAAAGTTGTTTAAAATGTTGAATTCTACAATATATTAAAAAATCATCGAAATCGGTGAGACCCCCTCTTTTCTAAATAAATACCAATTACAATGGTAGTAACAGGGTTCTTGTATAGGTGCCAAGGTATCAACAAAAACATATGCGGTATGTGTGTATATATATGTATGTATATGTACACAATGCGTACAGAGCCAGCCGACGCGTTAGCCGCTTCGCTCGCCGGCGGATTTGGTTTGCTTATGTTTCATCTCGTCGCCAAGCGGCACTCCGTGTGGGGCACAATGCGACTGCATTATTTGCGGTGTCCCCATTGCTATTGTACGTTTAAGCAGAATACAATGCAATTGTACTAATATATTTGTGCTAATATTTCTAAACATCTAAGTTAGAACCACTACTATTTCGTGACACATAAGCTTCCGATTATTAGGATATACCGTCTACCTCACTGTGGTGCCTCATACTGTTACGATTCAGGACACTTTTTAAAGAATTTCGATGGTTTATTCGAACTACTTTTAGTCTCGCTGTACCGGTGCTCGTTCGACAAGTTATGGTCGGCGGAGCGTGTTCCAATAGATGGTGTGTTGTTTCTTGTGTGTTGTCTTGTTGCAAAGCGACTGTCTTGGGTGCTGTGATCGTCGATGTAAACTCTGTATTGTTTCTATTGGTTGGTGGAAAATTCGTGGAGGGTAAGATTGTCGTTTGATTGGATGACTGAGAGGGTGCTAGGAGAAGCAGGTAGGGATGGAAGGTAGTGGAGGTGGATGCCGAGGAGTGGGACTGATGAGGGCTTTGGGTCCGCTGAGGGTGTATGGGCTTGACTGTGTGTGTGTGTATTATCTGGTTGTATGGTTTGAGGATGGCCAGAGTCAGAGAGTACCGTTAGCGATTAATTTGTTTTTCTAGCACCTTCAGTTCCCTGACATCTGGCAGCCAATAAAACAATTCGGCAATGCCGGTGTAGGGTAATAAAATGTTCTTCGCTAAATGAGCGCACCGACGCGAGGGCCATCGCGGTCGCCGCTGACCTGCGAGGGTCTTACAAACCCGAACACATACTATTGTTTAGAAATTTTAAATATGTGTTGCATTTTATATATTTACTAACATATGTATGTTAAGAAAATAATAATGTTATTAAAAAATTCCCAGAACTCGAGGATCTATTCTTTAATGCAGATCATAGGCAAAAATCCGGTAAAGTTTCTCAAAATGTTGAATTTTACAACATATTTCAATTTCATAAACATCGAATAGGCAATCCTAATATAAATATATACCCAGGTGTAGCCTAAATAGAATTTCCTTCATCTTTTAAATATTATAAAATGTACTGAGCTTTGAATATGTTATATATTTTTGCATATTAAGCGTATTCTCTATTCTTTCAAACATTTAAAGTTCCTATAAATGCATGAAAATTTGTGGTGAATTTGTTATATATTGTATCCATATGTTATTCATATTTCACGAAAGTATATTGTAATGTTTGTGGTTCTTCACAGTCGCGGTGACTACAACGTACACAAAAAACCGTGTTTATCAACACTGCGTAAGTACTTCGAGGAATAATTACACCTCTGCTTACTTTTTCCCTGATGTTGAAGAACGAGCCTTGCATTGAGGCATAACTCAGACAATATATTCTGGTAGATGAGTCTTAATCAAATTTTCAAGTGATATTTTTATGTTTCTAACACAATGGTCTTACAAGCATAATAAATAAGAGTTATAAGAATTACATTTGAAACTTTTTATATTTTAATTTCATGGTTTTATTTTTTTTATTATATGCTTCTAGAAATTTATCAGAAGTTTCAGCTTTCTTCTGCAATAATGGTTCCGAGCATATAATTATGACATTACAGTAAAGTAATTAATTTTGTAAGTTGATAATGACATTACAAAAATACACTCCACCCGTGCAAAGGAAAATTAATTAAGTAAGCTCTTGTTTTTGCTTATCTTTTACAAGAAAATTTTTATCTATGCATTAATGACATTGATGTGAAGTATTACAAAATGTAAGAAGATAAATCATAGTTATATTTGTTTTATACGCAACAGAATGTGCATATAATCTGCACATTTTTATTTGTTCGCATCTACTTTGAAAAAATCACTGTTATTAAATTGTGTACCCTTTGAAACTATTCGACATTTGTCTGAAACAGTTTTTGGCATCATTCGCGGTTTACAAAATTTTTAAATAGATTTATTTAAATGGGACACCGTGTATAGTGTTCAAACAGATTTCTTCGTAACGCGGAAAGAGAACGATCTACTTGAGTCTGTTGACTTTATCGTCGTTGTTCGTACGTTGGCCGCCGAGCTAACCTTGGCCAACTTATTAAGTCGTAGATTCCAAATATTTTTGACTTCCGTTTGAATTGTTCGTTAACTCCCGGATCGATGGAGGTTTACTGACGTGAGTTGTTCGCGTTGGTGGTTCGACGTCGGTTATGCGCGTCGTGTACAGTTCGTTATTACTCTTGTTCCGGTTCTTCGCGGTCTGTCCGTCTCGATGGTTTTTCTCTCACTGCCCCCTTGGAGACGCAAACTCACCTCGCTTCGTTCGCGCCGGAAGTGAGATTGCTGCGTTGACTGAACGCACGCGGAAGTGGAGACGCCGAATTTTCCGATTCGCTGGTAGTGATTGCGTTGCCCTGTTCGTAGCTCCGATTGGCCGCCTACACGGAGCACCAATCAGCGGATCGGAAGAGGCCGGAAAACAACGGTCCCAATTCGCGGGCCTCGTGGGCAGAGGCGCTTGTCGTGCCACCTTTTTGCAAACGGTGACATCTCGGCCGCAAGGGCCCGCGCTTTCTGGGGTTTTCCGGCCCGCGTGACGTCATCCACTCTCCTTTCGAGGGTGACTCCAAGGGGGTGGTTGCCGCGTCCGCGCGGCATGTTGTTTGCAAGCCGCTGGCCACGGTCCGCACGTTTACCGTTAGGCCCAGCGGCTGTAAAACACATGTACCTCTCGTAGTTTTGCTCGGACAAAAATATATTTTCGTCGAGCTGCAAAACGATGAAGGGCTTCCACAGGTTTACGACCCATTATTCTAAGCGGTTCCGTAGTCGTGCGACGGAACAGTCGTCAACGACATTTCCAAAGGTATTTCTTACACTCACCGCATTAAAACGCAGAGGGCGTATGAAACACTCAGATTTTTCCGAGGTTGGTATTTCAGAGCATGTGACACGATGTCCCATAAGATGAGGAGTCTATTCTGTACCTCGTCTGTGATCTTACTGGTGGGACTGTATATTCGTCCCAGCGGCGGTATCGGGACGTTCGAGAAGCGCCTGGAAGGGCTTCATGGATACGTACTATGCAGAGATGACTTGCTGGCGAGGGTCCAACAAGTTGAACGACACAGGGGCGAGGGCATCAGATCGCACGCTCGGCCCATTCGACAGTAGAAATTATTTCTTCCGGGTTCTTAGATGCTACATGCATAGTAGTAGGTCCTTCCTGTTCGCTAAGGATTTGCGAGTGCGGTCCCTCCCAGGTATCTTCATGAAGATTTCTCCACATCCTCGCGAAAAAAGGAAATTAGGTTTACGCTAATGCGATTCAGTTGTAGTTTTAACAATAAGTCGTTCCATCTCACTCTACCTCGACGTGTTTTGTTTCGCGTTCTTTGTCACGCAGTGGACTTGTAGTCGTTGTCCGATTCAGCCAATGACGATAATACGCGTGACTGATGGTGTCGCTAATATGCTACAGCCACTCGGTTTGCCTCGCAAACAAGTCATCTCTGCATAGTAATCTGCTATAATACCAACCCCTTCCGGTGATAGTATTAGGGGACTTCAACGCGCATGCGTTTCCGGTCGGGCGGATACCCGAGGCCGGCTAGTCTTAGATTTGGCGGGGGAGCTCGGGCTCCTGTTAACTGTCAGAGGCTTGGCTGCGACATGCGTGCGGTACCAGGGAACAGCGACATAGCGTCTCTCTGCTCTGCATGCGTTCGCGACAGGCGTCGACACGTGCGCGCCCGTCGGAATAGGTCGCGCGACAAGGTGATGGAGGCCGTTGCCTACGAGACGTTTCGAAGTCGCGGAGAGCGTTGCAGATGGCTATCGCTGAGGCCAAGGCCACCGCATGGAGGGAGCTTCTCGCAACAATTGATCGGGACCTGTGGGGCCGGCCGCACCGAATAGTTCTCGGGAAGCCGCGCCCCCTCCCCTTCCCATTACAGTGGTAATGTCGCTCGCACTGCCCGACTCTGTGATGAATGAGTTCTTTGCAACGTCTCCGGAGGGTGGAGTGCTCAGGGCTCGGTCGGGGCGAGCAAGAGGTGGGACGCAGTCGTTTGGACCTCCGGACTGGAAGTTACCCGCGAGGCGGTTGCCAGGTCCATCCGACGTCCGGGGTTCGTAATACGGACCCGGGCCCAGACGGCGTCCCTACAACAGCTCCATCGATGGAGCTAGGGATTCTGGAAGTCGACTTTAGGCGGTTTCTCTCAAGCTGCCTCGAATCCGGTTCTTACCCCCAGTGTGGAAAAGGGCGAAGGTCGTCCTGCTGCGTAAGGAGGGAAGACCGGTGTACTCGCCTTCGTCTACTTGACGAGGTAGGGAAACCGTTCGAGCGGGTAGTCGCTTCACGTCTCGCCGCACACCTTTCTGTGGTTAGGCCCGATCTGTCCGACAACCAGTTCAGTTTCCACGAGGGGCGGTTGAGGGTGGCCGCCACCCAACGCGTCCGGACCCTCGTTGTAGTCCAGGTCGCCTACGGGAGGATGACCCTGGCGGTATCTCTAGATATCATTAATGCGTTCAACTTCCACCCGTGATTGGCCATGAGGGAGGCGCTTGTGAAACATCGAGTGCCAACCTATCTGAGGTCAGGCGGGAGTAACTATGACTCTCTTAAGTGGCGATCGTTTGAGGTGTCGGGCCGGCTTGCCGGTACTAGTATCCGAGATCAGCCCTTATGTAGATCTAGTTAGCAAGTGGACACCTCTTCGTGGTTCCCGCCACAAGTACCTTCTTCGGAAGAGAAACTAAGATCCACCGCTGCGTCTGCTAAGACAGCATTGCCACGAGTCGGCGTCGATGACCAAATGGCTCTTATGTGGCAAACCCCATTGCGGCATCGCGGGACAGTGCGCATTAGCGTACTGGTGCTCAAAATGGACGGCCCAGCGGCGAAAGCTTCTGACGCCAAACTCATACGTGGCGACACGTATGCCCGCTAGAGACTGAGTCTTGTACTGGCAACCTTACCTCCACGTGGTCCCCGCTGGGCAACGGTGCACATGTGTAACTGGCTTGCTGGTTACACAGGTGTAGCGGCTAAAAGGTTCGCTTCCCGAAAGGGACAGTTTACCCTTCTGATGATCCTTCAGCGGTGAAGGAGGGGTTTTCCCAAGCCCGCCGTCCATAACATCTACGGACGTGACCCTTGAAAGTGGTGATACGCACCCTTCCATCGCTGGTATAGGCTAAAGCCTCGGAACAGCAAAGCTTTGGGGCCTTGTGCCGCCATTAGAAGCTTAATAAGACAATAATTCTATCTGAGGTCAGGCGGGAGTAACTATGACTCTCTTAAGTGGCGATCGTTTGAGGTGTCGGGCCGGCTTGCCGGTACTAGTATCCGAGATCAGCCCTTATGTAGATCTAGTTAGCAAGTGGACACCTCTTCGTTGGTTCCCGCCACAAGTACCTTCTTCGGAAGAGAAACTAAGATCCACCGCTGCGGCTGCTAAGACAGCATTGCCACGAGTCGGCGTCGTTGACCAAATGGCTCTTATGTGGCAAACCCCATTGAGGCATCGCGGGCCAGTGCGCATTAGCGTACTGGTGCTCAAAATGGACGGCCCAGCGGCGAAAGCTTCTGACGTCAAACTCGTACGTGGCGACACGTATGCCCGCTAGAGACTGAGTCTTGTACTGGCAACCTTACCTCCACATGGTCCCCACTGGGCAACGGTGCACATGTGTAACTGGCTTGCTGGTTACACAGGTGTAGCGGCTAAAAGGTTCGCTTCCCGAAAGGGACAGTTTACCCTTCTGATGATCTTTCAGCGGTGAAGGAGGGGTTTTCCCAAGCCCGCCGTCCATAACATCTACGGACGTGACCCTTGAAAGTGGTGATACGCACCCTTCCATCGCTGGTATAGGCTAAAGCCTCGGAACAGCAAAGCTTTGGGGCCTTGTGCCGCCATAGAAGCTTACGAAGACAATAATTCTATCTGAGGTCAGTTATAGTGATCATATAGCGAAAGACTGCAAGCGTGTGAGTGTTGTGTGCAATAACTTCACAGTGACAGGTTTGAAGAGTGACCATTGCATTATGTCGAATGAATACCCTGAGTATGTGCGAATGGCTGATCGAATGAGGGAGCGAATCAGTAATAACTGAGAACGTATGCCTGAGAATTGTGCAACTAAACTGCCAGCCTGCGTATACTTCTGATGTGTGAGCTCGGAGTGACTACGTGTAAGCAGTAGGTGAGTGTGTTGCTTTTCCAGGAGCCGTACGTTGCATATGGTGGTGTGAAAGGACTGCCAACCCACATGAGTGTGTATGTGTGTGCTGCGGTGAAACGTGAACAGTCTAAGAAACCGTCATATACCGAAATTTGTTTTTCTATACCTCCGTGCCAGATGTTTGAAAACTGCTCGTCGAGTCTGTTTTATGAATGTTTCTTCGGAACCTAGGATTTCCGTGGCTTATTACACGCCACGGTCAATAGTGTACGCACGGATTCCGGACGAGGTACATTCGGGCATACAACGGTACTTTCGGGTGACCACCGAGTATTCTCAATTTTCAGTAATTTTGGTACAACCCCATACTACCCCTTGTTGTATGGGCTGGCATTTCCCACCTCGCACCTTTTCTAATGAATATAAATACAATGATTCCTGGTTTTTACAGCCTAACGAGTAGTTTGGAGTTTCTTCCAGCAACTTAATAGCAAATAACGTACCATAAACCCGCTGTATGGGGTCTCGAGTCTTGTCACAGCAACCCACGAGCATGTATGATGAACTCAGTTTTACAATGTATGAAAGTGTACACCCCAAGTCCAATGCGGCAGATAAATTTAGTCCTAATGCTTTTTGCATTCAGGAAAAGTCGTTTAGTTCATTACGAACACTTGAAGAGTTCACAGCTAATCGAGCTTTCTTTGAAAAAAGCGAGCGAGGGAAGTACTAGTTGGTGATATTCTCAAACTCGTTTTGTGTTATACAATGGCAGAAATGAAGATTACAAGGCTTATGTTACATAATTTGATGATAACTAAGTTCTCAAGTCAATCATTAGAGTTAAAAAAGGAAAATGTGTTAAATTTCTTAATACAAACTTTGTCCATCCGTGACAATCCAGCGGCTAGTGAAGAACTTAGAAAATACATTAGAACCCACTTGTTTGTAAATTATTTTAAACGATGGAATTCGTGTCATAGAGTAAACGCAGTGTTTTTAAGTAAATATAGTGTGTGGCTTTCAAGAGACACAATATGTCCTGAAGAAATTGTGCAGTATTTACCCGGAACATCATCAAGAAGAGGACATGCACCAAAAAGGTTTGGAGAATGTTGCGAAACCGTGAAACGCAGAAAAACGGAAGTAAATCGACGACTACATTCTTCTACAGAAATTGTGTATGCAGCTACAATGAAATTGAGAGAAGAAGGACAGGAATCAGCTGCCAAAGTATTAAAAGAATGCACCACACTTTCACCGACTACATCTTCGGAAAAACTTAAGAGAAGTAAAAAATCGGAACCTCCACATTCAAAACTGTCTCCCGAAGAAGCGTTATCTCTTATAATAACGCTAGATTATCGAAGGACGCATACAAAACTCTACGTTCATCAGCTAATCTTCATGGACATCAATTATATTCATCGTATTATGAAGTGTTAAAAGTGAAAAAACAATTCTATCCAGAAGGAATAAGTGTGACCGAACAGAAATGTAAAGTGCCGTTACAGGACTTATTGAACAAAACGTGTGAAGGTATAGTGAATACAATTCCACCAGTTGATAGTCATAGTGAAAATGAATGTGAGTTAACTTTATTCTGCAAATGGGGTTTTGATGGCAGTTCGGGGTTGTCATCTTACAAACAGAAAATGGACACAGACAATTTTAAAGATGCAAACCTTTTTATTACCTCCTTTGTTCCACTTCGCGTAATCAACAATAATGGTAACAAAATTATATGGAAAAATTCCAAGCCATCATCCACGCGTTTTTGCAAAACAATTAGAATGCAGTAGCTTCAAGAGACAGACGATGTGTCGAAGCAAGGTGAAAAATATATTGGCGAACAAGTTCGAGCACTGCAACCATATGCACCAAAAATAGGAAACATCAATTTTTCTTTATTTTTGACAATGGTTGACGGAAAAGTGTGCAAGGCGTTAGCTGGTGCATCTTTAATGCGGTGTTATATGTGCACTGCTACAATATCTTTTCGTTTAAATCGATGGAAGAAAGACCAATTCACGAATCCACATACAGATTCGGTTTATCTGTACTTCATGCATACATTCGATTTTTCGAATGTCTTCTACATATATCGTACAGATTGAACTTGAAGATGTGGAAGGTTCCAAATGGTTGTTACCTACGGATCTTCCGGGTACCGAAACGGGCAGCGTACAGCCCTGCGTAGGGCTCTGCCGCGCGATAAGAAGCAATTACATCTAAGAACGTGGCTAATCAGAGATACACCCAAGCCTTGGAATGTAGATAGTAGCAGATACTCCCACAACCCGTCCCCCAAAATCTACGGATTTTTGGGTATATAAGGAGCCAAGAAACAAGGCTCGGGGGTTCAGTAGAAGCTTAGTACGACGCCACGACGAAACTCTGAGCAAGATCGGGTTGAAGTCCCCTTCGAGCATATTTGAACGACTACGTGAGTTTTCAAATCGGATCGTCTAAGACTGCCCCCGCGCTCGTGCTGCGTTAATGCCGAGAAGGTTACTCTCGCCGTCAGAATAGTCTAAGAATAGTGTAACCAAGTGTATTCTTATAATATATATCGATTGTATAAGTCTAACAGTTCACTTTCTTGCAAAACCCATCTCAATAGTTACAGTAACGCAACCTTCGGTATTCTTCACAAGATATACCTTTACCGTTCGAGGTATAACGACAAACGACAATTCCACAACCCTTTACCTAGTGGCACCCGGTGGTGAAACAGACGCCGGCTCATCCACGCATTTCCGTAAGTGGCACCCGACGGTGAAACAGACGTCGGCTCATCCACGAAACTAACCAATGTGGCACCCGGTGGTGAGACTGACACCGGTTCGTCCGAATTCCTATCACATCCTTATCTAAGCCTTTACCCCTGATACTACGCCTGTGCGTTACCCACGCCACGGCAACGACAGCCGTAACACGGTAGAAGATCGATGTTTGAAGAAAGGAAGAAGCTTATCCAAGAAAGATTTCGGAAAGACATGGGTTTCCTAGTTGATGTGCCAAAACCGGGATACGGTACTACAAATGATGGCAATACCGCGAGGAAATTCTTCAAGGATGCAGGACTTGCATACAAAATAACCGGCATAGATGTGAACCTTATTAGAAGATTCAGTGTGATTCTGCATGTAATTAATAGTGGCTATACAGTTAAAACAGAAGAATTTGGTCGATACTGCTTACAAACTGCAGAACAATATGTAGAACTGTACAGTTGGTATTATATGCCTGTTTCTGTACACAAAATTCTAATTCATGGATCGAGCGTTATTGGAAATGCGATCTTACCCGTTGGAGAACTCTCCCAAGAAGCTCAAGAAGCTAATAACAAATATGTGAAATATTATAGAGAACACCAGACCCGAAAATTATCGCGAGTGAAAACCAATGAAGATTTGTTCCATCGTTTAATTTTAAGTTCGGACCCATACTTAAGTGCCTATGTACATCGAAAGGATAAGAAGGAAGAAATAGATGAAGAAATGATGAACTTGATTTCATTACCAATGGATGAGGATGAACCAGAAGAAACGGATTCCGAAATCAACGTACCATCATCAGATGCAGAAGTGTAAATGGTGATGTAACTTTTTCATAATAATTACGATAATATAAAAATTTATATAAAAATTTCTAATATAAAAATACAGTGATAAATTATTATTTCTTATATTTAGTTTATATATTTAAATAATTAATTACTTTTATGCGTTTTAAGAACTCCGATGATGATGAGATTATTATTGTAAATAAATGTTACTTGATATCTTCTGAGGGGTGATTGTAGGCCATATATGAGGCCGGTATAATTACTTTAAATATAATTCAAATTAGACCTTCTACATGAAAATGGATAGCAAAATCAGATTCTTCGGCTTAAAAGCCTTAGGAAATCACTCTTTCTATAACAAATAATGAAAAAATAAAAGTGTCACGAATTTAGTTCGCGTTTTTAGGGATCCGGGCCACTGTGCGACGTTGTTGTGCTACTAAAGTCGCCGGATAGGGTTCGAGCTGAAGTATCATCTTACAGACCGATCTGTCTACTCCCCACTCTAGGAAAGACATTGGAGCGAATCATGGTGAATCGACTGGAGCAAAAGACGAATGGAAGATTGAGTGAGTGGCAGTACGGCTTCCGAGAAGGGAAGTCGACTGAGGATGCATGGTTAAAGTTGAAAGAGTGTGTGAACGAATGTAGAGTATGTGTATGTGTAAAGTATGTGTTGGGTGTGTTTGTGGATTTCCGAGGAGCATTTGACAACCTGTCCTGGTGACTGGTGGCGGCATAGCTGCGTCGGTATGGATGTGGTGAAGTGCGACTGTGGGAGAGTTACTTTAGCGAAAGGAAAGCGTGCAGAATAGGTACGAATGATATTGTATGTCGTGTGGTTGAGAGGGGTCGCGCGTACGGTTCAGTATGTGGACCTGTGGTATGAAACCTCATGATGGATACACTACTGCGTGGTTTGGAAGAGTATGAATGCATGACGGGAGCGTATGCGAATGATTTGCTGATAATAATTGAAAGTCGAAGTAGGAGAGAGATTGAGAGAAAGACTGCTGAACGCTTGACATGTGTTGATGACTGGGGACGTAGAGTGTGTGTAGATGTGAATGAGAAGAAAACGATATGCATGTTTCTGAAGGCTACTCTGACAGGAGAGAAGTGAGTGTAAAAATGAATGGTGCGAGGTTGAAGTATGTAAAGGTGCTGAAATATTTGGATGTGTATGGAGGGTAAAAGGTTATCTTTCAAACCACACCTGACAGAAATACGCAAGATAATGTTAAATTCAGTTGGACGTTTAAGGAGGATACTCCGTACAGAATGGGAACTTGGGAGAAAGTGTGTGCGTGTAATTTATAAGGGATTCTGACTTGCGTGTGGAATGTATGGACCGAGCGCATGGGGAGAAATAGTGAAATTTCAGTATGGACGTATATTGTTGAATGCGTGTCAGAGAGTGGTGATGTATGCTTGCTTGAATGTATGTTGGACAGTCTCCACGGAGGTCATGCAAGTAATTTATGGCATGCTTCCGTGGGACCTGGAGTGTGAAAGGAGGTGTCTGATATGTAAAACGAAGAAGAATATGAGTGTGAGTGTGAATGCATACATAGATGATGGAGAAATTGGTATGCGAGATGTCGACGAATGCTTGAAACTGCTAGACGGGAGAGTGTATGAGCGATGGCAAGTGAGATGGGATGCGTGCGAGAATGGGCGTGTGACGTACAGATTTATAAAGAATGTGAGATTCTCAGGAATGTGTGTGGGACTCAAGCCAAGTATATATGTCAATTTTATTCTTCCGGGTCATGGGTGTATGAATGGGTTTTTATTTAAACGTGGGTTGGCAGAGAGTGAGGCTTGTGTTTGTCATAGTGAACGTGAGGACTGGATGCGTGTATTGAGTGAGTGTATGTTGTATGACGAATATCGGGATATGAGTGCAATGGGTGTGAAACTGTGTGAGAATGGAGGATTGGACGTGAGTGATGAGTCAAGAACGCGTGAATGTTATGTGTGTCTGTGTGTGTATACGAGGTGTGCGTTTGAGGAGCGCCGGAGAATGTTATCGGCGGCAGCGTGTCCGTCGTCTCTGCGCAGGTTGGGAAACTGGGTCGTGCTGTCCCGGTGACTCTTGGGAAGTACCGACCCCACGCATCATAGTTGGCCCAACTCAGGCTGAGGTTTGCAAGAACCTCATTCGGGAAGTGGATCAATCACACGAAAAGCATGACCAGTATGGCTTTATTCACTGGTACCGCGGGAATTGACATAAGCCCGCGGAGGGAAGTTTCCCCCTACGTTGTCTACCACAGGGTTGCATTCGCGGGGGCAGTGGTAGACCCTATATCGCAAGGTAGAGGGCTTGAACCTCGACGGGTGAGCGGCGTATTTTCCGCTTGAGTGCCAGCCTGCATAGCCGGTAGGGATGTTAGAAGGGTCCCGACCCGTACCAAGGGTGACGATGGAGCTTACAATCCTACGTCGACTGGCAGTGCCCGGTGAGTAATGTCGCCGGGTACGCGCTGATTGGGCGTATCCCACGCCAATAGGGGTGGTGTCTGCGGAGCCTTCGTGGCAGGAGGGAACAGTTAATAAACCAGAAAGAGATCTATCTATGGTCGGTGATCAGGTCCTACCTATCATAGAGGTGGGTGGAGTTCCCGGGCCGCGAAAGGGAGGCGTGGGTAAGGCCGGTTCGTTACGGCGCCCCCAGGGTTCGGTACACGGGCGGTACATACGATGCGGTGCTCAAGGTCGCTCACCCCCCCCCCCCCCCACACCGGTGTCAACATCGTGTGCTACGCCGATGACGAGATCGCGCTGGCCTCGGCCGAGGATCACGACAGGGCCCTACGCCTCGCGGAATGCGGTGTGGCAGGCATCCTGGAATCAATGAGTAGGCTGGGGATAACGGCAACTCCCGAAAAAACCGAGGCGATGTGCTTTCACTCTTAGCGGCGTGGGGCACCGCGACGATATTGGCTCAGGGCGGGGGAACTAGAATCGAGGAGTGCAACCGGATGCGGCACCTGGGGCTCATTCTCGACACTCAATGGAGCTTCGAGGCGCATTTCGAGCGCATCGCCCCCCCCCCCCAGCGTAGAGAATTGCGACAAAGCTCTGCCGCATCCTCGCAAACCTCGGAAGCCCTGATGAGAAATCTACGCGAGCGTCGTGGGATCCGTTGTGTTGTCTGGGAGCCCAGTCTATGCGCGGATTCTGATCGACAGCCGGCGCAGCCGTTTGTCGTTGCGCCGGGTGAAGAGAAGGATCGCGATTCGGATAACGAAGGGGTATTGCACGATCTCGTAGGAGGCGGCACTGACCCTTCTGGTAAAGGAGTCCTCTGCGGCTTACACCCGCGCGGCCGCCCTCCGCCGGGTGGGGACAGCTGCACCAGAGAGGGACGTAGGCATTTGTACTGCGGAGCGCCAGGCCCGCCGGCATTCGTTTGTGGAGTGGCGTTCCCGCCTGTCGGAGCAGATCAACACCGCGAGACGTGCAGCTGAGTCAAGTCACAGCTCAACACACTGTCGAAGAGTGTCTGACGTGGCTGCTCGTACGCTGTTTCCCGCGTAATGCGATCGGAGCGGATCTCTCGCTAGCGTCGATGGCCAAATCGATGCTGGCCGACGAATGATCATAGGGCGCAGCGGCCTCCTTCTACGAGCGGGTGATGCTCCGAAAGGAGGAAGCTAAGCGGGTACGGGAACGCGCGGATCGCGCCCGCCGTGTAGGGCGCAGCGCTTGGACGCGCGGTCGCCGGCGCCCCGCATAAACGAGAAGCGGCAGCTTTGGAGCTGGGGCTGTATCCTTCGTCCGGCTCTTTGGCCAGCAGGCCGGGCCTTTCGATAGGCCTACCACGTCGCGCAGAACAGGCATGAGAATACGCTTGCAGTAGTCTCTGCTTGGGGTAAAAGACTACTAAAAGGGAACTGCGGAGAAACGTAGGGAACCTGTCATAGGGATAATAGGTGGGGTCCCCTGCACTACGATTCCCGGGGAGACGCCATCTTTCGCATGTAGCTTTGCGACGGGGTATTTTGCATAGGGTTAAGGGGGAGATCTTATCTCTCTCCGGAAAAAGTTTTACAAGGCTGTGAAGGCGGTACCGGTTGGGTGCTCCATGGTTTCCAGTACTCTCCCTCATTCGATGTGGGCGGCCTCCGTCGGTGTTTCAGTCGGTACAAATCCAGCACTGCCACTGGACCCCTCCTCTAGGGGTTCAAGGCATCTTCTGGAAGATTTCCCCAACGAAAAAAAGGAGAAAAAAAGTTAGAGGCGTGGACTATACCGCCGACGTTCTCTGGTATACAGTAGAGAACGGTCGGTTGCAAGCACGCCGATTTGAAAGTGGATCACTCCTGGCAGCGAATGCGTAAATTTTCGGATGCCTCAAACGGGTCTCCGTCAGTGGAGGTCGTAAATTTCCTAAAGGGTGACTGCATAAGCAGGGAGAAACGCGGCTACTAGAAAACAAGTCTCGGAGAGCCGATGACGGCGGCTTATGCCAACGATCCGTTCCTCACACGACGCTTTAAATTGTGAAGTGGAGAGAATAGGAAATGCTGCGAAACGAAGCACTACAAGTGTTCGATCGCATCTGAAAACTCCCGATCTCTTAGGCACTACTAAACGTGGAGGCCTAAGAACTATGCGTTCGGAGACGCGCGGACCTGCAACTCAACATCCACCGCACAAGTATGCTTCTATTCGTCACACTGGCGGCTTGACAGACGCGGTCACAGCAGCCTTCCAAAGGAGTCCGTTTTCTTTTTACATAAAAAGAAACTTTCTCGCGTTGGCGAGGAGCGACGAGTGTGTGGGCAAGGTTAATTGACACAACGCGGTATACTTCTTGTTGTGTTTTATTGGTTGTTCGCCAGTGGACTCGTATCGTATCGTCCTGTCGAACTTTCACAAGTGAGGGCCGTCTCGGGTTTGCGGCCTCTATTTAAGGGTCGCTCGTTTCCTGGCAACGCGATGGCTGTTTACCCATCGCCTAATCACAGTTCCGCGAATTGCGCGGGAATCGCTCCTTAGCAACGGATAAATACTTTCGCGTATCCATCGCCTGACTGTGATCAGGCAAGTCGCGGGCGAATCGCGGGCGACCTACTCCCTAGCAACGCGTAGGCCGCTCAACGGTCGCCAGTAAACAAACTCCGTCGCGATGCAAGACGCTACAAGTGCATCGCCATCCGGTAGTCCACCAAAGAGTGATTTCCGATGGGGAAAGGTCGAATACTAAATCAAGAGAGACTCAAAGTGAATTAAAAAATCCACCTAATCTATAAATAGAGTTATCGTGCAATACGACCATCGCAGGAGGGCGTACTGCTGTCGGCGATCTTGCACGGCAAACCGTAGCTTGGTCAAACCGAAGGAATAACAATTCGCAAGGAAACGAGAAGGAATTTCGGATTCCAACAATTCGGGAACTCGAGCGTTATCGCTATGCTGTGTCCGAAGAGTAGCTGTCGATCTCTCTGAGCCGCGCACAGCGAGCTACTCTGCACGAGTGGATTCTCGGTTAGCTTTCCACGACGCTGATCCACTCTTTGATCATACACACTCTCACTTACGTCTCCATTAGGGGGAAAGAAGGAGGCCAATAAGACGTTCACACTATCGCGCCTCGTTGGCACATCACTCGCACCGTTATCCACATTGCAGAAGGCCACTGACTATGCCTGCCACATACACACCCTATAGATATCACTCCATGGGTCGGAGTTCCCTCTGACCCTCACAAACTCTCCCCAGTCACGCTCTTTCGCACTCTTTATTGCAAAATTGTACTCACTCATACGCCGTTGTAGAATCGCTATATACCCAGTCACACGCTCACTCTGACGTCGCTGATCTCTCTTGTACCACCTTCTATCCCTCCTAACTTTCCGTCTCAATTCACTCAACTCATCATTCCACCAGCATACACTCCGCTTGGTCCCACACTATACTCTTCTCAGACACATCATTTGCATTCGATACCCATTCCGTTATCACTTTTACCTTCTTATCCACGCTCATACGTCTCAAAGTATCCACTCCGCACTCTTCTACACTCATACGCAGCACCCCTACATATTCATCCGAAACCACATCCCTGGCAGACAATCTTCTCCTCAGATTCACACTCTCACTCACAGCAAGCACTCCGAACTTCATACACACCTAAATTGAATTGTGATCACTCACGCTCCAGTCACACATCTCTTACCACGAGCACTCATATCTACCGTTCATACCGTACGTTAGAGTTACGTCAATGTCACTCTCACCATTTACACAACTAAAGATATACAATTCACACAGCTCATTCGAAACGCACAACCCAGACTGCGTCACATATTCCTCAAGAAGTTCTCCTCTCCTCTCACGTTCCAATCCTCTCCAGTCACCCTTGCTAAACCACATATCACTCACCGCATTCAAATCCATTTCACATATCACAGGCACTCCACTCACATATCGCTTTACAATATCTATGTACTCCAAGTATGGCTTAATAATACAACCATTCTGTCAGTACATGGACACAACATGCATTTATCCAAACACGCCACTCAACCACGCACACGCCATATTCATTCGTACACTCATCCGCTAACATTGCATCTACACATGCACCATTCACAATGACTGCAGCTTTTTTGACACTTTTATTTTTTCATTATTTGTTATAGAAAGAGTGATTTCCTAAGGCTTTTAAGCCGAAGAATCTGATTTTGCTATCCATTTTCATGTAGAAGGTCTAATTTGAATTATATTTAAAGTAATTATACCGGCCTCATATATGGCCTACAATCACCCCTCAGAAGATATCAAGTAACATTTATTTACAATAATAATCTCATCATCATCGGAGTTCTTAAAACGCATAAAAGTAATTAATTATTTAAATATATAAACTAAATATAAGAAATAATAATTTATCACTGTATTTTTATATTAGAAATTTTTATATAAATTTTTATATTATCGTAATTATTATGAAAAAGTTACATCACCATTTACACTTCTGCATCTGATGATGGTACGTTGATTTCGGAATCCGTTTCTTCTGGTTCATCCTCATCCATTGGTAATGAAATCAAGTTCATCATTTCTTCATCTATTTCTTCCTTCTTATCCTTTCGATGTACATAGGCACTTAAGTATGGGTCCGAACTTAAAATTAAACGATGGAACAAATCTTCATTGGTTTTCACTCGCGATAATTTTCGGGTCTGGTGTTCTCTATAATATTTCACATATTTGTTATTAGCTTCTTGAGCTTCTTGGGAGAGTTCTCCAACGGGTAAGATCGCATTTCCAATAACGCTCGATCCATGAATTAGAATTTTGTGTACAGAAACAGGCATATAATACCAACTGTACAGTTCTACATATTGTTCTGCAGTTTGTAAGCAGTATCGACCAAATTCTTCTGTTTTAACTGTATAGCCACTATTAATTACATGCAGAATCACACTGAATCTTCTAATAAGGTTCACATCTATGCCGGTTATTTTGTATGCAAGTCCTGCATCCTTGAAGAATTTCCTCGCGGTATTGCCATCATTTGTAGTACCGTATCCCGGTTTTGGCACATCAACTAGGAAACCCATGTCTTTCCGAAATCTTTCTTGGATAAGCTTCGTCCTTTCTTCAAACATCGATCTTCTACCGTGTTACGGCTGTCGTTGCCGTGGCGTGGGTAACGCACAGGCGTAGTATCAGGGGTAAAGGCTTAGATAAGGATGTGATAGTAATTCGGACGAACCGGTGTCAGTCTCACCACCGGGTGCCACATTGGTTAGTTTCGTGGATGAGCCGACGTCTGTTTCACCACCGGGTGCCACTAGGTAAAGGGTTGTGGAATTGTCGTTTGTCGTTATACCTCGAACGGTAAAGGTATATCTTGTGAAGAATACCGAAGGTTGCGTTACTGTAACTATTGAGATGGGTTTTGCAAGAAAGTGAACTGTTAGACTTATACAATCGATATATATTATAAGAATACACTTGGTTACACTATTCTTAGACTATTCTGACGGCGAGAGTAACCTTCTCGGCATTAACGCAGCACGAGCGCGGGGGCAGTCTTAGACGATCCGATTTGAAAACTCACGTAGTCGTTCAAATATGCTCGAAGGGGACTTCAACCCGATCTTGCTCAGAGTTTCGTCGTGGCGTCGTACTAAGCTTCTACTGAACCCCCGAGCCTTGTTTCTTGGCTTCTTATATACCCAAAAATCCGTAGATTTTGGGGGACGGGTTGTGGGAGTATCTGCTACTATCTACATTCCAAGGCTTGGGTGTATCTCTGATTAGCCACGTTCTTAGATGTAATTGCTTCTTATCGCGCGGCAGAGCCCTACGCAGGGCTGTACGCTGCCCGTTTCGGTACCCGGAAGATCCGTAGGTAACAACCATTTGGAACCTTCCACATCTTCAAGTTCAATCTGTACGATATATGTAGCAGACATTCGAAAAATCGAATGTATGCATGAAGTACAGATAAACCGAATCTGTATGTGGATTCGTGAATCGGTCTTTCTTCCATCGATTTAATCGAAAAGATATTGTAGCAGTGCACATATAACACCGCATTCCAGATGCACCAGCCAACGCATTGCACACTTTTCCGTCAACCATTGTCAAAAATAAAAAAAAATTGATTTTTCCTATTTTTGCTACATATGGTTGCAGTGCTCGAACTTGTTCGCCAATATGTTTTACTCCTTGCTTCGACACATCGTCTGTCTCTTGAAACCACTGCATTGTAATTGTTTTGCAAAAACGCGTGGATGATGGCTTGGAATTTTTCCATATAATTTTGTTACCATTATTGTTGATTACGCGAAGTGGAACAAAGGAGTAATAAAAGGTTTCCATCTTTAAAATTGTCTGTGTCCATTTTCTGTTTGTAAGATGAAAACAATGAACTGCCATCAAAACCCCATTTGCAGAATAAAGTTAACTCATATTCATTTTCACTATAACTATCAACTGGTGGAATTGTATTCACTATACTTTCACACGTTTTGTTCAATAAGTCCTGTAACGGCACTTCACATTTCTGTTCGGTCACACTTATTCCTTCTGGATAGAATTGTTTTTTCACTTTTAACACTTCATAATATGATGAATATAATTGATGTCCATGAAGATTAGCTGATGAACGTAGAGTTTTGTATGCGTCCTTCGATAATCTAGCGTTATTATAAGAGATAACGCTTCTTCGGGAGACAGTTTTGACTGTGGAGGTTCCGATTTTTTACTTCTCTTAAGTTTTTCCGAAGATGTAGTCGGTGAAAGTGTGGTGCATTCTTTTAATACTTTGGCAGCTGATTCCTGTCCTTCTCCTCTCAATTTCATTGTAGCTGCATACACAATTTCTGTAGAAGAACGTAGTCGTCGCATTACTTCCGTTTTTCTGCGTTTCACGGTTTCGCAACATTCTTCAAACCTTTTTGGTGGATGTCCTCTTCTTGATGATGTTCCGGGTAAATACTGCACAATTTCCTCAGGACATATAATGTCTTATGAAAGCCACTCACTATATTTCCTTAAGAACACTGCGTTTACTCTATGACACGAATTCCATCGTTTAAAATAATTTACAAACAAGTGGGTTCTAATGTATTTTCTAAGTTCTTCACTAGCCGCTGGATTGTCACCGATGGACAAAGTCTGTATTAAGAAATTTAACACATTTTCCTTTTTTAACTCTAATGATTGACTTGAGAACTTAGTTATCATCAAATTATGTAACATAAGCCTTGTAATCTTCATTTACGCCATTGTATAACACAAAACGAGTTTGAGAATATCACCAACTAGTACTTCCCTCGCTCGCTTTTTTCAAAGAAAGCTCGATTAGCTGTGATCTCTTCAAGTGTTCGTAATGAACTAAACGACTTTTCCTGAATGCAAAAAGCATTAGGACTAAATTTATCTCCCGCATTGTACTTGGGGTGTACACTTTCATACATTGTAAAACTGAGTTCATCATACCTGCTCGTGGGTTGCTGTGACAAGACTCGAAACCCCATACAGCGGGTTTATGGTACGTTATTTGCTATTAAGTTGCTGAAAGAAACTCCAAACTACTCGTTAAGCTGTAAAAACTAGGAATCATTGTATTATTATTTGTTAGAAAAGTTGCGAGGTGGGAAATGCCAGCCTATACAAGAAGGGGTAGAATGGGGTTGTGCAAAAATTACTGAAAATTGAGAAATTTCGGTGGTCACCCGAAGGTACCGTTGTACGCCCGAATGTTCCTCGTCCGGAATCCGTGCGTACACTATTGACCGTGGCGTGTAATAAACCACGGAAATCCTAGGTTCCGAAGAAACATTCATAAAACAGACTCGACGAGCAATTTTCAAACATCTGGCAAGGAGGTATAGAAAAACAAATTTCGGTATATGACGGTGTCTTAGACTGTTCATGTTTCACCGCAGCATACACATACACACTCATGTGGGTTGGCAGTCCTTTTACACCACCATATGCAACGTACGGCTCCTGGAATAGCACCACACTCACATACTGCTTACACGTAGTCACTCCGAGCTCACACATTAGAAGTATACGCAGGCTGGCAGTTTAGTTGCACAATTCTCAGGCATACGTTCTCAGTTATTACTGATTCGCTCCCTCATTCGATCAGCCATTCGCACATACTCAGGGTATTCATTCGACATAATGCAATGGTCACTCTTCAAACCTGTCACTGTGAAGTTATTGCACACAACACTCACACGCTTGCAGTCTTTCGCTATATGATCACTATAGCTGACCTCAGATAGGTTAGCACTCGATGTTTCACAAGCGCCACCCTCGTGGCCAATCATGGGTGGAAGTTGAACGCATTAATGATATCTAGGGATACTGCCAGCGTCACCCTCCCGTGGGCGATCTGGACTACAACGAGGGTCCGGACGCGTTGGGTGGCGGCCACCGTCGACCGCCCCTCGTGGAATCTGAACTGGTTGTCGGACAGATCGCACCTAACCCCAGAAAGGTGTGCGGCTGGACGTGAAGCGACTACCCGCTCGAACGGCTTCCCTGCCTCGTCAAGTAGACAAAGGCGAGCACACCGGTCTTCCCTCCTTACGCAGCAGGACGACCTTCACCCTTTTCCACACTGGGGGTAAGAACCGGATTCGAGGCAGCTTGAGAGAAACCGCCTAAAGTCGACTTCCAGAATCCCTAGCTCCATCGATAGGGCTGTTGTAGGGACGCCGTCTGGGCCCGGGTCCGTATTACGAACCCCGGACGTCGGATGGACCTGGCAACCTCCTCGCGGGTAACTTCCAGTCCGGTGGTCCAAACTGACTGCGTCCCACCTCTTGCTCGCCCCGACCGAGCCCTGAGCACTCCACTCTCCGGAGACGATGCAAAGAACTCATTCATCACAGAGTAGGGCAGTGCGAGTGACATTACCACTGTAACGGGAAGGGGTGGGGGCGCGGCTTCCCGAGAACTATTCGGTGCGGCCGGCCCCACAGGTCCCGATCAATTGTCGCGCCAAGCTCCCTCTATGCGGTGGCCTTGGCCTCAGCGATAGCCGTCTGCAACGCTCTCCGCGAACTTCGAAACGTCACATAGGCAACGGCCTCCAACACCTCGTCGAGCGACCTATTCCGACGGGCGCGCACGTGTCGACGCCTGTCGCGAACGCATGCAGAGCAGAGAGACGCTATCTCGCTGTTCCGCCAACACGTAGCCCGCCGCGGGAGAGATCTGGCGCGGCGTATAGCGGTATCGCAGATCGCCTTCGTGGTTTCCCCGAACCATTCCGTCCCCTGGCCGCGTCGGCGAACCCGTTCGGGAGTACTCCCGAACAGGCCACTGCCCGGGCTGGAGCGACCGGCAGATTCGGTTCGAGTCGCTTCAACGCCCATCTCGCTTGGTGATGACCCGCAGATCTCCTAACTATTCCAATTTCCCTTGACAGGTGGAATGCGGTTCGGCCACGAGTCACGTCGCCATCCATACAGATGTAGAGATGGTCGGACAGTGACAACACGTCCTCTGCTATTTGCCACCCTCCCACACAACGTGCGGCGGGATGGCTGGCTCACGTGAAAACCACGATGGGCGAGTTCTGGTACCGCACGCATGTCGCAGCCAAGCCTCTGTCAGTTAACAGGAGCCCGAGCTCCCCCGCCAAATCTAAGACCAGCCGGCCCCGGGTTTCCGCCCGACCGGAAACGCATGCGTGTTGAAGTCCCCTAATACTAGCACCGGAAGGGGTTGGTATTACAGAGGATTACTATGCAGAGATGACTTGTTTGCGAAGCAAACCGAGTGGCTGTCGCATATTAGCGACACCATCAGTCACACGTATTATCGTCATTGGCTGAATCGGACAACGACAAGTCCACTGCGTGGCAAAGAACGCGAAACAAAACACGTCGAGGTAGAGTGAGATGGAGCGACTTATTGTTAAAAGTACAACTGAATCGCATTAGCGTAAACCTAATTTCCTTTTCTCGCGAGGATGTGGAGAAATCTTCAAGAAGATACCTGGGAGGGACCGCACTCGCAAACCCTTAGTGAACATGAAGGAGCTACTACTATGCATGTAGCATCTAAGAACCCGGGAGAAAGATTTTCTACTGTCGAATGGGCCGAGCGTGCGAACTGATGCCCTCGCCCCTGTGTCGTTCAGCTTGTTGGACCCTCGCCAGCAAGTCATCTCTGCATATTACGTATCCATGAAGCCCTTCCAGGCGCTTCTCGAACGTCCCGATACCGCCGCTGGGTCGAATATACAGTCCCACCAGTACGATCACAGACGAGGTACAGAATAGACCCCTCATCTTATGGGACATCGTGACACATGCTCTGAAATACCAACCTCGGAAAAAACACGAGTGTTTCATACGACCTCTGCGTTTTAATGCGGTGAGTGTAAGAAATACCTTTAGAAATGTCGTTGACGACGATAAAGTCAACAGACTCAAGTAGATCGTTCTCTTTCCGCGTTACGAAGAAATCTGTTTGACCACTATACACGGTGTCCCATTTAAATAAATCTATTTTAAAAATTTTGTAAACCGCGAATGATGCCAAAAGCTGTTTCAGACAAATGTCGAATAGTTTCAAAGAGTACACAATTTAATAACAGTGATTTTTTTCAAAGTAGATGCGAACAAATAAAAATGTGTAGATTATATGCACATTCTGTGCGTATAAAACAAATATAACTATGATTTATCATCTTACATTTTGTAATACTTCACACCAATGTTATTAATGCATAGATAAAAATTTTCTTGTAAAAGATAAGCAAAAATACGAGCTTACTTAATTAATTTTAATTTCTTTGCACGGGTGGAGTGTATTTTTGTAATGTCGTTATCAACTTACAAAATTAATTACTTTACTGTAATGTCATAATTATATGCTCGGAACCATTATTGCAGAAGAAAGCTGAAACTTCTGATAAATTTCTAGAAGCATATAATAAAAAAAATAAAACCATGAAATTAAAATATAACAAGTTTGAAATGTAATTCTTATAACTCTTATTTATTATGCTTGTAAGACCATTGTGTTAGAAACATAAAAATATCACTTGAAAATTTGTTTAAGACTCATCTACCAGAATATATTGTCGGAGTTATGTCTCAATGCAAGGCTCGTTCTTCAACATCAGGGAAAAAGTAAGCAGAGGTGTAATTATTCCTCGAAGTACTTACGCAGTTTTGATAAACACGGTTTTTTGTGTACCTTGTAGTCACCGCGACTGTGAAGAATCACAAAACGTACAATATACTTTCGTGAAATATGAATAACATATGTACACAATATATAATAAATTCACTACAAATTTTCATGCATTTATGGGAACTTTAAATGTTTGAAAGTATAGAGAATACGCTTAATATGCAAAAATATATAACATATTCAAAGCGCAGTACATTTCATAATATTTAAAAGATGAAGGAAATTCTATTTAGGCTACACCTGAGTATATATTTATATTAGGATTGCCCATTCGATGTTTATGAAATTGAAATATGTTGTAAAATTCAACATTTTGAGAAACTTTACCGGATTTGTGCCTATGATCGGCATTAAAGGATAGATCCGCGAGTTCTGGGAATTTTTTAATAACATTATTATTTTCTTAACATACATATGTTAGTAAATATATAAAATGCAACACATATTTAAAATTTCTAAACAATAGTATGCGGCACCACAGTGAGGTAGACGGTATATCCTAATAATCGGAAGCTTATGTGTCACGAAATAGTAGTGGTTCTAACTTAGAAGTTTAGAAATATTAGCAAAAATATATTAGTACAATTGCATTGTATTCTGCTTATACGTACAATAGCAATGGGGATACCACAAATAATGCAGTCGCATTGTGCCCCATACGGAGTGCCGCTTGGCGACGAGATGAAACATAAGCAAACCAAATCCGCCGGCGAGCGAAGCGGCTAACGCGTCGGCTGGCTCTGTACGCATTGTGTACATATACATACATATATATACACACACATACCGCATATGTTTTTGTTGATACCGTGGCACCTATACAAGAACCCTGTTACTACCATTGTAATTGGTATTTATTTAGAAAAGAGGGGGTCTCACCGATTTCGATGATTTTTTAATATATTGTAGAAATCAACATTTTAAACAACTTTTTCCTATACATATAACTGCCGATCGGACTTAGTTTCCGAGATTTTTTCGAAGAATCATCGGTACCACTACATTGAATTCTTTCTATAAGTACGCTTCCGTGGCAGCGGATGCGTAAACATTTGAACGTTGATAGCACTGTTTCTTTAAACGCATCGAGGCAGCCCGGAACGGACGCGTATAATGGGAGTGCTTCCGAACTGAATTCAGGTAGCCGGCCGTCTCACGGCGGCCGGAATTATAATCCGGCCAGAATCTTACTCAAATCGAACACCTTTATCTAGTAACTAATTTAATGAAGTTTAGGTTCGGGCCGAAGCATTCATTCCGGCCATCGTGAGGCGACCGGCCATGCATTCATTTCTGTTTTAATAATCTTTATTCATATTATCCGAAGTTTAAATGAATCGCACTTTATTTTTCGATTCTACTAAACAGAGCTCGGATTTGAGGGGACGGAACTGAGGTTCAATGAACGAACACTTGTTTTATTTTTGGCCGTATGTTTTTGGACGGCAGTTTATTTAATAAAAACTATCGGTTTTAAAATTTTTGCGCTCGTGGTCCTGTAACAGAAAGAGTCGATGTAAACACCGAATTCCTTACGTTATTATCAGATTATTGCTCTATCCGTGCATCTTTCCTCTCTTTTCCCTGATCGTGATATGCATGACAGGTAGTGAGGGCACTTGTTCGTGCTATAAGACACAGTAGAGGGCAGTGGACTGTATTATGCAACGTTTCCTGCGCAACGCAAGGAACCGTCGTGTGCAAACCTACAGATTTAATTTTATATCCTGAATCGGATGCAACAGTCGATTGCCTCGAATCAGCTTCTCACTAATGGAGGTGCCGTATGGAGGAGAACCAGCGGTCACTAGAATACTAGTCCCGGGAGATGGTTTAAACTCGGTGTCTCACCGCTTCGTCTCTCACACGACGTTCGCTATGGCGTCGTGAAAAGGCACTGGAATTTCAGTAACATTTTAGGTGCGCTATTACCGTCGATTTCAAGACAAGGTACCGCTGCCCGAGAGATAGAAGGTTGTGACCTGTCACTCACTGTCTGCCACACGCGCTTAAAGTGATCATTGGACCTAAACCAGGAGTATGCAGGATCACCGGCCCTGCACGTGAAAACGTGTCGGACGTTTTAACGGCGAGTGCACTGACAACCTGGATACCTGCCACGGGGGCTGGTCTCCGATTGCTTCTAAATCGAGGAACAATCGACAAAAGAATCGGGGTAAGCTCACCGATCCGATTGCTAATTCGCTCGAATTTAGGTTAAAGAATTTGTTTGTAGCGTGCCTATGAGGCGACGATCGTGCGACGGAAAGTCGTTTCGCTACGTATCGTCCCTTTCTCAACGCACGTCTTTTATACTCTTACTAACAGCCTTAAGAGAGGTTTCGAGAGCTAATAATTAAGCTTTGCTCTCGAAATCTATCAGCTACTTGGGCTTCTGGAGCTGGTGAGATATTCTCTGGGAGCAACCACGAAGAACTTTCCAAAAGCTGACTTCGGCAGCACAGAAACAAGGGCTCTGGCTGTGACCGACTCTCTCGAGGTACTCTGGCTAACTAGCTAGCACACTGCCGGCCGTAATTACGTGTGTGCGTTAATTATTTTCTAGTCGGCTGGCGGCGCTGTCTATTACAGCATGGTGTTTCTTTTCAACTGAGACATCTTTCCCCCTCTCTATGCTCTCGCGTCCGACGCAGTTTCACCGATCTTTCACGATTTTAAGGGGAAACAGTTTTTTCCGTTTACTGCTTGTCTCCGTGTAAACAGGTAGTAAAAACTATGGTCAAAGTCGCTATTATTATCGTTGTTATTTGGCACGTGGCGGACTCGTTTAACCTCGAGTTTACCCTTTCACGTATACTCCAAAATAACACGGGAATTTCGCGATCGTGGAAAGCCAACGAAAACGAAGGTCTTCAAACAGTAATCATTTCAGTCATTATTTCGAAAAAGTTTTTTTCACATTGTATAATGTTCGTCGCTGGCCGCTACGCTGTTATATATAGAAACGGTATACAGTTACCGATTAAACACGCATACGCTCCCACGGACGCGTACGTATAGACAGAATTCAATGTAGTAGTACCGATCTCACTTGAGACAAATTTCGGAGACGAAGGCCGAGCGGCGGTTATGTGTATAGGAAAAAGTTGTGCAAAATGTTGATTTTTATAACATACTCGAAATTCATAAAAATCGGTGAGACCCTCCCTTTTCTAAATAATTACCTTGTAATTATTCAGGCATATCTTTCGATTAATATCATTCCCAGCCCCTCCTCCTTGCCCCAATAACTAAACTTTTACCCAGTCTATAACTATGTACATATGTAATATAAATTTGTGGTAGGAGTGAGAGGGGAAGTCTGAAAATTACGCGAGCCTTCATTAACGCGATACATCAATATTCTGAACCCCCGCGTATTTCGGGGGACAACTGTACATTGTATATCATGTCACTTACTGTCTAGTTCGCACTGTAGTGATCATACACGATCCATGAGTGATGTGGGTGCCCGAAGCATCCACATACAATGTTTTCTCGTCAAGAGTTTGCGGCCGGGCTCAAGTCCGCTGAGGACACGAAACTCAAACCTCGTCTAATCTCTGACGTCAGAGAGGACGACGAGCGAAAGACAAAGTGAGAATGAGAATCCAAGCATTCGAAGAAGTTTAAATGCTCGTGTATCGCTGCGCTAATGCAATGCAAATTTAAAAGTTTTTTATTTTTTTATCTTTCTTTAAGGTAATATATTTATCATATTAATGCAATTTTTTTTATTAAAATGAAACCAAACACGATATAATTCGGACTACTTTTATTTAACATTTGGGGAATAATTACGCTGTTTTGTAGCTTCTGACAAATTGCAGAAATGAATCGTTTCTAGAAGAGTACATAATTTAATAACATAATGCCAGTGGATATGATGTATTTACTTAACGTATACAATACATCAATTTTTCAAAGGCAGCTGATATGTACAATACATGGACTACGCACTTTACTCCCTGTAGCTTTCTTTTACTCTATACAATATATGTATTCCAGCGATTTACTTCTTTTCCATATCCTACTTCTCTTATCTCCTCTATTAATGCAATACTTTTACATTTGAATATGTAAATGTAATCCGTACTATATCGTATTTGGTCTTATTTTAACTAGAAAAGTTTCACGATGATGTTAAAAGAAAATTTATTAAGAAAAACGTGAAAAAAAATTTGTTTTTCCTGTACTAACGTACCCATACATTGAATGGGGATTTAAACCGCTCGGCTCTGATCAAAGGCGAATGTGATTTTTGCGGACAAAAGTCAATTTCATGTTTCTGGGTATAGTAGACGAAAATTAGTGTGGTGTAAACCAACTGAACAATTAAAAATAAAGAATATGATACCGACGGTGAAACACGGTGGCGGAGGCTTGATGGTATTGGGCTGTATTTCAACTGCTGGAGTAGGAGAGTTAGTTTTCATTGAAGGTATTACGGACAAGAACAAATATTTAGACTTATTAAAGCAAAATTTATTAAAAAGTGCAACGAATATGGGTATACGAGACAGTTTTAAGTTCTACCAGGATAACGATCCGAAACACAAATCGAGAATAGTTCAGGAATATTTATTGTATGCTTGTGCGAAAGTGCTACATCCTCCACCATAATCACCGGATTTAAATCTAATTGAGAATTTGTGGGCCTTATTGGATCGTAATATGACGACAACGCCTATAAAAACAGAAGAAGAATTAAAAATACGACTGACGGAAGAGTGGAGACGCATTACTCAAAATTGCTTAAGTAAAGAAATTTCAAATATGCCGACACAGTTGCAACATGTTGTTAGACAACAGGGATATCCCACAAAGTATTAAAATTATTATAATTTTGTTCTTATGTATTTCTAAATAGGAAAAAACTTTATGTAATGTTAACTGTCCGAATATTTTTTCGACACCAATATTGGGTCTAATTTCGTTTATGATTTATTATGTGGAAAACAATAAAAAATAAAGTAATTAATTTTACATATTTATAAACTAGAATATGTGCTTCAACCCATTACGGACCAGAAAATTCGATAACCACATTTCAAGTAATTACATAAAGCTTTAATTTCGCAAAAACCATAGTGTCCGAATATTAAAACGAGTAACTGTATGTATGATCTAGGAGAGAAAGGTAAACCGGAGCCATCCTAAGCCGAGATGCAAGGATTATGTATAATAAATAATAATAATAATAAAAAATATTAGGAGGAGGGAACTTTCTGTTGGTTGTTTTATTTCTTGTTTTCTGTAACTCTTTGTAGATGTTACGTCCCTTATAATTCGCAGAATGAGCTCCGTTACATAATGCGCATTTGGCTGGTGTGTCTCTAAGTTTTAAGCATTCACTTGTTGGGTGGGTTCCTGCACATTCTACGCAGGAGAATGCTTTGGTGCAATATGTCTTAATGTGCCCGTATTCCTGGCATCGGTAACACTGTGGGATGTCCTTCCGTTTGCGTGGTGGCTCTACAACTATCTTTGTGCGTAGCAGGTATTGAATATCGTATATTTTTTTATTATCATCGTTCGGTTCCTGGCCCACGAAAAATAGAGATAGGGGATTTTTACTTTTCCAGCTTCGGATGTTTGTGACATTTTTAATGTTCAGTCCTTTGCTATCCAATTCTTTTTTGATGTTGTTGATTTGGATCGATTGGTGTAAATTTTTTATGACCACTCTATAGGCTCTATCTTCTTTAGATTGGTACGTGTGGAATGTGACTGCTCTTGTTTTGAAGAAGCGAATAAGCTTGCGGTAATCCTCGCTGGTCTTAGTATTTACTTTAACCGTATTATCTGAGAGCGTTTTACATGCAAATTCTTCTGAGATTAGAGTTTGCTTTAAATTCTCTAGCATCAGGGGAAATTTGGTTACGTTTTCTATAAATATAGGTAGTGGTTCTTGACCTTTTCTTTTGTGCAGGTTTTTGTCCACAATTTATGTTATTTCGTCACTTTGAAGTGTTTCATATCTGTTTTGATGTTGGTACGATGTGGTGTTCGCATTCAGTTTTAGGTAATTACGCTTTGAATGTGGTGGTTCATCACTATCTGTCTGTTCTTTGCGTTTATGTTTCCTATTTGATGCTTGTTGCAAGATTGGTGACGTTCCGGTTGTAGTATCCATATCTATGTTTCCAAAAATAGTTTGTGTTAGTGGGTCTTGAGGTCGCAGTGTCGCGTTACTACTGTTACTATTGTTAAATTCCGTATTATATATTTTGTTCGCGTGTTGTGTTAGAGTAGGTATGGGGGTGGGTTGATCTGAATGACACCATTTGAAGTTCGGGCTGCTGAATGATATAGATTGTGCTATGGTAGTCGTGATTGTTGTTAGGGTTAAAGGAAGAGTCCAGATTGTATAGAGACCGTCACTATCCTGTTGCATTTTTGAACGGTTTACGAGTTTTGGCGGAGACACTTTAACAAAGATCTATCCTTTTCCTTCTCTTCCTAATGGAAAGTTTGACTGGTACACACTTGACCAGACCGTCACACGGATAGCGTTTACACGCACACACACTAGAGTGGGACTCGACGCGTTCGAACACGTTAAAACAACGGAGCGAAGGGATACACGTCTAATCGCTACGACAGCTCGAGCGGAACTCTATGACGATTTGAGCGTGGATCGCTCCTGGCAGCGAATGCGTAAATTGTCGGTTGCCTCAAACGGGTCCCCGCTAATGGAGGTCGTAAATCTCCAAAAGGTTGACTCCGTGAGCGGGCAGGATCGTGGCTACTGGAAAGAACTAATTCCGGAGAACCGATGACGGCGGCCTATCTCAACGATTCGTTCCTCACACGACGCATAAATTGTGAAGTGAAGAGAATCGGAAGTGCTACGAAACGAAGCACTAAAGGTGTTCGGTCGCCTCTTTAAACTTCCCATCTCTTAGGCACTACCAAACGTGGAGGCCGAAGAACTATGCGCGGGCCTGCAACTCAACGTCTACCTCACAACTATGCTTCTATTTGTCACACTGACGGCTTGACGGACGCGGTCACAGCACACTTCCCATGGAGGCCGTATTATTTTTATATAAAAAGAAACGTTCTCGCGTTGGTGTGGAGCGAAGAGTGCACCGCCAACCGGTAGTCCACCAAAGAGTGATCTTCGATGCCGTGAGGTCGAATAACAACTCGACAAAGACTCGAAGTGAATTAAAAATCCACCGAATTTAAAATGCAGTTATCGTGTAATACGACTACCGCAAGAATGCGTACTGTTGTCGGCGATCTTGCACGGCGAACAGTAGCTTGATCAAGCCGAAGGGATAGCAGTTTGCAAGGAAAGGAAAAGGAATTTCGGAGTTCGACAATTCGGGAGCTCGAGCGTTGCCGCTGTCCTCTTTCCGAAGGATAGCTGTCGAACTCTCTGAGACGCGCACAGTGAGCTAATCTGCACGATTCTGGATTCTCGCTTAGCTGTGCGCGTCACTGAGTCAGCGCTGATCTATTGTTCTTATTTTTCTAACTCTTCTTCCCCCTCTCTATGCTGTCGCGTCCAGCGCGTACTCGAACAATTTTTTCGAATGGGGAGAGGACCAACGACTCCGCATGTACACGATGATGACACACGACAAGACCGAAAACAATCATAGTCGCCGTCGCGGTCATTGTTCGACACGTCGACGAGCGAAAACTATAATTAGACATGTACATCAGACGAACACGAGTTTCGCTACCAATAAGTAACATCGGGAAAGTGCAACGTTTTTTAACACCTTCTCTTTATATACTTGCCATTTTAATTTAAAAAGATACAATTTACAATTTTTTCCATTTTACATTGATTTGTCACTTGTGATCGCTTCCGTTGATGATTGCCACTGTTGAACGAAACATTGCTGCCTTGCTCCTTTTAAGGATAAGATGCTCCTTCTATTCCGCGGCCATAAGGATACGTCGCGCTTGTCAACAAATAATATTTACCACTCCTAGAATTAGAATAGGGAATAATTAACAATAGAAAAACGAAAAAAATAACAAAACAAATCGTTCGAATATTTCATGTCTGGTTTTCCATTATTATCTTCCTACACCGTGCACCATAGATATAGCATTGCCAACAATTTTAAGATTTCGTGTACACATCACATGAACAAGCATTGTAGATAATGAGTTTCAAGCAAAACATGCAGAAGTGATTTGGTTGCGATTTATATCAAGATAAAGTGGAAAAACGTTATGCAATCTGTGCAAAACTGTCACCTTCATTCTATTTATACAGCAAGGATGCTTGTTATAAAAGTTTGACCTAATAGAAACTTTGGTAGTTAATTTTTGCACTATTCGTATATCACGAACAAGAAAAGGGTATTCGAATAGTTGCACGTTAGCTAAGATGAGCCCATAAAATTATACTGAACTTTTTACACGACCCATTGAAATATGGAAAATATAAGAAAAGAGAACCTAAGTAGAAATTATCTCTATCCTACCGGGAGATCAACCATTAAAATTGGATGCAATATTGGGAAATGTTGTCCCAAAATTGCACAGGAGTATGGAGTAACGTGTTACGTTGTACCCACCAGTCTGTCTTTAAAAACTATTGAAAAATGGAAATAAAATAGTCTAAAAGAACGATTTTTAAAAAAATACAATTTTTTCCATAAAATCAAGGTTTATATATATATATGTATATATACCAATATTAGTAAATAAGAAGAGAAGTATTATGAAGGAAATCAATACAGTTTTTAACATTTCGTATCTATTATAGGATGTATGTTACACAATCAGTTTGCTAAATGAGGCTGAATGTGCCAACGAATATAATCACATCTCGACTAAATGAAAAGAAAAATTAGAAGGTCATTAACGTTTACAAGATAGTAGGCAATACAGGCAAAATAAAGCCAACGGCACTTGATGGGTCGCGTTCCGTCTCTCAATAGGTTCGGAGCTCGCGACTTAGAAAGAAAAGTGGACTGTATTTAAAAATATTGTCAAACTACGAACAACGGTTACAATTAATTATTATTAATGAATGTTTCGTTGCGACAGTTTCTATGCGATTCATTCGGTACGACTGTTTCTGTATGACTATTTTGTATGACTCCGTTCGTGTAACTGTTCTAGACGACTGTTTTCGTGTAACTATTCTATATGGTGAGACTGTCTCAGCCCCCCTTTGGAGTTTGCAATTTCCCACTGATTGGTTCCTTCCAATTTTTGGGCAGTTTCAATCAGCGGGCCTAGTTTGGAAAGACACATCTTCTCTTATGCTCTCGGCGTGTTTCCTTGAGGAAGGGGTCGCGGATTCTCCAAGGGGGCGAAACGTTAGAATTTGACGGGGGTGGACGACACATCTGGTCAACACCTGAAACGGTTTCCTTGCCCCTTGCATAGGCCGCGGAAACCGTTGGGTGACCCATGGTTCTCGAAGACTACTCAGGCCGCGAAGGTTTACGACAGGGTAATAGCCATTGAGGCGAACGAAAAATATGCGATAGAAACTAAAAAGTCTATACAAATGCTATGACAAAAGAGTAAAAATCCGGGAATCGTACCATCTGGCGAGTGTCGTTCAGATAGCAGAAAAACTAACTTAACGAATCCTCAAAAATAGCGGTACTTCTAAACCTTGCCATAAACCTCCTACAAAATTGGCCCGAACAGCACTACCATCCCTGAAAAACCAAATATCGAAGGAAAAAGCCGATGACCCTACAAAAATGTTAGCTTATTTCGATAAAGATGAGCAAGGTCAAATTTTTATTAATATTGTAAATAAACATGCTTAAATTGTGAATCTTACTTAAGAAAATCCGTATTGGCACATTCAGCCTTTTTCAAATAAATTACATAATGGAATTACAGCCTTTCTTAAAATACAAAAATCATTTTGTTATTAACTCAAAGTACTTTAAAATATTAAATCCGAGATACTTTTAGGTCACATAGAGCAATATGATGCACGTAACAAATGAATTTTGTTATATTTTACTAGGAAATGACATTTTGACAAACAAAAAATTGTTTCCCCTAAAACTTGAATTTTGGTATTTCCAGCCTTTTTTTATTTCTACTCTCCGATTGTAATTCAAACTGCTAGATGAAAATTAATTTCTGCACTGAATTTTTGCTCGAGTGGCAAAGTGGAATTAGCATTTCCTTCACCCAAAATAAATAGCCTAGAATACATCGAAATATTGGAAAGCAATTTGTTGCCCTCTCTTCACTCGAAGAACTACATTTCTTGGATATGCGAACAAGACAGTGCTCCTCTATCTTAAAGCCGAACAATAGAGTGGTTTGATACAATTAACATAAAATTGAAGTACCCAGTATGTTCGCTAGATCAAAATCCAGTGTAAAATCACTGAGGCATTACGGTACGCCATACTTATGTACACAATTAATAATTTTAAAGCACTTAATAATTAAAGAAAGCTATAATTGAATGCAATTAACAAAGAAATTTTAGAAAAACTACTCGGGAGCAAGTCTAATTGCATTTTTAATTTAATATAAAAGAAATGAGGTCCTATTAATTCAAATTTCAATCTAACCACTTCATTATAATTTACTATTGTTATTACGTTGTTGCTTCATTGATGCTATAGTTGTGCATCTGTAAAATACTTGCTATCGTTAGATTTTGTCTTAAATAGGTATTATATTAGCCTTTTTATAACTGCTACAATTGAAGTTCTGTGTATCCTCTGTTGCGTAACACTACTAGTATTTCAAAATCATTAACTGAAATTTCGAAACTCTCTAAAATTGTGGTGATGTTATAGATATATTCCACAGTGTATTCTCAATAAAAATAATAATAAGAAAAATTGTTATGGAAACTAGGATTTCACGACAAATTTACGAGTGAATTGTGAATCTTTATGTAATTATATTAAAGAAACAATTCAAGCAATACTAAAATACGTTGTAATATACAAAAGATCGTGAAAATAACCTTGACAATAAAGATATTAGATACTACATTTCAAAACGGATTTCTGTATGGATCTAGCTTCTTCAGACCCTTCTACAAAAACATTTAATATACGTAAACATCCACATTTTTTTCTAAAAGCCGCTCACAACGTTCAAGGAAATAAGATGGTAATGTACCTGGCAAAAAAATTAAAAACTACCCTTTCATTAAAAAACACTATAAATTGCATATGCATGGTTAGAAAACGGAACTGGTGCAAATGTATATTTTTATAAATTTGCAATTATTGACCTTAAATCTGTAATAAATACACATTTGCTTATTCCTTTAAATATTACATTGTGTACTTTATTTTGAATATATTGTAGATTCTTACGTATATTGTGTATAAGTAAGTATGTATAAATACCAGTGGTTTGTAATGGACTAATTGAAAAGAAATAAACAAGTAAGTTATTAGTTAGGGCTCATTGCCAGTAATTTTCATTTAGGTTAACTCATGCTATCGGAAATTTTTATTTTTGCTAGTTATATTGTTTATCAGTTTAATTCCACAACAATTAGATACTGTAAAGAATTATAAAAATTGATACTAACGTATTCGTTGGTGTTCCATATCCCATTAAAGCCGTTCCGTTGTTCTTACATTTGCCTAAGGCGAAATCTATGCCACTATGACATCTGCGACCAATAAAAAGTTCGGGGTGATTAACCGTTGCCGCATAGATCAACGGCACCTTTCCATGACTGCAAGAATCTGTAACATGCATAGACAGGAAGCTATGAATTTCTTCCAATAAGTAAAATACGTGTCATCGACTTTCGTTTCCTTTCATGGTCAGTTTGTCGATAAGGTGCACTCTCGAAGATTTCAATAAGGTTGATATACTATGTTAGGCTGGATGCAGATGAGCTACTTTTCACACTTCGGATTTGCAACGGTAACGGTTGTGTGACTCTGCGGAATTAACTATGCAATACAGATGAGCGTACGGCTTACTGGTGCGATGTTGTTGCAACTTCATACGATGATTGCATAAATGTATATCTTTAGGTATGAAATGTACGATTCAGTTCCAATATCGCAGTTAACGTTGTGGGATTCTAATGATTGCAAGCCATTTACCGATTCGCATGACTGTGATATGACCATACATGTAGTCGTAAAAAATTCGATAAATTCAAACATTTTAACATATAGATAACAACCATGATTGATAATAATTTGGATATCGAATAATTCATAGAAGAAATCAGAAAGCATCCGTAAATATGGTATGTTACATGTGAATTGTATCCAAACAAAAACAAAGGAAATCGTCCATGGCAGACTATATGCGAAACATTTCATAATAATGTAGGATGCAAAATGTCGCGTGTATGTTTATGAAATGCACACTATACGAATCTACTGCCTCAAGTTAGCCGATAATAAAAAATACATTTCTTATCGGTTAATTTATTTCCAGCAAATCGTCCGATATCTTTCTTGTCGAATGGCGAATGCTTCATCGCCTATAAACGCAAGCAGCACTTTTGACGATTCTGTTTCTGGAAGTGGCTGATTTCCTGGAGTATCCATATCATTGATCACAATTATAGGATCGGTGAGCAATCCCAGGGCCGATGGCCTAAGTCGTCAACACACAGCTACTAACGCACGGGTTCACAACTGATGCTAGCCAAAGAAAGGCGGCGAAAAGTGTGACGGTTTAGGCTATCGCCTAGAATCGCCAAACGTGTGTGTATGCGCGAGTTCCGCGGGTCAGCGGTCGACATCTGACAATTCGACCAATATGAAAGATTACCTCCCTTTCGAAGGACTATACCAATAATCGTTAAGCGTCGATAGATAGGTAGCGGAAGCGCGAACTCGTGGAATTTTGCGATGAGCGAGAATAAAGTATTTAATGCGTAATAGGGCGAAAAGTGAAAAAGCGAAAACACGGCGAGAGCGAGCGGCACAGTCAGCCGAACAATACGCGAAGATATAAACAACTTTAAACGCATACATTAAGGAAGATCTTCCCAACCACGAATCCTACACAATTTTCTTGTAAAATTTCTTTCTCATAAATATACAAGGTATCTCACAGTTTTCCATACATACTTCGGCAGTGTGTTCTACAAGTAAAAATAAGCCTGAAATATTATTTAACAAACAATCCATAAATGCTTTGTTAAGAATTTATAACACAAATATGAAATATAATGTAAACGCAGTTAAATATCCTATATCTTCATTTCAAAGTGACGCCCGCCTGTGTTGACACACATCGACGTATTATTGAATTTATTGTTGATTTCAGTTGGTTGCGATTTTGTCTAATGTCTTCAAATTCAATGTTGATTTTTGTAATTAATTCGTCTCTTGTACGTACCTTTATACTGTAAACTTTCTTCTTTACAGTGCCACATAAATAAAAATCTGAAGGAGTATGGTCAGGTGACCTAGGAGGCCAAGAAATTGGTTCCTCACGACCAACCTATCTTTGGAAATATTGTCTATTATGCCAATATTTTACACAGCGGGCATAATGTCTTGGACGCCCACCTAATTGTATCCAGCCGTTTTGACGTAATGATAAAGAGTGACGGGAGACCATTTGTTCACGATACTTTATAAGGGCAGCTCTAGAATTTCCAGCACATAATCCGTATACGAAATGCATATCTGTATACCCGCGATTAGGGAATACTTTTCTCATATTGAAGACTATGATCCATTCGCAAAACAAAACGAAACAGAAATTACGTTTGTAGTACAGTGTACAGTTTACTGTCATGAAGATACAACATTACAAAAGCAGTAAACATATCCTAATCTACATGTTTATGTTACTTAATATAAACATTACGTATCTCGTCATACCTTGTATTGAACTGAGAGAAATAGTGTTATCATATCTTTCGCATTTCATAGTTTTGTCATAACTTCTCAACAAAGCATTTGTGGATTTTTTGTTATAGAACGTTTTGGTCTTATTTTTACTCGTAGAACACATTGCCGAAGTATGTGCGGAAAATGCGAGGCACCCTGTATAACTGTCATCTTCTATTTCGGCAGCACCTATGTATAGCGGCATATGTGAACGTATAATTTGGATCCATTATTCCTAATAGAACGACTGAGAAAAATTGTTTGTAATTATAATATAAGGATCGGATCATACCACATTTTATTATTCTCACATGCTTGCCATTTATGGCACTCAAACAGTTTAGGAAATGAACAAATTTCTGGAAACCCTTTGATATTCTTAACCACTCATCTTCTGAAAGCACAAGGAAGCATTCTGTTTTCATGTAAAGCTAAATATTTTTGCAAATGTTTCTTGCAATTATACTAGTTGTAGAATGTCCAACCTTGTAACTATAGTGAAGATTTACAAAGTTACTACCACTTCCTAAATATTAGTCAAAAAACCTGTGTAGCAAATGGTGAAATATTAAAGATACATATATGAGAAGTATCCGGAAAAGATCTAATTCTGGACAAGTAGCAGAGACAATCAGAAGCTACTTATATGCAACTCAATTATCTTTTTTAATATAATCAAAAACATCATCCAAGTCTACGACCAGTTACGAAAATGAAGAAGAAACATTACCCGAAAATTGCCAGATCTAAATAAGTAAGAATGATGCTATAAATGTAACAAATAATAGACAAAATTCTGAATGATATTCAAAGCGTACCCATAAACAAAATGTAGAAGAAAATTTAATCAACTTCATGAATGAACCCGTACCATACTATTCCGAATCAGTTCACGAAGGACTACACGAAGACATATCATTTTTCAAGTCATTGCTACTGGTTGAACGATTATTTGGTAAAGATAGGAAGATACAAGTTAAATTAGTATTTTTAAAATTAGTAATTAGTATTAGAATGCAAAGTACATCTCTGCCACAACTAATTCTTCATCCATCACAAATTTTACTGTGGTGGCCCTCCTATACCTACTACTACCGGAAGGACATACGAAATAGGACTTTCTCGAAAGTGCTTACTCCGACTACCTCGTCCATATTGTATATACCGCCTGTAACCTGCCTTCCAATATCCCAAAGTCTAAGGCAGGGCCTGCTAGGTAGCCTTACTGATGAGTCCACTAGCAGGCCCAGGGTGAAACACACACCCTTCCTTCTTCCTATCTTTCCCCCTCTCCACAGTACCTCATTATTAAACCCTTATACACGAGTACCAAGAACAATTTTTTGCCTTCATATACAAATTATTGCAACGCCATCTCATACAAACGACACTTTTCAAGCACGAATCACTCACGACACTTCCTTATAATCTCATACATCTAGTTTACAAAATATGTAGATAAATAAATAATGTAATATTAATATTATTGCATATCGCATGACAGTGTCTTTCTCGGATTCTATCACTTAACTTTGCTGCCGATTCATCAAATGTTTAATTGACATGCGAAAGTAATTAATAAATTTACTTTCATCCTCTACAAAGCTCTATAAACATTGTAGAAAATGTACCTTTCACAATATGAGCACTCAAGGAAGGATCCAAGTACCGTCTATCATTCTTTGTTAAAAAATATTTATAATTTAAATACGTAAAAAGTTTTCGTTTTTCGACACATACGTGATATCGCAGTGATATCGTAGCAGAAATGCTTTGCCCATCTGCGGAGTCGTGTAGCTATTACCAGTTACCACTGCGACTTCGCAGCGGGGAAAGTCGCTCGTTTACATCCAGCCATATAGAGGGCTTTATGTGTTTCCTTTCGTATATGGTGATGGGGTATAACTTTCAACTTATACGCAAAAATATTTTTAATACTCAATCACTTCGAAAACAGGTATCGTTATCGTTTATCTCACTTTAATAGTTAGATCTTGGTATCAGACTAATAAGTGCCAAGCGTGCGTCTACTACGTATGTAGCTCCCCGTAATAAGTATGCATCAATAGACTATGAATTAGGCTCAGTTTCGATTCAACTGGGGGGACAGTGCCCAACAATTCCTTCGCAGTGTTCAACATAAATACTTGCATATATTGTTTATATATATGTATATATGTATGTGTATATATATATATATATATAAACATGTTTAAAAATTTGTCGAGTACGCGTGCACTTGGACCAGCTTCAGTTCGACGGATTTTACCATCTTACTGTTCCGAGTAGGAGAGTACTTCCGTGCTTCTTGCAATGTTTACAAACATTGTCAACATGATGATATCTCTCACATCGATTTTACTTTTTTCTTATGCTTATCGGACAGGATCTTTAGTTTCCGAATTACTCGCTAAATTTTCAAATTTATTTTTTTTTAAAATAAAGCGTCATATGAAAAAATTTTATTCTCAATTTTCGATTCAATTTTTCACGTAGAATCACCCCCTTCTCGCTTGTACCGCTGTATATATATATATATACAGGATGTCCCGTAACTGGTGGTACAAGCGAGAGGGGGTAATTCTACGTGAAAAATTGAATTGAAAATTTAGAATAAAATAACAAAGGAAGTTGTTCTATAGTAGATTGTTACATTAATTGATTGTACTCATTCTTAAACTCAAAATTGAAAAAGTGCAAACCTCCTTTCAAAAATGGTGGATCCAGCGCCGGACAACCAGGCTGCGGTTTCTTGCCAAAGTTTGGATAAAAGTTCACATGACCTAATTTCAACTGTGTTCCATATATACCCATATCACCATGTATGACAATTACGAAGTCAGCATCGGTGGACATCAAATGCCGCTGGACCCAATAGAATAAAGGTCCAGCTGGATCCAAGCCTGTAGAAAAGAAATTACTTTTGCATTTCATGATTCTGACATATTGAACATTCCTAATTAAATATCACAAGTTCCCATCTTCATGATTAAAGGCGAAACCTTGTGTGTCATAGGTACTTGTTGTCCATTAGCTGTCTTGACCCTGTTACTAAATCTTTAAATGTTCAAGTTTTTCAACTTTAAAACTTTCGCATCATCACATATTCAACTTTTAACACTTCGAATTTCCAAATTTTCAAACTTGAAGCCACCAAGGTGAGACAGTTAGATTACCAAGATTTTGAATTTCCAATTGTCTGAATTTCCAAATTTTTGGGTCTCTGCTGGCGGATCGAGGTTTCGACCCATGCACGGGGAGGTGTAGTGGTCCGGTCCGGCGTAGGGTATACGGGGACGAATTTAAGGGATTGGGGAGTGGGAGAGTATAAAGCTACGATTTAAGAGTCTTTATCGCTACAATCTCAATATTTTTTAATATTAATGACTACAAGTTTCTGAGTATTGGAGGCTCCATTTCCTATACCTCCGAATTTGAAAACATTCAGGTTTCCAAGCTTTCGAACTATTAAAGCTTCGTGTTAGCAAACCATTCGATTACCGAGCTTTCGGATTTTTAAATCTATAAGTTTTCAAGCTTTTGACTATCCATATCTCCGAATGTACACTTACTTAAGTTTCCAAGTATTCAAGTTTTCAGAATAGGTGTGTAAGAATCCCAACACATTCGCAATCTCATTAGTCGAAAGATGTCGGAAAAATTCAATATTTCGAAAGTATATCGTCACTCTAGAATATCGGGATTCTTGAAAATTTCAGGGAGCCGAATTTTTATTTGTGCTTAACTATGATGAATACAATTATAATATTGAATTTTCAAGTTTTCAGGAATTATTAAATTCAACAGCGTGAAATAGTAAAATTAGATAAAACATGGATCGGTTGGAATAGGAGATAAAATATTTCAAATCATGATCATATTCAACGAAATTAATCATGAAGAAAGGCTCGAGTTCCTGCACTTTCTGGCAATTTCGATCCTGCTTTCTTCTAATGGCGAGAAGGTTTCGGAACCTCCACTCGATCTGTAGAAAAATTCTTGTCTTGTCTCAACTCGACATTTTCGAGTCTTCGTACACCTCTGGTTTTCAGATTTGGAGAAAGTGAATACTTAATTTTAATAATTATTTCAATAATTTACACAAAAATTTATTTCAATATAATATTTTTAGATTTAAAGTTAAGATTAATACGTAAATACTAATGACATAATCAAATTGATCAGTTGCATATGGTACCTGTTATTCTGGGGAGGGTGTTCTTCATATTACCACCCACAGCTCCTGCAATTTGGGCACCTAGTGAGAATCCAATTACATGCCATTTTTCTATGGCTATGCCAGCGTCTACTATTTTGTCTACGGCTTTAGCAACAGCTTTGCCGATGTCAACGGTCATATCGACTCCGACTGTGTAAAGATTATACTCAATCAGGCGATAGTCGAGTGCCATGACGGTGTTATTCGTGGACTGGAGATGTGCTGCAACAGTAGAGGTAACTGTACTCAACGGTAAACGAATAATGGTATTAAAAAATGTTTAATACGTTGGCTATTGAGGTGATTCTGATCTTTATGTTTATGCTTCATGATGTGAAAGTATGAAAAAACGAGTGTATCATTTCCATAAATAAATACTGACAGGAAGAAAGCATCGGGTTAAAGTTTATTCTTCATCTAACTTCGCCCAAACCTCACCTAAACGTCGAAGATTAAATCACGGATTGTAAAAGATAACAGAAAGTGGCATTGAAAGTTAAACAAATTTTCACGAAATATTATAAACAGAATGCAAGACAAATAAGGAGGGTTACTAACAAAAATATAACTACGAAAGTGAAATATTTTGCAATAAATGCAAAGCAAAATTCGTATCATTACTTAATATTTTTCAAATTCATTATAATTTATTAAGGAACTTTAAACTATCGTGACATTGCATTGCATTTACTAATGTCACTAAGAAAATATGTATACAGTCAGTCAAAGAAATCTGCGTACATCATATTAAAATTTGCTTAACGTTGCATATTTGGAAGAGGGAAGATAAGAAACAAGTAATTGTTACACCATTATACATATTCAGAAACATAACTCTTATTATTAGCAAAATATGTTGTGTATTCAAAGTTGTATATTTCCATTTACATTAAATATGTTACACTTGCATTCAGCGTTCAAAATAACACTGTTTTGGAAACCTTGATCCCTGTTGAGATGTGATTTTGCAAACTCGAGATACTTCCGTTTATTACTTGCACTTCTGAAAAATTTCTTTCTAATTGTACGACCATTATACCTTACTTTTCGGATCACATTTTATAATGTTTCAGATACTACTTTTATGTTGTAATCACTTCTAGTCATTCCTGTCGTCTTTGCGGTCCTTGTTTGTGGACCACACGTAATTGTTCTTAAGCAGCACGTTTACGATGTGCATCTATTTTTTGTAGCTACCTTGTACGTTGTCAATTTTGAACACATACAGTTTGGCTATAATTATTAAGAACGTGCTACATAGACGAGTGCGATTTCTTCACCGGTTGATTAATTTTGAATAATGTTAATTCACCTTTTTTTACTTCACAATTAAATCGCGAATTACAAGTGAAATTTCCATATTTTGGCGAAGATATTGCCAAATATGTCTTTCTTATTTGCTCATAGACAAGAAACTAATATGTGCCCGGCATTAGAGTACCGTAGAAGTTTTATTTTCAAAATATCCTTAGAGTTAAGGTGAACTAGAATTAAGTTGCTGAATGCTTCTGTATATGATGATTTTTTTACCTGATTTTTATTGTCATTCTGTTTCTTCAATTTAATTATTAGGAACTGAAGAGAGATCTAGTGATGGGTATAAGAACTAACAACAGAAATACTAACACCAGCCTTATCTAATATTATGTAATTATCCATACCCTAAAAACAACGTAAATGTGTTGCAACAAGACCTGTATAAATCTATAGAAGAGTGCGCAAAAGATTAAACAGGTGCACCACTCAATATACTAACAATCAGACATAAAGACAGTTGAGGTTAGATACCCACATGAACATGGACGACAGAGAAGGTCCCCAGGAGAGGATTTTGAGACGTAGGCCCACAGAAAGTAGTTCAATAACCAAAATAACAAGTGAAGACTATAAACAGAACGCCTTGCTATCAGTTATGGAAGATAGAGATACAGCCAAATTACTAACAACTACACTGGGAGACATTGGGATTCTGAATCAAATCCGTACGAAAATAGGAGAATTTCGAGGTATAGTCAAGAAAATGGGAGAAGAAAATGCTGAAGTAAAAGAGGTAATAAAAGAATTTTTATGTTTAAAGGAAAATTAGGCGGAGAACGAACGCATACGGCAACATGAAAGAAGCACGTTAGAAAATAGAATATGGGAATTAGAAAGAGTAGAAGATTACAGGAATAAAAAAAGAAGAGAAGAATAACGCTATAATTACAGGTACAGAAATAAAGAGTGATACAGATAACGAAGTAAGGCAGTTCATTACAAACAATCTTGGAGTAGAAGTGGCAATTAATTCCGCAATCGAGTTAAAAAGTAAGGGCAGCAAGGGAATGGTAATCGTATAGTTATCTATATCAGGAGACAAAAGAAATGTGTTCAAACAAGAGACGAATCTAAAAGAACATGTCGCAATGCGAATTCAGGCATAACAGCTGCAAGGAACTGCAAAACCATTTAATGGCTATCCCTAAGACCAGCAAAAGTTCGCGGAATGCTGACCACCTGCATCGGCAAAGAGGATCGTTACGCGCAAACGATATCTTTCATCCGTTTAAAAGACACAGTCCGTTTTTCACTTTCCACTACGTTCTATCCCTCCTCTTGCCCTAAACACACCTCCGCATCCATCAATCAACCGCTAAACTCACCCAGCAAAAATAGTTAAAATAACCAATAGTCAAAACTATTCCACCTGTTCACATCTATATATAATAGTAAACGGACATGTTTGTCAGACATAATCGCACAATACACTTCATCAAAGACATTCGAACTACAAATACCATCAAAGGCATTCGTGTAACACACACCGACACAGTACGAACAAGTTTTATAAAAAAACTTTAATTTCAAGGTTCGCGAGTGTCAAATTTAGTTCATACAAGATATTCCGTTACCTCATTAAGTTAAGGCTAGAGTAGTATTGTCAGCTATCCATAATTGACGATACGGTTACGCAACAATACAGAAGATTTACATGGACAACGATCTGACAAAAGGAGAACAGAATATACGGAAGGAGTTGCTCAAAAGAGAAGCTGAAGAAATAAAAAAAGGGGCTAAGGTAGGAATTGGTTTAAAACAAAAATCATAAACAATATTACATATGTGTGAAGAGACGATGCAGGTCCAGATATAAATGGGTCATTTCGCATCGAGTAAGACTAACACAAAGAATATTAGGTCAATTCTGTCATACCAAAGAAACTCCCAAGCAGCATACAATATTATATTCAGGAATATACATGGCTTAAGCAATATGTATAACTTAGCAAACGATGGCGAGCAGGACAAAACCAATAGTATAGCAACATTGTGCCTCCAAGAAACGTAGGTTTTAGGAGACAAAGTGAGAAACGTAACAGCGTTAAGAAAATGTGAGTCCTGAATAATTATTAACTGTTCATCCGAGGTTGTGGAAATAGAGACCTCAAACCACCTTCCAATTCTTGTAAAGATGAAAAACTGCGAGGAAACAACCTTGGAGCCGGACGAGTGCACACAAAGTATTGGAAAACTTGTATGGGAAAAGAGCAAACGGGCAGATTATTAGCAAATTTTAGAGCACATAAAAACAGACACTAAAGATAGCGTTCAAACATAACGCACAGCTCTTGAAAAAGTCATTTTAAATGCAGCAATCACAACAAGCATGTATAAAACCACCAGAATAGGTAGGATAAGAAGTAGATCTAGTATATAATTCTTCGCTTGATAGTGACTGTCAATGCTGCATTATCAGGGTAAGAACATCAGCTGGAAAATGTAGATACTGTCATATCGAAACTAGAAAAACAGAATATCTATTATACAGAAATACATACAAATCTCTAATAAAACCAAGAAAGAAAGGATTATGTCACTGGCATCCGAAAATAAATAGCCGATATCAGAATTACAATAAACTTCTGGGATATAGTGAGAAAAGCTAGAGCGAGGGCGTAGAAAGATTTCAAAGTAACCAATGAACAATAGGAAGAATATTATAGCGCTCAATACAAAGAGAGAATTCGGACAACAACGCACCATTATGATGCTCAGTACCCATAACTTGATCAAGATTTCTGCGATTTAAAATTGCGCAAAATCCACAAAAGATTAAAACTAAACAAAGCTCCAGATAAGGCCAAATAAAATCCCAAACAAACTCCATAAACATCTTCCACCAAGCGCTAAAGGGAAACTCTTGGTGTTCTTAAACAAGATGTGACAGGAACAGGATATACCGCCAACTTGGTCTAGCGCAAAAACAACCATGCTCTAGAAGAAAGGTGACCCAACTAATCCGGAAAACTACAGAGGCATGGCGTTAGCCAACGTAGATTTAGAAATCTTAACTGCTTTAAAAACTAATAAACTAAGCTTGTGGTGTGAAAGCGAGGACAATCTATCAGAGGGAGAATCCATATTTAGATTCCAACGAAGATACGAAGATCTGTGGAATATTTATTCCACAATATAGGTTGACTGACGCACTACCATAACGAAAGGACAAAATGTATATAACGATTATAGATTTCAAAAAACGCATTCTATATAGTGGTACACACTAGACCAAGGCTGAGGAACTTGCGGCTCGCGAGCCGCACGAGAATCTTTCTCAAACTAACTTGCTTCGCTGACCAATCCCCACCATACCCAGTTTGCTTTTACAGTGTACATGTAGATATATACATAATTACCAATGAGCCCAGCGTAAAAGACTAACGTGGAAGAGATTCCTCAACCATAGGTGGGGGGATAGAGAGGCTGAAAAATGGAAGTGTAAACATCGGCGGGGCTGAGGTTACTCAGTCCTGCACTAGACTATGGTAAAAATTATACCAGCCGGGCATAAGTACTCTCAGGATAGTCGAAGCCATTTACGAGAATGTTAGCACAAGCATAATAAGCGGAAACACGATGACAAAAGGGGTAGATATCACCAAGGGTGTTTTACATGGCAACTCTCTAAGCCCAATTTTGTTTTCCTTGATGTTCCACGGTGTCGATAAATTCTTCCCAAAAGAAGGCCATGGAAACATAACCAGTAAAATCGAGCTCCTCCTATTTGCTGACGACCTCTGCCTTATAGCCAACAATAAACTTAGAGGACAAAATAGGAATGTTACAGAAATACTGTGGCGAAAACGAACTTACTGTCAATACAAAGAAAACACAAATACTGGAATGTAATAGAACCGGTAAATGAAGCAAAGTGAAGAATATAAACTGTGACAGAGAACAAATTAACTATACAAAACATTACACATATCTGGGCATCCCGTTCAAGAAGACCGGTGTCACCATTATAGCAGCAAATCATGCGCTATCTAAGACAAAGAAGGCGTTGTTAAGCACGTGGAAACCCCTCATAGCAACAAAGTGCGCTACCTGGGAAGTTGCGACAAAACTATTCAAGACAATAGCCCTTGCATTATTAAACTACAATCTAGGTTATTTAATAAGACTGGAAGTTGGACGGATAGGGTTAGAGTACGAAATACTCAAGAGTGCAATTAATTACTTAATGAAAACAGTACAAATGAGATACTCACGATTCCCGAGATGATGCTTATATAAACTATTGGAAATGGACATGAAAATCTCAGATTCAAAAAGAAATTGGATTGCACAATTAAAGATTCTACCGAAGAAAGACAACTATAGAAGGCTATTGATAAGCTTGACCATAGAGATATTAATCATTAACAGAGAAGAAGCGCTAGAAAGAATAAAAGACCGACTATGGAGGGATGATTGTATCTATTTTTTCGTTTCCTTCATATCTTCCTTCTCACCGTTTGCAAGAAAAATACTGGTTAAATTTAACGCGAACACCCTGTATACAAAAGAAATTACAAATAAGGTACAGTGGACTCAAAAACATCCATAGAAGGGACGACACGACGTTTGCGTGTTTTGTAAATAGTTTCGAAAAGGTAGTTAATGATGATTTAGGCTACGATTACAGTACTTAGATGCGTGTTCGTACGAACTACCTTTTCACGAACATATTTCATTCACTGAACCCCAGCCTTAGATGCATACTCATCCTGTCGCCGATGGGCACATAAAGCGTGAGACGGTACACAGTTGAGGGATATATTTGTACTGATTATTGTTGCGTCACGGTCTAGCCCGTGAATGTTCTAGAAACCGCGACTTAGAGTAAAAAGTGGACTGTATCTATAGAACTTCGGTGGAGTACAACTAGCGGTTAATGGTGACAAGTAATTACGGTGGATTAGAAGTGACTCTTCTCCACGGTGGTTCTTGTGCGAGTCATCTTGTACGAGTTGTCTTGCACGAGTGATGTCGGGATCGCGAGTCTGTCTCTGCTCCCCCTTGGAATTTGCAATTTCCCACTGATTGGTTCTTTACAATTTTTGGGAAGTTCCAATCAGCAAGCTTAGGTTGGAAGGACACACCTTCCCTTACGCCCTCGGCGTGTTTCCTTTCAGGAAGGGGTCGCGGGTTTTTTCAAGGGAGCAAAACGCTAGAATTCGGCGGGGGTGGACGACACATCTGGTTAACACCTGAGACGGTTTTCGTGCCCTTGCATCGGCCGCGGAAACCGTTGGACGACCCATGGTCTTCGCTGACTGCTCAGGCCATGAAAGTTTACGACAAGGTAATAGCTACTGAGACGAACGGAAAATATGCGAAAGAAGCTAAAGACTATACAAATGCTATGACAAAAGAGTAAAAAGCGTGGAATCGTACCATCTGGCGAGTGTCATCCAGATGGCAGAAAAACTAAATTAACGAAATCTCAAAAATAGTGGTGCCTCTAAGCCCTGCCATAAACTTCCTACAAACGGGTCCAAACAATGATATTTAAGGGATTTGAAAAGAAAAATGATAAAAGACTTGATCAGTGCAGAATCTTTTTCTATATTGTGGGAGACAGAATGTCGTGTGAATGTTTGGACCAGAGCGATTGCTGAGCGAACGGTGTTGTATTTGGGTAAGATTGACTGAGGCGTGAATGAGAAGTGTTTGGGATAGAGCAATTGAGTTGACGTGTGGTCGAAGAGTGCGTGGTCGCGCTAGGTTTCGTGTGAACGTGACTGTTTGGGTTCTACGAATGTCTGAGACGAGTGAGAGAAGCAGAGAGAGATAAGGAAAAAGAATGAATGCGTGCAAGGGTAGAGAATGCGTGGATGACGGGAGTCGAGAAAGAGAGTCGAGTGCGAGAGGACGTTGCGAGTACAGAGCGAGAGTTTTCCTGTGAGATTGTGCGTTAGTTTTATTATTAATAAACCACCATTATTTATACTCAAACTGAGTTTTCTTCCTTTCTCGCACCTTTAAACCATCCACGTGGGGTTTACTTTAAAATAATCCCTACAAATTGGGGGCTCGTCCGGGATTAAGGTTGCGAGAAGTGTGAAAAGTTGTGTGACGATTGTGGTAAACCCGAAAACATTTCGTGAGACCCTGTGAGACATTGTGAAACCCTGTGAGTTCTTAGGATACAAACCGTGACAACCATGAGTATTGTGGTGTACAGTGAGCTTACCGTATCTCAGCTGAAGGAAAAGTTGAGAGGGTTGGGTCAGCAGACATCGGGTAGTAAAGCTGAACTCACGGCGAGGTTGCTGGATGTGGATCCGGCAGGTGAGTGCCTGAGGGTGTCGGGGGAGGAGACCCATAGTGTGATAGTGGATGAAGAGGCCGCAAGACGTCAGGGCTTTGGCGAACCACAGTGTTTCGTGGAGACGTCAGGGAGAAGCAGCGTGGAGCGCGAAATTGAATTCTTACGAAGGGAACGCGACCTTATGAGCCGCGAACTGGAGTTGCAGCGTCGTGAGATGGAAATGCTGCGGAGGATGCAGTCAGTGAATTTGTCCTCAGGAATGGCGGAGCACGGTAACGCTCGTAAGAAAATGAGCATCACAGCGGTTGCAGACCTTTTAAACTGCTTTGACGGGGATCGGGACCAGTACGACAGGTGGGAACGGCAACTAACGCTACTCAGGGAATCGTACGAGTTAGACGACCCGGAGTGTAGAATCCTGATCAGCTCTCGATTGAGAGGGAAGGCCCTCGAATGGTTCCACTCGAAACCAGACTTCGTACGATTGCCGTTCGAGGACTTTGTCAGCGAGCTACGGGCTATGTATAGGTTCCGGCCCGGTAAAGCAGCAAGAAGGAAGGCCTTCGAGCAGCGCGAGTGGAAAAAAGGAGAGCCCTTCAACGAATATTTCCACAATAAAGTAATCCTGGCTAACCGTATCCCCATTGACGACGAGGAGGAGCTCGTCGACCACATAATCGACGGCATCCCAGATGTCATGCTGCGAAACCAGGCACGCATCCAGAGGTTCGGGGACAAAAGCTCGCTACTGACTGCTTTCGAGAAGGTAGAGCTGCCGGTCGAGGTCAAACCGAACCGCGGGGAGCAGCCGAGGGACGGGGAGCAGTGGAAACGGCCGCGCCAGGGGCAGGTAGCAGCAATGGAGGCGCCAAGTGTAAGATGTCACAGCTGCGGCGGCAGGGGACACCGAGCAGCGGCGTGCCCCATAAAGTCAAGAGGCACGAAGTGCTACGCTTGTCAGGAATTCGGGCACCTTGCAGTCAATTGCCCGAAGAGGTCATCGGCCGCAGCAGAACAACATCCCACGGAAGCGCAGTCATCGAGCGTTAAGTATGTTAAGACAGTTGTAATCGGCGACCGCGAAATAGAGGCTCTTATCGACACCGGCAGTGATGTTACGTTGATGCGTGCTAGTACCCATGTAGAGATAGGTGGTCCGGCGTTGCGACAAAATAAAATCCGCTTTAATGGGATAGGGTCCCCGGCAAACCGAACATTAGGCCAGTTTAGCACAACCATGACGGTAGACAATAATTCTTATCCGGTCAATATCCATATTATTCCAGATCAACTCATGCCGTACAATCTTTTATTGGGGACCGATTTTCTGAAGACAGTGGAGCTTCGGATTAAGAGCGGGAATATAATTATAAGAAGAGTGCGCGAGTCAAGCCAAATTCCAAGCCTTGCAGAGGTATTTAAAATAGATGTTATCGAAGAGGAAAAGATTGATGTTTCTCACGTACGAGATAAACAGTTTAGAGATAGGGTAACGCGTTTGGTGGAGGGGTATCGACCGAATAAGATCCGCGAGGTCGGCGTCGAAATGTCGTTGGTCTTGAAAGATGAGGAACCGGTGTTTCAAAGAGCGAGGCGTCTGCCCATACCCGAGCGCGATGAGGTTAACACGATCATCCGAGAGTGGCTGAAGGACGGAATCGTTCGACCCTCTCTGTCCGAGTACGCAAGTCCTATTGTAGTGGTGAGAAAAAAGGACGGAACGCCACGACTTTGTATCGATTACAGGCAGTTAAATGAAAAAATAGTCCGCGATCGCTATCCGCTTCCGTTGATCGATGATCAATTAGATTCCCTACAGAATGCTAAGATTTACAGTACCTTAGATTTAAAGAACGGATTTTTCCATGTCCCGATTAAAGCAGAATGCCAAAAATATACCGCCTTCATAGTGCCCGACGGGCAATACGAGTTTCTGAAAGTACCGTTCGGCCTGTGCAATTCTCCATCCGTGTTCCAAAAATATATCAATGCCGTGTACCGTAAATTAATAGACGCAAAAATAGTTTTAACGTACCTCGATGACTTGCTAGTTGTAGCCCCGGACTACGAGACCGCAGTTATTAACTTGGAGATCGTTTTAAAAACCGCGAGTGAAGCCGGACTTATTATCAACTGGAAAAAGTGTCAGCTTTTGCAAACAAAAATAGAGTACCTAGGGCATATTATCGAAAATCAGACCGTGCGACCCTCTGAACATAAGACAAATGCCGTGGCAAAATTTCCCGAGCCAAAGACAGTAAAGCAACTACAGAGTTTCCTAGGGCTTACCGGATATTTTAGGAAATTTATCCCACGGTATTCCTTGATCGCTAGACCACTCACGGACCTACTGAGATCGCAGGAGAGATTCCGGTTTGCATCAGAACAGACCAACGCGTTTCGGGAGCTAAAAAGGGCATTGGTAGACGATCCGGTGCTGCGACTATACAGAATAGGTGCAGAAACGGAGCTCCATACGGACGCGTCAAGTTTCGGATTCGGTAGTATCTTACTTCAGCGTGATAGCGGCGATGGTGCACTGCATCCAATTTACTACGCCAGTGGGAAAACTAACCCGGCGGAAGAAAAGTACGCTAGTTATGAATTGGAAGTACTAGCCATTATAAAATCGTTGCGAAAATTTCGGGTGTACCTATTAGGGATTCCGTTTAAGATTGTGACAGATTGTCGTGCGTTTGCGTTGACCATGCGGAAAAAGGATTTGTGTGTGCGCGTGTCGAGGTGGGCTCTGTTACTGGAAGAGTTCCAATACACAATAGAACATCGTCCAGGTAGAAGCATGGTGCATGTAGACGCACTTAGCCGCTACCCCCTATCACATTGTATGCTGGTGCGTGAGGACGAGAATTGCTTGACCGCGCGTTTGAAAAGAGCACAAGCGAAGGACGGGGACATTGTAAATCTCATTCAAGCAGTCGAGGCGAAACCGAGCGACGAATATTGCGTACGCGGCGGACTTTTGTTTAAAAATATAAGCGACGATGTAAAATTAGTAGTACCGCGTTCCATGCAGAGTGACGTAATTAGGCGAGCACACGAGAATGGTCACTTCGCAGTGGCAAAGACGGAATCACTTGTGGGGCGAGACTATTGGTTTGTAAATATGAGGGCAAAGATTGAGAAAGTTCTTCGAAACTGCGTCAATTGTATCCTCGCAGAGCGCAAGCACGGTAGAGCCGAAGGATTTTTGTGCGCAATTGAGAAAGGTGAAGTGCCACTGGACACATACCATGTGGACCATCTAGGACCATTGCCATCCACTAGGAAAAGTTACAACCATATCTTTGTTGTTGTAGATGCGTTCACAAAGTTCGTTTGGCTCTACGCGACAAGAAGTACAACCACGAGCGAAGTGGTGGTTAGACTCCGAAGCCAGGCCGATATTTTCGGTAACCCGCGCAGAATAATTTCAGATCGCGGAACTGCATTTACTTCCAACGAATTCAAGAGTTATTGTTCTGAGGAAGGGATAGAACACGTGTGTATAACCACAGGTATGCCAAGAAGTAATGGACAAGTAGAAAGGGTCAATCGCATATTGATACCGCTCCTGAATAAGTTATCATCTCCAAACCAATCTGAGTGGTACAAGTATCTAAATCGGTGTCAAAGACTTCTTAATAGCACCGTTAGTCGAAGTATAGGCATGAGTCCTTTCAAGGCGATGTTCGGTGTCAATATACGCTTGACGGACGATATTCCATTAAGAGAGTTACTGGAGCGGGAGTGGCACAGCGTGTTCGAAGAAAACCGGTGCGAGTTGAGAGCCTATGCGCGGAATAAAATTCAGAAAATTCAGGAGGAAAACAGGAAAGGGTTTAATAGAAAACGGAAAGATGCTCATCGGTATGCATGCGGTGATTTGGTTGCGATTAAAAGGACACAGCAAGGTCCTGGCATGAAATTGCTTGCGAAATATCTCGGCCCATACCGAGTGTTCAAAATATTACGTAACGAGCGATATGTCGTGGAAAAAGTGGGTGAACATGAGGGACCCCAACAAGCATCCACGGCAGCCGAACACATGAAATTGTGGGTAGGCGAAAGTGTGTCCGATTGTAGTGAGGATGAGTATGAGTGTGCAGATATCTGAGGTCAGATACCATTCTTTTTAGGGTGGCTGAGTGTGGGAGACAGAATGTCGTGTGAATGTTTGGACCAGAGCGATTGCTGAGCGAACGGTGTTGTATTTGGGTAAGATTGACTGAGGCGTGAATGAGAAGTGTTTGGGATAGAGCAATTGAGTTGACGTGTGGTCGAAGAGTGCGTGGTCGCGCTAGGTTTCGTGTGAACGTGACTGTTTGGGTTCTACGAATGTCTGAGACGAGTGAGAGAAGCAGAGAGAGATAAGGAAAAAGAATGAATGCGTGCAAGGGTAGAGAATGCGTGGATGACGGGAGTCGAGAAAGAGAGTCGAGTGCGAGAGGACGTTGCGAGTACAGAGCGAGAGTTTTCCTGTGAGATTGTGCGTTAGTTTTATTATTAATAAACCACCATTATTTATACTCAAACTGAGTTTTCTTCCTTTCTCGCACCTTTAAACCATCCACGTGGGGTTTACTTTAAAATAATCCCTACAATATTTTTAAGAAAAAAGAACTCTGTCCCCAAAAGCAACATAATTCCAATCAAATCTTCTTCCTTAGTTTTTGGAGTTTATTTCTGTTATAACGTAAATTTATGCACTCTTCATCATACGAATACAGACTAAACACTTTAATTTAAATTTTGTAACATTTCTTACTTATGTTGCCGATATTACTGGTGTATTACTATATAGCTGGAGTATAATACGTATGAGATGTTTAAATGTTGAAATTTACATAATAACTTACCAGTTACTACAGTTTGCACAGACGTACTGCTGTCAACGTTTTCTATGTAGCCAGGGATATAAAATGTTACATTTCTGCTGTCGTCGATTTTCGAAACTAAGTTAACTGCATCTTTTAAAAATTCATCCGTATGGTTACCGTCCCTGAATTGTAATAGAAAGTCAAATCGGTAAAGTTCCATAAGTTGCATAGAATAAAAATATTTTTTAATAACAGACAGATAGTTACCTGTCATATAAGCGAATGAATATACTAGATAAAAGACCAGTTTTTATATCATCTTTAGGATCTGTAAACGAAATTATTGTTGGTACAATAAAGTGCAGTATGAATTAATTCGGAGTCTCTCTACAATGTTTATTTACAAAAACTCAAACACACAGATTTTATACTTTCAATTGTATATCTTCCCATTAGTCGGACAACTGATAAATTCTCTGTCTGAGAAATCTTTACCATTTCGAGTGTATATAATAAGTGTATCACAATAAATGTATCGAGAGTGCGGTTGGTCGCATAGCTTGCTTAACTGAATTGCTGAACAGCATGACATTTCTCGACCTGCTTTAACCAGTTCTAGAGTATTTGCATATTAAAAAGATGACTTTTAAAAGAGAAAGTTCATCAAATACAATACCTTTCCCAAAAATGTTTAGATTTGTGCCAGGAGTCAAATTTGTGAAATAAAAACATTTTCAAAATTTTGTTATTGCAAGAATTACTACGCGTGAAATAAGAAAATTAAAAAGAACAATGTTCCACAATTTAAATGAAAAAAAGCGAAACAGTACCTCGATTGATTTCTGCGATAAAGGTTCTATTGGAAGGGTAATTTTCACAAAACTCGATAGAAATTGCCGACTTTGAAGAATAAATACTTTCTAAACAACTTCGAATTCAGAAAAAATGATGACCTACCCCCACCCCCTCTTTTTCATATGAACTATAACATACTTCAAACTGAACAAAATCCCATACGACAAATACAACACTCATTTGCTTAGCGTAAAATGGATGTTATAGTGTTTTTGATTAAATGGTTCTTACAATCGCTAATAATGATCACATTACGTTTGTTAAAAATAAGGCTGGAACAAAACTTCAAGGTTGATGATTTTCAATATTCTTGTTTTGAACCCAAGTATAAGATTTACAACTTACCTGCTAACACAAAGCTAGCTGAACCCAGTAAAATGCAGAAATGCAAGTTGATCATGTTGAAAAATGAATTAAACTGTTCGAATCTCGTACTTGTCCTTCTTTACCTGCAATAAAACTAAAGATTATTTTATACACTATATTAGTATCTGTTTAAAGAAGTCGCGTTTTCGTTGGTTTTCCACGATCGCGAAATTTGTGAGCTATATTGGCGAATACGTGAAACGGTGAATTTCGAATTTAAATGAGTCCTTCAGGTGCCAAATAGCAACAGCGAAATTAACGACTTCGACCACAGTTTTTCTAAATGTTTGCACTGAGACAAACAGTAAACGCGAAACGGCAGTTTCCCCTTAAATTCGAAAAAGATCAGTGAAACCGCGTCGGACGCGAGAGCATAGAGAGAGGGAAAGTTGTCTCAGTTGAAAAGAGACAAAATAAGTAAAATAGACAGCGCCGCCAGCCGGCTTGATAAGAATTATCGCATTCGCGTAATCGGAGCCGGCGGTGTGCTAGTCAGTTCTGTACAGTTCCTTGAGAGGTTCGGACGTAGCCAGAGCTCTTGCCGTAGCCGCAGCCAGCTTTCTGAAAGATTTTCGTGGCAGCTAGAGTTTTTCTCGAACGCTCCCGAAGCCAGACTGCTGTGCACTTTCGTGAAGGTTAGAGTCCCAGTCCTAACTCTCCCGAAAGTTCTCAAAAATAAGGCATTTATTAAACAATAAATTCGTGCACTGAGTAAGAGACAATACGTGTTATACGGCTCTCCGTCCTACGATCGGCGCCTCAGCCTGCACGAATCAAATAATATTCAATCCTAATTCGAGCGAATAAGCAATTGGATCGGTGGGTTTTCCCTGATTCTTTTGTCGATTGTTTCTCGGCTTAGAAGCAATCGGAGACCAGCCCTCGCGGCAGGTATCAAGATTGGCGGTGCACTCGCCGTTTCAACGCCCGATACGCCTTAACGTGCAGTAGCGGTGATTCTGTATCCTCCTGTTCTAAGACCAACGATTATCGCCTCAGTGCGCGTGTGGCAGACAGCGAGTGACAGGTCACAGCCTTCAGTCTATCGGGCCGCATTACTTTGTATCGCTTATCGACGGTAAAGCGGACCCAAAAAGTTACTGGAACTACAGTACTTTTTCACGACGTCATAGCGAACGTCGTGTGAGAGACGAAGCGGTGAGGACCGAGATTTAACCAGCCCCCGGGACAAGTCTTCTAGTAACTGCTGGTCATCCTCCTCACGGCACCCCGCTTTTGGAGCCTTACAACCTCCATTAGCGGTAAGACGGTTCGATACAATCGACTGTTGCATTCGGTACAGGGCATAAATATCTGTACGTTTGCACACGACGGTTTCCTTGCGTTACGCAGGAAACGCCGTATAATACAGTCCACTGCCCCCTACGGCGTCTGGTAGCACTAGTATGTGCCCTCATCACCTCTTACGCATATCGCGATCGGGGGAAAGAGAGGAAAGACGCACGTATAGAGCAACAACCTGAGAATGACATAAGAAATCGGTGTTTCCACCGATTCTATCTGTTACAGGCACACGAAGATTGTAATTCGAATCATAAATAAACGGCCATCCAGAAACCGACGGCCAAACAAAATAAAAGCGTTCGGTTATTGAACTCATCCTTTCTTTCAAATCCGAGCCTCGTTTAGCAGAATCAAATAAATAAATTCCGGTCCCTTAAACATTATCCGTTTAACGTGGCCAAAACTTACCAAACCCTCCTTCATATTTATATATACAAATGCGGTTGTATAATGTTGTATTAGGTAATTTAATTATATGACATATTTTTATAATACATTCATGTTTGTACTGGAATTAAAGACAGAAACAGAGCGATTGACATTGGAATATAAAAGATAACCCCTTTTACGTTGACATTACTATACTGTGGATATTTATGCAAGTGCATATTTTTATAAACACAGTTATGAACAAAAATATTTGTTATACCGTTTAAACACTACTACGTACACATTGACTTGAATATTTTGTATGAATCTGTATATCAAGAGCATATCTGTGATAATATCGAGAAAACAAATTTTTTGCATAAACATTAATATGCATATTGGAAGCATGTGTGGCGCTATGGGGACGTTATAAGAAATAAGAAGGAATTGTAGTTACGTTTCGTCATGGGCATGTGTAATGGACCCATCGGTAAGGCTACCTAATGAGTCCTACTTGAATTGGGATACTGGAAGTTTTTTTTTGCACATTTTCACATGGGTGAGTATTTCATGGTGCCCGTGTTGTTAGAAAACCTTTAGATCCAGATTTAATCATGATATGCTGTATTTATAGGATACGATTGTCTGTGGGACTGTCCAGCATTTAAAACCCATTTAGTCGTGTTTTTAAGAGACATGCCGGCTGTTGCGGGTTTATCCGTCTAACACGGGTTCAGGGTTTACCAACCTAAATTTTAGGGGATTTTCATCCAGACTGTGGTTCTCCAATTGACGGTTTAGTGGGTTGGAGTGATTCCTGCTGTATATGGGATATATCTGTATATCTCCTTTAATGGGATGCAGAATATATTCTTGAATAGTGGGGATATTCGCCAGTTAATGAAGTTCTTCTACAAGGTGTATCCCTTGGTTTGTTTGAAATAACTCTGAGGAACCTATTTTGCATGAACTGCAACTTATTTAAGTAGGTGGCTGCTGCTGTATACTACATCTGATGGTCGTAAAGTAGGATGGATCTGATACGCACCTTGTCTATTAGGAGTTACAGCTCTGTTTCAATTGGGCTATGTCATGAAATTATCAGATAGACCAACTTTATTGCAGGATAGGCTTTCAAGGCTCTGTCCCGTATGGCTGGACCCCAGGTGCATCCACTATCGAATAAAACTCGCAAGTGTTTCATCTGCTTCTGCCATTCTATGTTCTCGCCGCTTAGTTTGAGCGGTTCAGGAGACTTTATTTTCTCTGTATGGGAAATGATTGTGTCAGGTTTTTCGGAACTAAGCATGAACTTCGAGTCAGGGAAAGAATTTGCAAGTGTGTGCCTGTGATTTTGGGCTTACTAGGATGCTTGCATAACTTTCCAGACAGATGTCAACATTGTAATGTTGCCCGAGTATAGTGTGAGTTTCGCGTTATTGTTGTATGGAATATCATCGATATATATTAAAAATAGCACAGGGCCCAGGGCTGAGCCTTGTGGTACCCATGCAGGGACTATCCTTTTTCCAGAATGCATTCCATTAACTGAGATTGTAATTGTTTTATCAACTAGGTAATTAGTTTCTGGAAATATATGGGAACTCCAATAGTTTGCCGCTTGAGAAGTAGGCCCTGATGCCACGCTGAGACGAAGGCTTTTGAGATGTCTATTAGTACCGTTTCTGTGAACGTTTCCGTGCACCTTCAGGCACGATTTGATTATGTAGTATATTTGTACTACCTGTATCCTAGGGAGATGTTTACATTTTTCGGCTGTTATACCGTCCAATCCTGGCGATTTTCCATGAGGGAGTGTGTTGATTTTGATTTGCATTAACCTCTGACCTTGGCGCGTAACCAGTGGTTGGTGTAACCCTAGGCTGTGTAACCATTTATTTTTCATTGAGAAAGGCCAGTAAATCTGGACATCTTGAGTAACTGTTCAAATGATCTCCCAGGTAACTAGCACAGCCCGTCAGTGTGACTGGTACCTTCGTGTGACTGGTGTCGTGACTTTCTCCACATTTGATGCATCTATATTGTTTATTACAACTTCTGGATGTGTGTTCATGGACCTGATACCTAAAGCGTTGTATAAATGCTTTTTTTGCAACGAATTTCTCCTAGTACACTTTTAGGCGCATCAAGAATCTTACGTTCCTGGCATGAGCCAGCATTGTTCCAGGTCCAAATATGACCTTGAATATTGGGTTGTAGTCTGCTTTTATCTGGGTATAATTTAAGGGAATGTATGCCTGCTCCTTGAATTCAGATTTTACTGTATCAGTTGCGGTGGTGGCCAACCCTTAGCCACTAAAGCCAAAGTTGTTTCAGTTGCCAAAGAATATGTATGAAATTAAATACCCCCTTTTAGGCAAACATTTTTTAAATCAATGAAATCTCCCAGTTTGTGGAAGTTAATTTTAAGTTTATTTTCACAGTTTTTAGCGTGAAAGTTTTTTTCGTACTTGTTTTCTATTTTGTCTAGGATTTTTAGGTGATTCATGTTTTTGTTCTGTAATTATATTGGAGATGGTTTAACGGGGCGATTTATTATTTCTTCATTTATGTTTTTAATATTTTTATCACCGTTGGCTTGTATCTGGTTGGTTGTACAAAGTTCTTCGTCCATGTAACAGTTCGAAGATAGGCCAAACCTGTTGGAAACTGATATGTTAGGTATATCTCTGGTCATTGTTGAATTTCTTACACTGTAAATTGCATCTCTCCAATTCTCAAGAGTGACTGCTTTTCTCCCTATTTTGATTAGGGTTAAGATGGGTTCCCCATTCTTCTTATTTGCTATGTTTGGATTATGCCACAACTTTGGAACCGGATCTGACTCCGTGGCCCAACTCGGTCAGGTCCGTGACGGATAGTGTTCAGTTTGAAGTATGATAAAGTTTAATTCCTGGATTGACTTTGTACCGAGTGTCCTACAGAAAAGTTTTTCTCAGTATAATCAACTCTCCAATTTAGCTCGAGATGTCTGATAATAGTCTCCTCAGCATCGAATCATGCCTTGTGAAGACCTGTCTGTGGATCAATCGTTCATCTGCCATCTATTGATACTGGAATACTGTATAACCTCCGTATGCGTAATCCCTGTCTCTCCTGTCGCAATGAAGAATCGTGCCAATGCGAATGTCCAAACTCCGGGTACTGGAAGTCAGATTAAATGGCGGTATATATAAGGACGAGGTAGTTGGAGTGAGTACTTGCGAGAAAGACCAAGTACGTTTTATTTTCCTCTGGTGGTAGGCATAAGAGAGTCACCACACATGTATGGAGATAAATGATAATTGACTTTATAACAAGTCCTATGTACACCATTGTTAGCACCGTCTCAACATAGTATCCTCGAATTTTTTAATGAACAACTTTCGTAGCTTGCAAATACAGTAAATTGTTACTCGAATCTTTGTAATGTATTTATCTCGAAGCTGTTGTTTCATTATAGACTACCTATTTTAAATTACATCCACATTTGGAAGCTTATACACCCAAAACAACAAGACTGTATTCCGTTTGGTGTTTCAATGATTATAGTCACGACTTTAACGATAAGGATTGTCATTCTCTTGTAATAATAGCGGTGAACTTGTCGAAATAGTACCTCCTCGTGTATTTCAATGACCTTGAAATATATTGTTAGCGCCACAATTTTGAATAACAGTTTTCTTCATGTATAATAGCCATTTAGCTCTAATTTTCGAAATGTTTGCAAAAGAAACTTTCGGTAACAGACAATTGAACTTTTTAAACACATACACGTCCGTGGTACTTATTGTTTCTATAAACACTTCACGACGGCTGAAAGACAATACATGTGAAGAGTGAACTTAAAAATTGTAATTCGTTTGGCCGGTTGCATACAATTCATTGCATAATCATACAACCCGAGCTTAACTTGAATTTAATCAGTCAAATTAGTTAAATCAGTATGGACTGTTAGGGTTGAGTTAAGTTTGAACTAGATTATTATGTCGGCGGCCGACAGGCTATCAAGGGAATATATCAAAGTGTTAACCCGAGATTTCGATGAAACTTTGCACAATTGTGTAGTAGCTAAAAATATTAGACCTGTATTTTCTCATCCGCCATAGTCCATGTTGCTTGGTAGAATATCTCGTAAGCTATTAGACATAGTCCAAAAGCGTAATGTTATGAATATTGTATTTTTTAATAGCGATTTTAATTATGCATACGAATTTGTAAAGAAATCGATTTCTTTAAATAATACATTGAAAGATTGATATCGTTAGCAAATTTCATCGACCAAGTGTTTACGTATTTTCGTCTGTATTTGTATATAAGATGTATATACTTACATACAAATTACGGATAAATCAAAATTCTAAGTTTTCGCAATACCAAAAAGATAATAAGTACTGCATTTTGTAATAAATCCAAATTTTTTGGAATATGCGCTGAACAATGTATTTGAATGAATAAACTCAAAGATAATATGTATATTTATGCTATGTTAAAGTAATTATCTTGCATTAAATAGATTTGTTATTAGAGCCGCAAGTACAATTATGCTTTGGATAGCTTTTTATTTTTTATGAAAAAACTGCTTTGGATGTTACATTGAGTTTCCTAATTTTTAACACGTGTCATCTGAAGTTGTATATATAGTAGATCTCAAATACATAAATATGGTATTTCTCGATTTAAAATTGTGATAGCGAAGTCGTTCCTTCATTATAAGTATTTGGTAGCTCTAAAAAAACTGTTTTTCCAGGTCTGGAGTGTTCGTAGTGACATATTCGACCACAATTTCATAGAATTGATGAAAGCTATTTCTTATGATTTTCACAATAATATTATCCTTCAACGAAAAAGTAAAGGCCGAAATGCTTCTTACACCGTGAACATTTCAGTGATATTATAATAATGATCAGAACAAGCCATAGTATCTAAATACACATAACAAAAATTTACTGGATTTCCAAATACTGCTACCTTATAATTTATGTAGCCATATCAGAACCACGTATATTTGGACATTTGTTTTCAGAGCTACAAAGTACTCATAAAGAACGATCGACTCTACTGTCACTATTATGAATTGTCAAATACCAAATTTATATAACATCTGTTAAAAATTTACGTAAAGTAAAAGTAACATTTGAAGCAGCTTTACTGCAGAAAGTTATCCAAAGCTTAATTATACTAGCGACTGTAGTAACAAATCGATTTATCGCAAGGTAATTACTTTAACATATCATATATGTACATAATGCGTTTGACTTTATTCATTGAAATACATTGTTCAGCTTAAAATACTGAAAAAATTGAGATTTATTAACTTATTTGGTATTGCAAAAATCAAAATTTTGGTTCGTCCCTATTTTGTATTTGAGTATATACACCCTATGTACAAATATAGAAGATATGTAAACATTTGGCTAAAAAAATCATGTGAAAATATCAATTTTTTAAGTTATTACTTAAACAAACAGAATTGTTTAGATTCGTATACAAAGTCACATTTGTCAGTAAGAATACAAAATTCGTCCAGTCACACTTTTGGCCTATCTCCAATAATTTACGAGATATTCGATCAAATATGTTTTACCGCCTTCACTTTAGTGGTGTACACCCCTTTAATATAAACGATTGTAGATGAAAAAAATACCGGGTTTTGGGATGTGGTAAGGGTGCAATATATTGACTGCTCCGATAAACAGTAACAACCGGTATTTATTGTTCTTAACGACTATTTCTATTATCGTGTAACCTAACGCGCGATGTTGACGTGGCCAATGCTCGGAATGCTCTGGCTTTTCCGTGTTCCTCCGAACTGTCTTTTCCTCCGAACCGAGGATCTGGCATATCTCCGTTCTTATTGCGCGCACTTCAGTTCGGTCGCACGCAACATGCGGTCCTTTGGGAACCCAAAATCCTGGGACTTCCCTTCGGACGCACGACAGTCCGCCACAGGGCTAATATTTTTGGCTACTCCACAACTGTGCAAAGTTTCATCAAAGTCGGCGATTAAGACTTCGGTACGTTTCCTTGTAAATGTATATATATGACGTCGCAAAGTCATGCCGCGCAATCCCATATTTTTGGCCCAATTTGTCGATAACCTCAACTCTCTGTTTTACCGCGAGTCTATAACCCTAAATATTCCAACTATTTATGATACCACATACCGAAGTTTTGATAATTCCATTTGAGTGCACACATATCTATACTGTTACGGCTGTCGGTGCCGTGGCGTGGGTAACGCACAGGCGTCGTGGCCGGAGTAAAAACTTAGATAAGTACATATGTGATAGAAAAGTCGGACGAACCAGTATCTGTTTCACCACCGGATACCACTAGGTTAAGGGTTTTCTGGGCCTCTTGTATGTTGATGATCTTGTGCGGGATACCGAAGGTTGCGTTACAATAACTATTGAGTTGGGGTTTATAAGAATAGGAACTAATATATTTTAACAAAACGATATGTATTATAAGTGTATATATATAGTTACATAGCTCCTAAGTTTACTCGGACGGCGAGAGTAACCTTCTCGGTATTGACGCTGTACGAGCGCGGGGGCAGTCTTAGACGATCCGACTTGAAAACTCATGTAGTCGTTCTAATATTGCTCGAAGCGGACTTCAACCCGATCTCGCGCAGAGTTTCGACGTAACGTCGTACTAAACTCCTACTGAACCCCCGAGCTTTGTTTCTAGGCTCCTTACATACCCCAAAAATCTACGGATTTTTGGGGAACTGGTGGTGGGTGTATCCCCTGCTAAGAACATTGCTAGGAGCAGCTGCTCCTTATCGCGGTGGGACAGCCCTACGCAGGGCTGTACGCTGCCCGTTTCGGTACCCCGGAGGATCCGTACGTAACAATACACACGTATTGCTGCTGATTTCTTATTCTTTAGTATGATTTATGACAATTGACAATTTAACAGAATTCAAAGTTTCGTGTGTCGAACGTTGGTAACAGCAAGACGTGTTTACTCCTTGCTCCGTCCGATACTGTTAACTGTTATGTTTCCAATTTAAAATCTCTTTTTTCTATCCTATCCTAAGTATGGATAAAATGTACATCGGCTGCAGTGAACGAGTGGTAAATCCAATCATTTGTTCTTCTTGTGGAACTACTTCCCACCTTGCCTGTCTACGTCATGGATGGAAAACTCCTGGAATGCCCCGTTAATCATTCGTCGACACCAACTCAACCACCTAACAAGGATTTGTATGCAAAGATCGATGAAATTGGTAAAACTTTCTGTACCGAGTCTAAAGGGTCAGAAATAAACAACTTTAAAAAAGAGCTCTTTGGAAAATACTCGACAGAGCTTGACAATCTTAGTAAAGAAATCTCCTGACTCGCTGATAGAGTAACTACATTGGAAACAAAACCTTCTACGAGTTGCACGAGCAACGTCACGGACCTAGACAAAGGTAAAAATCTTTGTACGGAAAAAGAATTCATTGCAGAAATATTGGATGGGGAACGTCGCTCTTCCAATATTATTTTATATAATCTTGTGCAAACTGACTGCCCATCTTTATCTTCTTCGGATCATCTTCAAATGAATGCAGATACTGTTAAAAATCTGCTCCAGCAACTAAATCTTACTGGTGCCACTATTCTGAAGATTTCAAGAATTGATAAAAAACAAAGTGATCCTACAAGACCTGTGTGCGTAACTCTTTCGTCTAAAGAAGAAGCAATAAAATCTTGAACTATACAATAGATAATTTGTTCCGATTACGTTTCTCTATCCGTTAACATATGCATCGTGGTTTTCCCGCGAACTTATATAATATTACGTATATTACATTTATTATTATTCCCTATACAAATATTAAATCTGAAACACTTTGCTATCGCAGGAGTTGCAATGCTTTTTTTTCTCAATTTTTTGTCATTTTCGGTAACTTTTGCAAATTCTTTCTGCAGTATTAAATCCCTATGTTCAAATGTACTTCCTCTCGTAATAACAATTGCATACTAAATTTCGCGGAGCTTTTCTGAAACATCAAATGTCATACATAAAGTAGCAAACACTCTATGTGTAGCTTTACTTCCGCGCCCAGGCCATGAGGCTCTACACGGAAGACCGTCTTATAGGGTAACTGTTAATCTTTATGCTAGGTATGTATACACATATATATGTATATATGTGTGTATTATCGATACAATAGATACCAATATGTAGGTGTACAGTGAGTAATATATATGATCTTAACGACACCTCGTGACGAATTAAGTATCCATAATTGTAACAATCTCCAGTCTGACTAAAGCAATCTAACATCAAAAGCGTGTGTAGCTATCAGATAAAATGAAGCACCTCTAAAAGTAAAACCCACTGCTGTATTTACTCCACCGAAAATCATCAGGCCAAGATCGCCACACCATTGAGTCCAATGATCGCATAAGGAGTCTATCTCGCCTACTACCTGTACGATGAAGAACCGACATGGCTCAACACTACGTTACAGGTCGTACGAGACCACTTTCCAAAGTCCTACCACTTCTTCGGAGTCATAGCGGAGCAGATGGGACGCTGCTCATACGCCGATGTCTCCCAGACCTCCGCTAAAGAACTTCTAATCAGCACTTGGTTTTCAACCGCCGCCCTCGCCAATCCAATACCAACCATCGGGCCAGGGAGACCCAACCCCTAGGGCTCGCCGGATCCCGCGGTGCCAGTAAGTGAACCAGTGGAACATGTTGCGCACCTGAGACATGTTAACTCTGTCACTACCGGTCTAGGGACGTATAGGACCATACCTCGACGGCAGCCACATGTAATTAACAACAAAGGCCTTTCAACCAGGGCAATTTCAACTTTTCGTATGCATCAACCTTGCAATATTTGCAAAGATCGTTCTTTCTATTCGAAGCTTATTTTTTCAGCGTCAATGGAACACTAGGCATACTTATTCAATATATGAATAGACTTTCAAAAATCTGCTTTGGAAATTGCTTTGAATTCTCTAGCTTCTTTTGCACGAAAATCTTTGGCCGTATATGCATACCAGTGCTTTCGTTTATATCAAATTTATATAATTTGGCTTCTTACAATTAGTTTACTGTGCTCAAGACTCAAAATTTTAATAGTACGTCTCATTATAAATACATTACAGCCATACATGTAGCTGTAGCCGAGACACTCAAAGCAATTCGGTAAACAACTTTCCGGAAAGCTAGCCAACTGTCGATTGTTCATTGTTCATTATCAGTGTTACATTAATGCCAAGGGTATGTACATTGAGTAAAACGATCGATTTTTGTAAATGTGCCAATTAAAAATGAAATGTGTCTAAGTCAAGGAAGTAAAAAAATGAAACTTTAATTTGTAATATGTCATATTGTTAAATACGTTACATTTTCCCGACATTATTTAATGGTCGCGAAACACGAGTTCGGCTGGTATACGTGTCTAATTATAGTTTTAGCTCGTATACGCGTCGAACAAATACCGCGACGACGACTTTGTTTATTTTCGGTCTTGTTGCGAGTTGTTAACGTGTATACACGGAGTCGCTTGGGCCTCCGCAGATTTCAAAAGACGATTTGAAACGCGCTGGACGCAAGAGCATTAGAGAGGGGGAAGAAGAGTTACACAAACAAGGATAGTTGATTAACGCTACACAGCGCCGCGAACAGCTGAGCAAGTCTACGAGCTCCAGTCGCACAGAGTAGCTCGCTGTGCGCGTATCGTTGAATTTGACAGCTCCCCTTCTATGAGAATGGAGTGGTAACTCTTGAGCTCCCGAAGTGTCGAATTCCGAATTCTTTACCTTTCCTTGTGATCTGCTCTTCCATCGGCTTGATCACGCTACGAAGTTACCATACAAGATCGCCGACAGCAGTACGCATTTTGCGGTAGTCGTTTATATGATAACTGCAATTAAACTCAGTGGATTCTTTAATTCGCTTCGAGTTCTGGTCGAGTTGCTCTTCGACATCGGGACACCGGAGATCACTCTTGGTAGGTTATCGATTGACAGTTCACTTCTCACTCCACGCCAACGTGAGAAAGTTTCTTTTATTTAAATAGAAAACGGACTCCGTTGGAAGTGTTCTGTAACCGCGTCCATTTGAACTGCCAGTGTGACGAATGGATGCACACTTGTGCGGTGGACGTTGTGTTACATGCCCGCGCATAGTTCTTCGGCCTCCACTTTTTGGTAGTGCCTAAGAGATCGGGAGTTTAATAGTGGTATTCGAACACTTTTTAGTGCTTCGTGCCGCCACACTTCCGATTCTCTTCACTTCGCATTTTAAGCGTCGTGTGAAAAACGGACAATTGAGATAGGCTGACGTCGTCGGCCCTCCTTGACTAGTTATTCCTAGTAGCCGTGATTCTCCTCGCTCACGGAGTCAACTTCTTGGAGATTTACGACCTCCACTAGCGGAGACCCGTTCGAGGGAACCGACTGTTAAGCATTCGCAGCCAGGAGTAAGTTACACTCTCATCGGCGCGTTCTGTTATGAAGAACGGCGATAATACAGTCCACGCCTCTACCTGCATTCTGCAGAGTGATTGTGTTCCCCGCCGAGCACGATCTTCGTTGCACGGCATGTGCGAACAGAACTTGCGTTAGAACGCTTACGATTACGTAGTTCTTTTATAACTGCACCGTCGTTCTTTTGTTTCAGGCCACCGAAGCGCCCACACAACCGGAGACCGAGACCCCCGCAATAGCGGAAAGTTCTTTTTTTCCATTTTTGTTTTTTTTCTTACAAATATATACTGAGTTTTTTTTGTTTTTTTATTTTTATAAATAAAAGGCCGACGAGAAACCGTCGGTCAAAAATAAAAACTTTCTCACGATTATTTAATCCCTTTCCCTCAATATCCGAACCTATGTTAAGGAGCAGCGGAGTTATTTAACACCCTGCTCTATTTAACATATATTGAGTTATATTTAAATGTTGTGGAAAAATTTTTGTCAGGTGACCATAAAGAAAGGAATAAAATGAAGTTGCTATTTTCATGACTATCCTTCTGTAGTTTCATATTCATTTCGATAGTGGCGTAAATCATGTTTTTCCTATCTATTCTGAAATGAGAACCGATATTGTATACTTCACGTAGTTTTACATTGGAACACATAAAAATGAAACATAAAGTTTAAATATCAAACAAATTAAACATGAATAATTAATGAGTCTTATATGATTTATTACGGATATTTTAAAATTGTTCAATTGTTCCATACAGAAAATATATATTAGTGTCGAATGTACGTACGTATTGTCGAAGCAAGAAACTAATAAAAAGTCATTTAAAACATAATTATACAGTTGCAACTATAATGTAAATAAATGAACTTGTCTTTCTAAGTCGCTTTCTAACAATAGTTCATTTTTTGTTATCGTAAGTCAGTAACTAGGATATATTATTAATTTTAAAAGTGGTACAAGTCATTCAACGATTCAAAACACTTTTAGATAGCTTGCAGAATAATGGATAAATATTTTTTAAAACGATCAAACGCAAAAGTTTAAAAATTTCGACACAAAATTGTATATGGTTCATGTTGAATTATTACTAATGCTAAGCTAACAAAAGCAATAATGCCCAACGTTCCTATATCTCTAGACTAAACTAAGGCGATAGAAAGATGTGTCTGGATTTCGTTACACGAAGTCAAGAGACTTCGTCGCCAGGCAAAGCCGTAAACAGTCTCGTCAAGAAAAGCGGACCCCAACCTTCTTTTAGGTGTTTGCTCCATTCGCTTTCGAGAACTAGAAACAGCTAGACGTGTTTTTTTAAGCCGTAGTAATAAAGAGAGACTGAAAGATATAAACTGCTACATTATTTAATAACTCATTTCCAATAGTTCATTCCACGCCAAATCGATCACTTTTTTCCCCCGATGTCTGGGATTTTGTTCAAATTGAAATATGTTGTAGTCTATGCGAAATTATGGAGGCTTTGAGTCATCATTTTGTCAATAATGAAATTGTTTCAAAATTGCAGACCGTTGAAGTTTGCAAATTTAGCGATTTTTACGAAAAGTACCTTCATGGAAGTATTTTTATCTTCGAAACTATTAAAGATACGAACTTCACTTTTTTTTCGTTTCAATCGCAAAAGTATGGCCTATTCGAATAATTTGTTTTTAAGTTGAAGAAGTTTGTGTTTAATACTGAAAATTATAAACAAACTCTTATGTTGCAAATTGAGGTTCAAGGTCACGATTTTAAAAGTCCGAAAAAATACTATCATATTCCTTGAAATTTTCTATATAAAATGATCTTCCCTCTACTTTGATGCGGCTATCTAATAACGTCGAAATAATTTGTTAAAGAGAACGGTGCGCCCCAATTTAGGTAGAAGTACCGCGCGCTGACGCGACGATCGAATGACCCCACCGCCCCTACCGCTTCGTTACGGTAAAAATCTCTTATTAGTGACCTTGTACTTTCTGATAAAAGACGACCTTGTTTAGGATTTGGAGTTGTCATTACTCCATGCTCGCTTTGTAGTCGCTTTGCTTGTCTAGCCAGGTGGTACGAACTCTTAAATTCTCGACAAATTTTTCGAAAGCTCCATGATTTTAGTAAAACAGTAAGAATGCGGATTTTCTCTCTATTGTCTGATACTACCTTAAATTTGTCTTTTAATTGTTCAATTATCTCATTATTATTTTTTGTAGTACTACTTGAGGTATTTTGCTCGCTTACGAAACTTGATTTTACGATACTATGGACGTGGTCTATTTTTGTTAATATCCGTCTCTTACATTTTAAATTTCTACTTGTTAATCGAGACTCTCCCACAAATGACATTAATATATTCGCGAGACTTACCACATCAACAGGGTTAATTGAAGTATTACTTGGTGTACGACTTGCAGTATCAGCATTTCTTGTCTCCGAACATGAGAGTCTAGATGGTCCTGCTTTAGCCCAAGCAGTTTCAATCAATTCTTCTTTCTCTTGCGATATAATTGCACAGAACATGTTATACAAATGAACATATTTTTATCAAGATTTGGAAATGAACGGGATAATTGCAAGGATACTTTACGGAGTCGTTTTGTATAACGCCTATGTCCACTTCGATTAAAGGGTTTGCAACACCACTGGTGAACCATTTCCGAATATTCTACTAACCAGTTTAGAGAAACGCACGATATGGATATCACCTTAAGACTAAAAATATTGAAGGATGATACAATATATATATATATATATTGTATGATAGATGTTGCGCCCCGATCTTTATGCTTTTTTTTTACTGGCGCGTACATGCGTTTAAGTTTAGCGGTTTTTTTGTTACTGCTGCCTCCTAACAGCCATGCCGTGCGTGCCTTAGCAGTCAGTCAGTCGCGAAAAGGTCGCCACGATAGTTTGTCCAATACATTAAAGTATAACCTTATCAGTAATGATCCAGTTACAGTTATCTTAATACGTCTTGTATATTCTTATTTGTATGATTACTATAATAAAGTCAAATGTCTTTTGTTTAAAAATAAAATAAACCTTATCAATATATATATATAGTACCAGTTACGGGACACCCTGTATATATATACATATATATATATATACAGGGTGTCCCGTAACTGGTGGTACAAGCGAGTAGGGGGTGATTCTACGTGAAAAATTGAATCGAAAATTGAGAATAACATTTTTTCATATGACGCTTTATTTTCGAAAAAAATAAGTTTGAAAATTTGTCGAGAACGCGTGCACTTAGACCAGCTTCAGTTCGACGGATTTTACTATCTTACTGTTCCGAGTAGGAGAGTACTTCCGTGCTTCTTGCAATGTTTACAAACATTGTCAACATGATGATATCTCTTATATCGATTTTACTTTCTTCTTATGCTTATCGGACAGGACCTTTAGTTTCCGAATTACTCGACAAATTTTCAAACTTATTTTTTTCGAAAATAAAGCGTCATATGAAAAACTTTTATTCTAAATTTTCGATTCAATTTTTCACGTAGAATCACCCCCTACTCGCTTGTACCACTAGTTACGGGACACCCTGTATATATACTTTCGAAAACTATTGTGATTAGAAAAAATGAGAAAGGTAAAAAGTTTATAGTTTTTTATGGTCAATAGTACAATGTACATAAATTTTGCATATTTACATTATTTTGCGAGAAATGAAGGTAAACTTCCATTTTTTAAATGGAATGCCATATATTTCTTTATGTAATATAAAAGTATTTATCAAGACGAGTTCATTCATGTACTATACGATGACCTTCGAGGTCATAGAAAATCGGGAATAAAAGAAGTTTGAATATTTCATAATATTGTATTTACAATTGTTTCTTCCTGATATGACTTGGCTCGTACAACGTGACTGAGTATCTTGTTGTCATTTAGTATTAGAGTCTTTACATCTGTTTCTATTTCTATTGAGCAATGCCACTTCTACGTCGTAAACTGTTTAGTGATGTTCCATGTGAAGTAATGTCTCTCTAATTCGGTTGAAGAAAAAGTAGATATGGTACGCATTTATTACGAATGCAATGGCAATAAAAGACACATCAGAGTTAGGTACCAAGAAGAATATCCGGATAGAGTACATCCACATGAAGATACATTTGTTTTGGTTGCGAAATGTTTAAAGGAAACAGGATCTTTGCAAAATAAGTGTCATAATCGGAAATCTCTTATTTCTAATGATACAAAGCTGGATGTTCTTTTACACTTTGAAGAAAATTCGGAAACTTCAATAAGAAAAGTAACTTCTGCAAGTAGTATTTCAGTAAGTACAAGCCTTTTAAATACTGTACAGTACAAGGATTACAAGAAAGTAATATTCTGCGACGGATAGAATTTTGTAATTGGTTTCTTATAAATAATAGAAACGACAATAACTTTTATAAAAAAATTCTTTGGTCTGACGAATCAAGTTTCGACAATAATATGATGAACAACATGCATAATGCACACATATGGTGTACTGAAAACCCAAGAATAAGAAGAGAAACTAACTTTCAAATACAATTTCGTATAAATGTGTGGTGCGGCATAATTGATAATGTGTGACTAGGACCTTATTTTTATAGTGATACATTAAATGGAAATAAATATTTAGAATTTCTGAATACGCAATTTGAAAACTATTGGGAAGAACTGCCACTGTCCGTTACACGAGATATGTATTTTCAACATGATGGAGCACCACCACATAATTGCAAAATTGTCAAAAATTATCTAAATAATAAGTTTGGAACTAAATGGATAGGCGCATACGGATCTTTAAAATGGCCCCCAAGAGCACCAGATCTGACACCTTTAGATTTCTTTTTATGGGGAACTCTTAAAAATATTGTTTACGATACACCTCCCATAGATATAAACGATTTAAAAACTAAAATACGTTCGTATCTTTAATAGTTTCGAAGATAAAAATACTTCCATGAAGGTACTTTTCGTAAAAATCGGTAAAATTTGCAAACTTCAACGGTCTGCAATTTTGAAACAATTTCATTATTAGCAAAATGATGACTCAAAGCCTCCATAATTTCGCATAGACTACAACATATTTCAATTTGAACCAAATCCCAGACATCGAGAGAAAAAAGTGATCGATTTGGCGTGGAATGACCCATATATAAGTTAGACCACTTCTATGATTACTGACGTAAGTATGAACCCTACTTAAACTATTACACGATCTATTTCGTTAGTTTTCAGATAAACTGCGTGTGGTGGATATCTATCGTACATGTAATTCAGTGGGAGCGTTCAGATAGCGATTCTCGTATAATAGGAAATCGTAATATAAGTTTTCTGTATTCTTGATCGGTAGGTCATCGGCGACAGTTTTGGAATCGGAACGTCTGACAATGCAGGTACTGTCGAAGCGAACGACCTATTCGCTACCCTCCGTTTTATTGCGAGCGTTGCTAATTTCGTACCCGAGAACTGGCATCCTATACTTGCAGCCCAGGTAAACCGCGCGAGGGCACGACACCCCTAAATATTAAGAACAATATGTACCGTCATAAAAACACGTGCGCTGTAGCTTCGACCTGAGGATCGGAACAGCCAAAACATTTAAAAATCAAACACTAATTTCCCACTCCAGTCTGGAAATCCGAACGCCCAGCTCAAGAACAGCACCCCTACCACCTAAGCCTCCACCAATCACATTTTAACGCGACATACATAAATTGACGACACACCACCAGAAAAATAGAACGCAAAAACTTATCGAACGATTAACATAAACTTCCCTGTCAATCGTGTATCGGCGACACACTTCCAATATACATATATATATAACACCGTCAACAGTTTCCTATTTTTCTTTCTCCTATAAACTACCCACACAAGGTTAATTCGGCGTGTGAGGTTGCGCGTACGGCAAGGCGATTGAGTACGAGTATACGCGCACGACATTTTTGGTCCTTCGAGTCGGATCCAGCGAACTTTGGATCCAGTTGAATGTGAAAGTAGTGAAACGATTGGTGCAAAGGAGCATTCCGAAGATTAGCAGGAAGTCAGATAAGCAATCTGACCTTCCATTTACCTCAAGAAGAAGTGTGTCGAGCATACGTCAACTACCGGACATCAAGTACCGGACATCAGCTTCTGAAACCTGTGTAAGCTACAAGGATAAGTCATCTGGTCCACGACGCGGCCGAGCGGACAGCAGCTTCCGACGGAACAGTGGACGCGCCTGCAGAATCCTGTGTCGGCACTCTTCACGACGCATCTCGCACCAGGTTTAAGTGAGTACAGCGGTTATCCTTCATTTTTTCCTCCAAGCTTCAATCTCAATTGATTAAAAATGACTAGCAGTGAAGAAGCGGTTTCACTTAAAGCACTTAAAAGACACCGAGCGGTTATTAAGGGGCAAGTCACGAGATTATTGTCTTCGCTTCAAAATACTACGGATCTAACAGTAGATTGCTTAGGGACACGCGGTGTAAAATTAGAGGAATTATATAAATCATATTGTGATGTACAATTATCGATCGAGGAAGAAGACACGCAGTCGGATCACGATGCTGAACGTGCTAATTTCGAACAATTGTATTTTCAAGTCTCAGATTTTATAACTACGCGAAAATGCGCGCTTCAAGGCTCAAATCGATCAATTTTAACGAATAGAAATCTCGAGTCACCAAATACCGTTATGATAAAGGAAGCCAATGCACTTTTACCGAAGATCGAAATTAAACCTTTTGACGGTAGCCCCATACAATGGCATTTTTTCCGAGACACATTCAAGTCTCTCGTCCATGAGAACGACGATTTACCCGCCGTTCATAAATTCCACTTACTAAAAAATGCATTACGTGGTGAGATCGCGGCAATCATTACATCTCTCGATGCCTCGGAGCAGAATTACCAAGTAGCATGGGATTTATTGCAGAAGCGATGCAATAAACCACGGCAAATAGTTTCCGCACATCTAAATTTAATATTAACATTACCAGAAATTACACGCGATTCTCCTACAAAACTTCGTTCATTAGCAGAGCAAGCCCAGGCTCACGTCAACGCTCTTAAGGCATTAGAACAACCTATTGAACATTGGGGTACAATATTAGTTTACATTTTAATTAAAAAATTAGACAAAAATACGCGCAGGGCATGGGAACGCACACTGGAAGATGAGGAATTTCCAGATTTCGAAAGACTAATCGCATTTATTAATAAACAAGCTCGCAGAGATGATTTAGAAATCGAACAAATTAATATTCAGGATAGACCAGTTACACGTTTTCGTAATAAGACAGCTAATCAAGTTTATTTAGCCACGAATACCAATTCAAGCAATTGTAAAATTTGTGAAGGAAGTCATCCAATTTTTGCATGTTCCAAATTTCTAAAATTGTCGGTTAAGGAACGCGTAGACGCAGCGAAAGGAAACAAATTATGCCTCAATTGTCTTCGAGCAAATCATATGATTAATAGCTGCAATTCAGGTAGTAACTGTAGAAAATGTAACAAAAGGCATCATACCCTTTTACACTTAACATTTGACCAGCGAACTAATGAAACCAATACAGGAACGAGACCTGAAGCTTCAACAAGCGTGGTAAAAAACGCATTAACAATAACTTGCAATAGTGAGGTTTTATTAGGAACTGCATTGGTAAAACTTCTTGATCGCAACAATAAAGAACATTTTTGTAGAGTTCTTCTCGACAGTGGTTCTCAAGCACATTTAATAACAGAAAGTTTCGCGAATAAACTAGGATTACAGAAACATGAAATAGATTTAGCATTTCACGGTTTAGCCAATTTACAAACGCGATCTAAATATTTTATAAACGCTACGCTTAAATCACGAGATAATAAATTCTCCTCTAGGGTTAATTTTATCACAATACCGTCTATTACCGGATTGTTACCGTCACGACAAATTGACCGCAGCGGATTTATAATCCCAGATAGAATTAAATTAGCAGATCCCGAATTCCATAAATCTAGGACAATCGACGCATTATTAGGCAATGCCTTATTCTACCAATTATTAGGTACTGGTCAAATTAAACTTTGTAACAACAATATTTTACTACAGAAAACCGATTTAGGATGGATAGTGACTGGTTCGATCAACTGGCAAAAACAGTTGCCAGTGATGAAACCATTGAAGGTGCATCACGTACGTTTAGGGACTCCCCTCGATAGTGCATTAAACAAATTCTGGGAAATTGAAGAGATCCCTGAAAAGCGTTTGTTTTCTGATGAAGAACTTCAATGCGAACGCCATTTTTCTATTAATACGCGTCGCGATGCAACCGGGAGATACGAAGTAAGGTTGCCGTTCAATCAACTAAGGGAAAACATTGGGGATTCCCGAAGTTTCGCGTTAAAAAGGCTTTATTCACTCGAGCGTAAATTCCAATATAATCCTGCCCTATTCGAAAAATATAAGGAATTTTTGGACGAATATCTCGCTTTAGGGCACATGGCCGCGGTGAGCCCATTGTCAGAGCATGATGGTAAGGGTTACTACCTACCACACCACCCGGTCATAAAGGAGTCGAGTACGACAACGAAGGTCAGGGTCGTTTTCGATGCATCAGCGAAATCGTCTACGGGTGTATCGCTTAACGACAGCCTATATACAGGTCCCACTATACAGGACACTTTATGGTCTATTCTCTTAAGATTCCGCTTTCACTTATTCGTCCTGACAGCAGACATTGAAAAAATGTTCAGGCAAATTAAAGTACATCCTGATGATGCTATTTATCAAAAGATTTTATGGCGCGATTCATTAGATTCAGACGTTAAAACATTCATATTAAATACTGTTACTTACGGTACTGCTCCAGCTCCCTTTCTCTCAGTACGCTGTTTACAAAGGCTCGCGGAAGACGAACACGACAAGTTTCCTATTGCAGCACATATTTTCAAAAGGGATTTTTACGTAGACGACGTGCTTACAGGTGCAGCCACCTTTGAAGAGGCAATAAGATTAAGAGACGAATTGATCGCGTTAGGAAAGTTGGGGGGTTTCCACCTTCGTCAGTGGTCATCGAACGAGGTTAATTTAGTTAAAGATTTGCGGGATCGCAGCAATCAAACCGCGTTATGTCTGGATCACACGGAAACAAAGAAAACGCTAGGCATTTTTTGGAATCCGTCTACTGACAATATATCCTATTCAGTTAGATCAATTTCTGGGTCACATCGTATCACGAAACGTTTAATCTTGTCGGAAATTTCTCAACTATTCGATCCATTTGGATTACTCGGCCCTGTAATCATAAAGGCAAAAATACTAATGCAAAATATCTGGAAGGCAAACGTTGGTTGGGACGAGTCCGTTCCGCAACACATTTATCACGCGTGGAAGGAATTGAAGGAAGAGTTGCCCTTATTAAACGATTTTTCCATTCCACGTAGAGTAGTATTAAAAAACAACTCCACCACACAACTTCATGGCTTCTGCGACGCCAGCGAAGGCGCATACGGTGCATGCATTTTTATTAGAAATTCAAATAATTCAGGAGAACATAGAGTAAGTTTATTATGCGCAAAATCGCGAGTTGCGCCCATTAAAACAGTATCCTTGCCACGTTTAGAGCTTTGCGCGGCTAGATTATTAACGAGGTTATATAAGGAAGTCACAAGAGCTCTCGTAGACGTCAAATTCGATTTAGTTAGATTCTGGTCCGATTCGACTATCACACTTCAATGGATTAGAACACAGCCCCATACACTAAAAACATTTGTCGCAAATAGGGTTAGCGAAATCCGAGCGGACACGGATACGAATAGCTGGCAACATGTACCAACACATGACAACCCGGCAGATTACATTTCGCGAGGTCAATCACCAGCACAGCTTATTAATAATAGCTCCTGGTTGCTAGGTCCGTCGTGGCTAGCACGAGATGACAATTTTTGGCCCAGACGGGAAATACCGATAAGTGACGTACCAGAAAAACGCAATCTCATTTCATTGGTAATAAATAAGGGCGTAAATGAATTATATTTACGATATTCATCGATTGGATTCTTAACTAGAGTGGTAGCATACCTACTTCGATTTTTTAATAATTCTCGGAACAAGATTAAAATCACGGGTGAATTATCAGTTCAAGAAATTAAAAATGCGCGTTTACGAATTGTACAACAGATTCAGTTAGAAGAATTTGCTATTGAAATTCAACAACTAAAACAGGAGAAGCCACTACCGAAACGATCTAAGATTTTAAATCTTAACCCATTTCTCGATGACAACAAGCTATTACGCGTTGGCGGTAGATTAAAACACGCTCCTTTGAATTATGAGCAAAGGCACCCCATTCTCCTCCCTCGCAATCATCACGTTACCTGCTTAATTATTCAAGACGCTCACGTACGTCAATGGCATGCAGGTATACAAGCTACCTTAAACGCGGTCCGCCAAGCGTACTGGCCAATTGATGGCAAAAACAGTGCCAAACGAATAATACACAAATGTACTCGTTGCTATCGACAAAATCCTAGAATACCAAAATATATAATGGGCAATTTACCGAGAGATAGAATAACTCAGGCGCGACCTTTCCAGAATGCAGGTACAGATTATTGTGGGCCTTTTCATATTAAGGAACGGAAATTCCGAAATCGGTCTTCGGTCAAGGTATGGGTAGCTGTCTTTGTTTGCTTCGCGACCAAAGCAGTTCATTTAGAACTAATTACAGATTTAACAACGGAAGCTTGTTTAGGTGCCTTGAAGCGTTTTTTTGCTAGACGGGGTAAATCCCTCAACCTATATTCGGACAATGGAACTAATTTCGTAGGAGCGAAGAACGAAATTATGAAACTCCAAGCATTATTATTATCGCAAGGTCATAATGAGAAAATGAAACATTCATTAGCTGACGAGGGAATAAATTGGTATTTTTCACCACCGCGTTCTCCACACTTTGGAGGACTTTGGGAAGCCGCAGTTAGATCTTTTAAAAAACATCTGTTTCGAACCATAAGCAATAACTTATTTACCTACGAACAGTTTAATACAATTATCATTGAGATTGAAGCTGTCCTAAACTCCCGACCACTCATCCCTCTATCATCAGATCCCAACGACCTCACAGCCCTGTGTCCCAGTCACTTCCTCATAGGTCAATCGCTGGCTCAACTACCTGAGTACGATCTTCAAGAAGTGCCGAACAACCGGCTGTCACTTTGGCAGCATATACAGAAGATAAAGCAGCAATTTTGGAACAGGTGGCACTAGGAGTATTTGCAGATATTACATACTCGCAGCAAATGGCACCTGGGTGACAACGCCCAAATCAAGGAAGGTACACTCGTCATCGTCCGGGAGGACAACACCCCACCTTCAACCTGGAAGCTGGGAAGAATCGTGGAGACTCATCCCGGAGAAGATCACGTAACTCGTGTGGTGACTGTTCGAACTGCCGATGGTACCTATAAACGTAGTGTAAAAAAACTGTCGCCACTACCGATAGATACTCCAGATTAAGCAATAATCTTCAAACGCGTTACTATACTCATATATTACTATTTTTCAATTAAGTCATATCACGTCTTGTATTATACTCCACATTCTATAAGCATTGTATTATATTTGTTCTATATCCTACATGGTATGTGTCATGTTATGCGAGTAGTATGTTACGATAAGTTAGGATAAGATACATTTCTCTATATTACAGACGTTATTTATATTTACTGTCATGAAGGTAGTTTAACGAACTAGTAGTATAATATTTAGTCTTTTTGTTTTTTGTTGAACGTGACCGTTCAAGGCGTGCGGTATGTCGAAGCGAACGACCTATTCGCTACCCTCCGTTTTATTGCGAGCGTTGCTAATTTCGTACCCGAGAACTGGCATCCTATACTTGCAGCCCAGGTAAACCGCGCGAGGGCACGACACCCCTAAATATTAAGAACAATATGTACCGTCATAAAAACACGTGCGCTGTAGCTTCGACCTGAGGATCGGAACAGCCAAAACATTTAAAAATCAAACACTAATTTCCCACTCCAGTCTGGAAATCCGAACGCCCAGCTCAAGAACAGCACCCCTACCACCTAAGCCTCCACCAATCACATTTTAACGCGACATACATAAATTGACGACACACCACCAGAAAAATAGAACGCAAAAACTTATCGAACGATTAACATAAACTTCCCTGTCAATCGTGTATCGGCGACACACTTCCAATATACATATATATAACACCGTCAACAGTTTCCTATTTCTCTTTCTCCTATAAACTACCCACACAAGGTTAATTCGGCGTGTGAGGTTGCGCGTACGGCAAGGCGATTGAGTACGAGTATACGCGCACGACAGGTACAGTTATACAAAATATACTTAGTAGTAGTGTGGGTCAAATAAAATTGTGATTATGTACGTAAAGTGAAGAAGCAAAACGCTTCAAACAGTGTAATTGTTAGCATATTCGAAGAAGAAAAAGTTAAATGGCAAAAGGAGGTTAGATACTACATTGGACGCACAAATATTCACGAATCGCAGTGGTAAAGAGTGGTCGGAAGTGTATCACGATTCGTGAATCGCGTATTACAAACCGCCGTGTAAGAAAGCTCTTATCGCACGCAATATACATCCCTGAAGAATGTACTTTTTAATAACACGAACCTTACATATTAAGAATTTTCAAGTCAACATATACTGGTGGAAACTACGTACTTGGAAATTATCACTGTTTTTGCACATTAAACAAAACACGTCTTCCAGGTACCGCAGATATTCTTAGACAACGCTTTCTGTTTACTTCTTGCGAAACTTAAATAGCAAATATCGAGGCTACGTTATATAAATTCCCTATAATTTGCAAGATAATTTAATCGCTTTACTAAGTGACAAACCGTTGAACGCGCATTATGTGACAATCATGTAATCTACAATAATTTGTTAAGTAGTTCACGACAAAACTTGATAAAGTGAATTTTGCTGTTCAAGTAAAAACTGTTAACGTAGTTATATAGAATGATCAACATTAAAATTGTTTCTCCTGTATATCTTCGCATTTACAAATACTAACACGTAGCTAACAAATTAAACTTTTTCAATTGTCTGTTGATAGTATTTTAAATTTTATCCGCATTCCCCTCTTTTATGATTCAGAAAATTGGTTTTCCTGACGCGGAATGTGACAGTGGAACTTCTTGTGGTCATACAAAGTAATATTTTTTAAATTCATTTTAGTTATAATGAACATGGTTGCCGTCCTTACAAAAAAAAGTAACGTTTGCAAAAATTTATCAAAATGGCTGGCCTTTAAATGGTGGAATTCGCAATTTGGAACGAATTCTATACCTTCCGACTACTGTAAAAGTCGATATTTATAATACTGATTTAAGAGTGGTAGAGATGACAACCAGATATGTTTTAACTATCGTTTTAACACTAGAACTACAGACAATTAAGGTATAGGAAATTAAAACAATAAATATTTAAACAAATATGTAATGCAAAAGAAGTATACTTTCATTCAATCTCTCTATAGAAGATCACGACAATTTTGTAGAAAAAAGTACATAATATGTCCGAATATGCATATATGTAATGTCTATGCATTCATGCAAGAAGTATGCACTTATGCAAAACAAGTGTTAATAGAGCAGAGTTTTTAATTCCGCCGCGTCTACTAATGGTTCGGAATTGGAGGGAGAGGGATTAGGTAATCGTATGAGAGATTCGATTTTTTTGGATGATGGTTTCTGGTAGGCCGTTTAGTTACAAAAATAAAAAAAACAATGATCTCAAAAAAACAAAAAACTCAAAAAATGGTATAAAAAATAAATGCAAAAAGGACGAAATTCCTGATTATTCCGGGGGGTTCCTCGACCGATTTCGTTGTCTGTTCGACTGACTGAAATAAAAGAACGTCGATGTAGTTACCGAAAATGACAGAAACATAAACTTTCTAGCACGATATCTGCTCACACACGCCGGGCAGCGACGATCGTGCTCGGCGGGGAACTGAATCTATCTGCACAGACAATGTACAGGATAGACCGATCATGTTATAGGACTTCGTGTCACACGATCTGAAATACCGATAACCTAAAAAAACAGAGTTTTCGGAAGAATATCTTTCGTTTTATTATCTGACAAAGAATATAAACTCTTCTAAAGTATTTTAATATACAAAATGTAAGAGCAAATGCAAAAGTTATATATTTTAGATAATTCGAAAGGTAAAAATGAAAATGGTGATGTGGCTCATGAGCCCCCAATCTGGGTGGCAGAGAAAAGCATTGGATGATTGATCTATCCTGATCTTAGTCAATAGTGTCACATGCTCTAAAAGACCGACCTCGAAAAAAATCCAATGATACATACGCCTCCTGCGTTTTAATGCGGCGAGTGTAAGAAATACCTGTGGAAATGTCGCTGGCGACGATAAAGTCAACAGAATCAAGTAGATCGCTCCCTTTCAGGCGTCACAACAAAATCTGTTTGACCACTATACACGGTGTCCCATTTAAATAAATCTACTTAAAAAATTTTGTAAACCGCGAATAATTCTAAACACTGTTTCACAGCAAATGTTGAATAGTTCCAAAGAGTAATTTTTTCGTAGGAAACGCGACGAAAAATATGTATAAAACAAATATAGCTATGATTTATCTTCAGTAATGTTATCAATGTATAGATAAAATTATCCTTGTAAAAAATAAGACAAAAATACGAGCACACTTAATTAATTTTAAATTCATAGTATAAGTGGAGTGTATTTTTACAATGTCGTTATCAACTTACAAAATTAATTACGTTACTGTAATGTCATAATTATTTGCTCGGAACCATTATTGCAGAAGAAGCTCAAACTTCTGATAAATTTCTAGAAGCATATAATAAAAAATATAAAATCATGAAATTAAAATATAAAAAGTTTCAAATGCAATTCTTATAACTCCTATTTATTAAGCTTTTAGGGCCATTGTGGTAGAAACATAAAAATATCACTTGAAAATTTGTTTAAGTCTCATCTACCAAAATATATTCTCTGAGTTATGCCTCAATGCAAGGCTCGTTCTTCAACATAGAGGAAAAAGTAAGCAGAGGTATAATTATTCCTCGAAGTACTTATGCAGTTTTGATAAACGCGTTTTTTGTGCTCTTTGTAGTCACTGCGACTGTGAAGAATTATAAAAATTACAATATACTTTCGTGAAATATGAAAGAAATTCTATTTAGGCTCCACGTGGCTATATATTTATATTAGGATCACTTATTCGATTTTTATGAAATTGAAATGTCTTGTAAAATTCAAAATATTGAAAAACTCTTCCCGATACGTATAACCGGTGTTGAAGAATAGTAGTACTTTGGGAGTTTTTAAATAACACTATTATTTTTTTGACATATGGACATATTTTACTAAGTTTATATACTGCAACAAGTACTTAACATCTCTAGGCTTCATTAGATATGTAGCATCAGTTTAGTTATCGAGACAACGAGGAAGAGGGCGGCGGTGTCTTAAAAGAAAACATGCCTCAAGAATTAGTAATGAATCGAAATGCCGCTAATTTAGAAGTTTCGAGATAGAAGTAAAAATGTATTAGTACAATTGTATTGTATTCTGCCTATACGTACAATAGCAATAAGGACGCCACAAATAATGCAGTCGCACCGTGCTGCAAACGAAGTACCGCTTGGTTACGTGATAAAAAATAGGTAAACCAAATCCACCGGTGAGCAAAGCGGCTAATGTGTCGGCTGTGCGTGTGTACACATTGTGTACATATCCATATACACAGCATGCAATGTAGTTATACTAATATGTTTCTATTAATACCTTGGAACCTATAGGAACGCAACATTTCGAACCGCTACCATTCTAATTTTTGAGCTATAGCTTTCAATTAAGACCACCACCCGCCCCCTTCTCGTTTTCACAATAATTAAACTTTCACTCAGTCTGTAACTGTGTATGTAATATAAATTTGTAGCAGAAGTGGGAAGGGAATTCTAAAAATTACGCTGGTTTTCAATTTTGAGATTTATCAATATCCCGAACTGTACATTGTATATTGTGTCGTTCAATGCCTGCTTCGCGCCATAGGAATCATACATGATCCATGAGTGATGTGGGTCCCCGATAATGTTGGGGAAATACATATTAGGATGATGACAATCAGATGCCTCCAACGTGCATACAATTCAACATCCTTCCACCATTGAGATTAAATTACAGTTTTTAATTTCAATCTCAATCACTCATATCCACTCAAGTCATTCTAATAAGAAAGCATACATTAAAATACAAAATGTCGGGATGAAGGAGTGATTGGGCATCCACGACAAGTATGTTCGCAAGAGTTTTATTAATGTACGCACAAGTTCTTCGTTGGTCGGAGGCAAGGTAGATAATTGCCTGTATCGCGCCTTTCCGCCGTATTTATTTTCGCCTCCGGAAAGGCGTTACCCCTTAGCGACTTCGAGGGTGGAGCTACTTCCCTTCTCCGAAGTCGCCTAGATTTTTGGCAGGGGAAAAATTATAATTCTCTGAAGCGTAGTTTTCTTTTTTGGTCCGCGTTGACCGTGCGGACGGACAAGCCGTAGCGGGACATGGCTGGCAGCGTTTATGGTAGGGTAGCTTATTCAGCTACGCACGTGAAAACAGTATAAAATATTTTCGCCGACTTACAGACTTTAGGGTAGGCTTAATTGCCTATACCCAAACATCTGTAAGCGGTCAATGCTATTTTCTACCAACGCTGCGAGCCACGTACCGCTACACAAAATATAATTTAAAATTTACCATTCTTTAAACGCTCGGGAATATTCACAGTTCTGCCGCTTCTCGTTATTTGTACCTTTCGTGATTTATCTACATTATGGGTTTCGCCCGGTCCATATACAACCTGATTGTTTTCACACTTTCTCGTTACGTTCTCGTTGACACATTCATTATTATCATATGTTAATTCTGACGGGTAAACTCTTTGTACCGGTCTTATTAATTCACCTGTAGCAGTCGTCAATCGAACTACGCGAACTATACCATCAGTCCCTTTAAAATTATCCTTAACTCGCGCTAAAGGCCAATCTATTCGGTTTAAATTATCGCTGCCGATTAAAACAATATCGTCGATCCTTACATTACGATTGTTTTTAGTTTTTGCATTTCTGATGAGCTAGTGCTCCTAAATATTCGGAACGAAACCTCTTTCGGTATGCATATCTTTTATTTAATTGACAATTTTCAATTCTATCGAGATCTATTACACCAATTTCTTTAATTTCTTGTAAGAACATAGACGGTGAAAGTGGTACAGTATCGTGATCATTTTCAGACATAAATTTTATAGGCCTACAATTTATTACAGACACGCAATCCAAGAGAACTGTCATCATTTCTTCATACCCTAAACAGGATTTATTTAGCGTACGTCTTAGCAAGCGCTTAAGTGTACCATTTAACCGTTCCCAGAATCCTCCCGACTACGCTGCAGTGGGTGGATTAAAAATCCACTCTATTTTCTCTATTGCTACGGTTTTGGCTAAATTTTTATAATCTATGCGTTTAAGCATGTTATTCAAACCTACAAAATTCGTACCGTTGCCACTATAAATAACGGCCGGCCGTCCTCGTCGCGCGATATGACGTCTTAAAGCCATCAAGAAACTAGCAGTCGATAATGAGCTAACTAGTTCGAGGTGCACCGCTCTATAAACCGCACACGTAAACAGGCAGAGCCAGGCCTTTTGTCCTTTCTTCAGGTAAACGGGCCCAGTAAAATCAACGTCAATCGCTTCAAAAACTGCTGCTTCTCGAATTCGGTTAAGTGGCAAGGCGGGTGGCACTGGCTGTAAATATTGTGCGTTATACATTTGGCAGATAATGCACTTCGTAATTACCGATCTCACTACTTTTCTTCCTCCAATAATCCAAAAATTTTCTCTCGATACTCCTAAGATTATTTCTACCCCTGCATGATTCAACTTTTCATGTTTTTCCTTAATAATTAAGAAGACTATATCCCGTTTATCAGGCTAAATAATAGGAAATCGAAAATTATACGTGTTCTCTCGTAAAATTACCTTTGAACTTATTCTAATCAAATCATGCTCATCTTTAAACGGTTTCAAATGTTTAATGTGTTCATAATCTTTCGTACTAAAATATTCTGACTGAACTAACTTAAGCATATTTATTTCTGCGAGTTTTAATTCTTCAGCGCTCAATTCATTTAATTTGCGTTGCTCATTTTTATTTTTACAATTAGAACAAAACATTTTCATCCATGCGAGTATTCTAATTATTTTACTATATGAAGTGTATTTATCATACAATGACATTGCATCATTTTTATTACTACTAACTACCGTAACTAATGCAGAGCACATATTTATTGCGGTCTTACGTAACTCTAAATTAATCTCCTCATCATTACAAGTGATGTTCTCGCTGGGCCAGTTTTCTGAAGGTAATCGTAGCCAATTGGGACCCTCCCACCATTTCGACGACAAAAGCTGGCTGACCGTACAACCCCTAGACGGTAAATCGGCAGAATTAAATTGCCCGGGCACGTGTCTCCATTGCTTCGGATTTGCCAACTTCTTTATTTCTTCAACCCGATTCCAAACAAAAGTCGCCCAGTTACATGGTCTTTTGATGCACGCTAACACGGCCGATGAATCGGTCCAGTAAAAAACATCAATATTTTTAAAATCGAACGCTTTCATAATCGTATCCGTTAATCGGACACCGTTCGTCGTCGCTAACAATTCAAGTCGCGGAATACTCTGCCGCGAGTCACTTTTTTCACCTTTTATCGGGGCTACATGATTTTTTGCTTGAACAAAATTAACCGGAACATTCAAATCGCGTTCAATATGAATAAATACTACTGCTGCGTAGACTATCTTACTAGCATAATTGACTAAGAACAGGATAGACCACTCATCCAATGCTTTCGTTTGTCACACGGTTTTGGGGCTCATGAGCCCCATTACCATTTTCGTGTCACTTGCGACGTTATCGATTCCGCACCAGAAAAGACCACAGAGCCATTGAAACGGCGAAAAGGACAATTAAATCAAGCGATAATCAATAACCTTTTAAATCTACAGAGTGGTGATAAACTATTGTGTATACTCGGCCGCCGTATATATGGACCCCAATATTTACATTCATGCAAATCAGTTATTTGTTGAACCACATTTTTATCACCTTTTGAAATACTATTTGTATTTTGTATATGTGTACACGATAAAATTACTAAATCGGTTATTTTTTGTGATTACTTTTGTTACGTATCGGAATGGCACCTGCATCATGTATACCATAAAGTGCAATTATATTCGGCAATAACAAAATCATATAGGCATCCAAATAACATGTTCATTATGTATATGGTAAAGTTCGAACTAAGTACATTAAAGAACGTAATTTAAAAGTAGTAAGTAGTCATTACATTTATCTAAAGATAAAACTGAGAACGAGTCAGTATGGCAACTAATTTAGTAAGTATATGTACGTGTTAGCGGGAATGCGTCTCCAGGTAATCGCCAGACGTAAACAATACGTCTTAGGCGATACGCCTCACGTGGACGCCCTTCCAGGCAAGGAAAGGGAAATCGATTGGCAAGAAGATTCATTAATGCGGAAGCATCTGAGCCGGAAACATATCGAGTGTATAAATAAAGTATCGAGAATTAACAGGAGTTTAGCTTTTATTTATTGACACTTTTCGAATTTTTCTAATATCAGAAGTGGGATCGGCCTACAACCATTACGCGTTTTTTTTTAAAAAAAAAAAAATAAACGAGATGGCGTGTAGTCGTGAGGAAGAAAGCAAGAAGGATAAGGTCACCCTTCCGATTTTTGACCCCGCGTCGGGAACTATCGAGGCGAGTGAGTGGTGTGGATTAGTGGATAAAAGTGCTGTGAAACGAGATTGGGATGATTCCGAGACAATCGAAAGAGCTGCACAATTTCTTGCTGGCCCGGCGAAGAAATTATATGAGAAATGGGCTCCTGTTGCCCGTTCATGGGAAAATTTAAAAAGGAAATTATTGACGACGTTTCCCAAGTGCCGCAATCTCGGGGCCGACTTATTAAAAGCTGTGTCACTCACCAGCGAGGGGTATGACACATATGCCGAGTATGCAATGGACAAAGTGCTTCAATTCGAAAAAACGAGGCTCGCCATCACCGAAGAAGAAATGGTGGAGTTAGTAATTCACGGCATTTGTGAGAAGAATGTTCGGATAGGAGTTACGGCGCTCGCAAATAAAACTTTAACGGGATTGAACGATTTGTTATCGTCATGCGGTTCCTTGACAAAGAAAACCAAAAGTGAAGACGTCTTAACCGACGAACAAGCTGCGAAGCGTCCAAAACGTGAGAGAGAGTCGCGACGTTGCCATAGGTGTAACCGAATCGGACACGTACGGAAAGACTGTCGGACACGAGAAGACAGATTGCCGCCGAATGTATCGAGAGCCGGTATCGCGAAAACGGAAGTATTTAAACGGGTCCAATGCGAGCACTGCCGGAAAAACGGACATACGATCGATTCGTGTTGGATCAAGCAGCGGCTCGATAAAAAGAAAGAAGTAAATACGCTCGGAAATGGCAAACTGCCGACAACACCAGTGGTAATACGTGATTGTGTCGTGTCCGTGTTAATCGATTCCGGGTCATCGTGTTCAATAATGCGGGAGAGTGTCGCGAAACGAATCGGTGGACATCGTGAACCGTGTGCCGCCGCGTTCAGAGGCATCGCTTTTGGCATACTCCAAGCGAGATACCAAACCACGTTAACAGTGGAGAGCGAAGACGTTTGTCTCGAAGTGACATTTTATGTGGTGGTGGACGTGGACCTTGGGTATGAAGCCATACTAGGGTTAGACTCTGTTTCTTCCGGAGGTGTAATTTTCGAAACGACGCGTTACGGATCGAGAATCATTCGGCGGGAAAAAGACGTTACCGCGGAATTAAATTTGACTGTTGACGTTTTGACCGTAGCGAGTGAGAGTGCACCGCGTGAAGTACGGAGTGACATACGTAACATTCTGAGTAAATATTCGGGAATGATCGCTAAGGGGAATCGAGTGCGGGCTATTAAGACAGGACAAATGAGAATAAGAGTTACTAGTGAATCACCAATTACGTATCACCCCTATCGACTCGCGCAAAGTGAACGAATGAAGTTACGCGAAATAATTGACGATCTATTATCGAATGGTATTATAAGGGACAGTGTATCGCCTTACGCGAGTCCTGTAATACTAGTAAAAAAACAGGACGGTAGTGACAGGCTTTGTGTTGATTATCGTGCCTTGAACCGTATAACCATTAAGGATCGGTACCCATTGCCGAGAATAGATGATCAACTCGATCGACTGGGGAGAGCAAGCTATTTTACAGTACTGGACATGGCATCGGGATTTCACCAAATACCTGTGGAGACAGATTCCATAGAAAAGACGGCTTTTGTGACACCCGATGGACATTACGAGTATCTGAGGATGCCGTTCGGATTAAGTAATGCACCTGCCGTGTTTCAACGGGCTGTGAACGACGCACTCGGAGAATTAAAATATACGGTGGCGTTGACTTATATGGATGATCTACTCATCCCCTCGTCGACGCTAGAAGAGGGAATAGAAAGCCTGGATAAAGTGCTGGCTACGTTGGATTTCGCTGGGTTCTCGTTGAATGAAAAAAAATGTGAGTTTTTGCAAACCAATATCGATTATCTTGGCCGGAATGTTTCAGCTGATGGAATCAGACCGGGCGAACGAAAGCTGGTTGCATTGCGGAATGCACCGGCGCCGACTAACGTCAAAGAAACCCGGCAATTCATGGGGCTGGCCGGGTACTTTCGGAAATTCGTTCCAGAATTTGCGACGCGAACGGTGAGCATCACGAATCTAACGAAGAAGGGAGTAACGTGGAAATGGACGGAAGAATGTGAAAATGCTCGACAATATGTTATTGAAAAGCTATGTCAACGTCCGTTGCTTGTCGTTTTCAACCCTGACCGAGAAACTGAGCTTCACACAGACGCGAGTGCTGTCGGATTCGGAGCTATACTTTTTCAACGGCATGATAAGGAACTAAGGGTGGTGGCTTATTACAGCAAGAAGGCTACTCGTGATGAATCAAAGGATCACTCGTACGAACTCGAAACCTTAGCTATCGTCAACGCGCTGAAAAATTTTCGGAATTATCTGCTTGGCGTGAAGTTCAAGCTCGTTACGGACTGTAATGCAGTTAAAGCCACGGCTATGAAAAAGGATTTGCTACCACGAGTTGCGAGGTGGTGGATTTATATGCAGGACTTTGACTACGAAATAGAATACCGTAAGGGGAAAAACATTGCTCATGTAGATTATTTGAGTCGGAACCCGGTCGAATGCTCTAAGGAAGTCCTTGCTATAGAAAAAGCAACATGGTTGGAAATAATGCAATTGCGCGACCCAGTAACAGAGGAGATACTTAGACGAATTCGTGAAGGAGGTAGCAGTTTCAATGACTACGCTGAGGAGGGAGGATTGCTTCTCCGAACCAAGGACGAAAATAACAAGAAGATCCGATGTTGGTACGTGCCCAAAGGGAGTCGCCTTGCACTTGTGCGACAACATCATGACGAACAGTGCCACATTGGGTATGATAAGACGCTACACTCCATACGAAGGAAATATTGGTTTCCGAGAATGAGTCCATTTGTTAGGAAGTACATTGGCAGATGTATAATTTGCATCATGGCAAAACGACCCAGTGGGCCGAAACAGGGATTAATGCATAGCATTGAAAAAATCCCCATACCATTCCACACCGTACATGCTGATTGCATGGGACCATTCACCCCAAGCGAGGAAGGCTTTAAACACCTGTTGTTACTAGTGGATGCGTATACAAAATTCGTGATGTTGTGTCCGTTGAGAGATATGACCGCACAAGAAGTGAAAGAAGCATTGGAGCCGCGGTTGGTACTTTTTGGAACAACAAAGAGGTTAATTGTCGATCGAGGAACCAATTTCACTGGGAAGTTGGTGAAGGACATGTTTAAAAAACACGACATCGAGGCACACTATATAGCGACCTCGGCTAGCAGAGCTAACGGACAGGCAGAACGATACGTAGCAACAGTATTAAACATGCTAACTTGTGAAACACTATGTGGGAAGGAATGGACGAGCGTGGTACTAAAAATTCAGCTGACACTAAATACAACCCTACAAAAATCCACAGGTTGCACGCCGCTTGAGCTGCTGACTGGACTCAGAACTCAAACAAGAGAAACTGAGTTGCTGAATATCGGTGAAAGTGAGCCCATAGATTTAGTAAAACTACGTGAAACGGCAGACGAAAGACTGCGGTTAAATGCAGCGAAACAAAAGGAAAGGTTTGACCGGCAGAGGAGGAATAATATTCAATATAATGTTGGCGACTTCGCATATCTGCAAGAACAGAGTACGCGCCTTGGTAAATTGGAGCCAAGATACAGAGGACCATACAAAATAGAAACGGTACTTCCTCGGGATCGATACAAATTACGCCATCAGAGTACGAAACGGTTAGTGGTCGCACCGAAGGACCGCTTGAGAAAATGGGATGGTGACCCAGTAGAAGGAGTTTAAGGGTGCCGTGTTAGCGGACCAAGAGAAAAAAAAAAAAAAAAAAAAAAAAAGAAAGAAGGTAAATAAATAAATGAGACGGGTACTTCCCCGGGCTATTAAGCGAAAGAAGGTAAGTAAATAAATAAATGGAACGGGTACTTCCCCGGGCTAATAAGCGAAAGAAGGTAAATAAAATCACGGATTTTGGTTTCCGGACGTTGTTACGTGAAAAACCCAAATGAAATTCGAGTAACGTACTCGGGCCTTGTGGAGGCGAAAACGTAAATTTAAATTGGAGGTTGGAAAAATGTGTGTTTTGAAAGGAACGTGGGTATCTAACGAGATGCCCTGTTTGTTTTCTCTTTTCTGTTTTAGACCCAGGAGCAAAAGAGTGTCTCGAGAGCGACACACAGGTCAGAATTGGCCGTGTTAGCGGGAATGCGTCTCCAGGTAATCGCCAGATGTAAACAATACGTCTTAGGCGATACGCCTCACGTGGACGCCCTTCCAGGCAAGGAAAGGGAAATCGATTGGCAAGAAGATTCATTAATGCGGAAGCATCTGAGCCGGAAACATATCGAGTGTATAAATAAAGTATCGTGAATTAACAGGAGTTTAGCTTTTATTTATTGACACTTTTCGAATTTTTCTAATATACGCATGGAAATTAAATTTTCTGGGGAGACATGAAAGTGTGTGGACACCGTTTTCCGTTAATGTTGATGTGGTAAAATAACCGAGTTGGTCAAAAACTGTATTGTGTGAACGAGCTGTAAATAAACCTTTACATAGCACCAAAAATGCTGCCGAAGCTCAGCATAAATGAGTCAGAGCCAAAAATGGTATCCCGCGTATAGTAACTATATTAAAGTGGTTTCAAAATTTTGACTCCTATCAGTCCGATCAGTCGTCGTAGGACGGATGATAGCGTTGCCAAATTTCTCGTGTTCTAGCCTACACGAAAGAAGGCCGTGAGGAATAACTCGCTTCGAACCACGATTCACGACCAGTGAAGTAAGTTCGGCTCGCCTTTGATCAGAGCCGAACGGTTTGAATCCCCATTCAATGTATGGGTACGTTAATCCAAGATAAAAATTTTTTTTCTTTTATGTTTTTCTTAATAAATTTTCTTTTAACATATTCGTGAAACTTTTCTGGTTAAAATAAGACCAAATACAATATAGTACGGATTACATTTACATATTCAAATGTAAAAGTATTGTATTAATAGAGGAGATAAGAGAAGTAGGATATGGAAAAGAAGTAAATCGCTGGAACAGATGTATTGTATAGAGTAAAAGAAAGTTACAGGGAGTAAAGTGCGTAGTCCATGTATTGCACATATCAGCTGCCGTTGAAAAACTTATATATTGTATACTTTAAGTGAGTACATCATATCCAGTGCCATTATGTTATTAAATTATGTATTCTTCTAGAAACAATTCATTTCTGCAATTTGTCAGAAGCTACAAAACAGCGTAATTATTCCATAAATATTAAATAAAAGTGGTCCGAATTATATCATGTTTGGTTTCATTTTAATAAAAAAAAATTAGATTAATATGATAAATAAATTACCGTAAGGAAAGATAAAAAAAATAAAAAAACTTTTAAGTTTGCATTGCATTAGCGCAGCGATACATGGGCATTTAAACTTCTTCGAATGCTCGGATTCTCATTCTCACTTTGTGTTTCGCTCGTTGTCCTCTCTGATGACAGGGATTAGACGAGGTTTAACTTTCATGTCCTCAGCGGACTTGGGCCCGACCGCAAACTCTTGGCGAGAAAACATTGTATGTGTATGCATCGGGCACCCACGTCACTCATGGATCATGTATAATCATTAAGTTGCGAACCAGGCGTAGAACGACACAACATACAATGTACAGCTGTCCCTCGAAATACGCGAGGGTTCTGAACATTGATGTATCGCGTTAATAAAGGCTCCCGTAATTTTGAGACATCCCTTCTCACTCCTACCACAAATTTATATTACATACATAGTTATAGACTGGGTAAAAGTTTGGTTATTGGGACAAAGAGGAGGCGGTGGGGATGATATTAATCGAAAGATATGCCTGAATAATTACAAGGTAATTATTTACAAAAGGGGGGGTCTCGCCGATTTCGATGATTTTCGAGTATGTTATAAAAATCAACATTTTGAACAACTTTTTCCTATACATATAACCGTCGCTCGGCCTTCGTTTTCGAAAGTCTCAAAAGAGATCGGTACTACTATATTGAATTCTGCCTATACGCACGCGTCCGTGGGAGCGTATGCGTAAGCGTTTGATCGGCAACTCTCTACCGTTAATATATATAACAGCGTAGCGGCCAGCGACGAACATTATACAATGTGTAAAAAACTTTTTCGAAATAATGGCTGAAATGTTTACAACTTTGGATAATATCAATAAAGATCATTAAAACAGAAATGAATGTGTGGCCGGCCGCCTCGCGGCAGCCAGAATGAATTCTTCGTCCCGAACCTAAACTTCATTAAATTAGTTACTAGATAGAGTAGTTCGATTTGAGTACGGTTTGGGCCGGATTATTATTCCGGCCGCCGTGAGACAGCCGACTACCCGAATCGAGTTCAGAAGCACCCCCATTATACACGTCCATTGCGGGCCGCCTCGATGCGTTTAAAGAAACAGAGGGCAATCGACGTTCAAACATTTCTGCATACGCTGCCACGGACGCGTACTTATAGAAAGAATTGAATGTGTAGTACCGATCATCCTTCGAAAAAAATCTCGGAAACTAAGACCGAGCGGCGGTTATATGTATAGGAAAAAGTTGTGTAAAATGTTGATTTCTACAACATATTAAAAAATCATCGAAATCGGTGAGACCCCCTTTTTTCTAAATAAATACTAATTACAATGAAGGTAACAGGGTTCTTGTACAGGTTCCAAAATAGTAACAAAAACATATTAGTAGAACTACATTGCATGCTGTATGTGTATGTGCATATATGTATCTATATGAACACAATGCGTACACAGCCAGCCGACGCGTTGGACGTTTCCTTCGCCGGCGGATTTGGTTTGCTTATTTTTCATCTCGTCGCAAAGCGGCACTCCGTTTGTGGCACAATGCGACTGCATTATTTGTGGTGTCCTCATTGCTATTGTACGTATGGGCAGAATACAATGCAATTATACTAAAATATTTTTGCTAATATTTCTAAACTTCTAAGTTAGAACCACTACTATTTCGTGACACATAAGCTTCCGATTATTAGGATATACCGCCTACCTCACTGTGGAGCCGCATACTATTGTTTAAAAATGTTAAATATGTGTTGCATTTTATATATTTACTAACAAATGTATGTTAAGAAAATAATAATGTTATTCTAAAATTCCCAGAACTCGAGGATCTATCCTTTAATGCCGATCATAGGCACAAATCGGGGAAAGTTTCTCAAAATATTGAATTTTACAACATATTTCAATTTCATAAAAATCGAATAGGCAATCCTAATATAAATATATACCCAGGTGTAGCCTAAATAGAATTTCCTTTATCTTTTAAATATTTTAAAATGTACTGCGCTTTGAATATTTTATATATTTTTGCATATTACACGTATTCTCTATTCTTTCAAACATTTAAAGTACCTATAAACGCATAAAAGTTTGTAGTGAATTTATTATATATTTTGTTCATATGTTAGTTATATTTCACGAAAGTATATTGTAATTTTTGTGATTCTTCACAGTCCCGGTGACTACAAAGGTCACAAAAAACCGCGTTTATCAAAACTGCGTAAGTACTTCGTGGAATAATTATACCTCTGATTACTTTTTCCTAGATGTTGAAGAACGAACCTTGCATTGAGGCATAACTTAGATAATATATTCTGGTAGATGAGTCTTAAACAAATTTTCAAGTGATATTTTTATGTTTCTATCACAATGGCCTTACAAGCATAATAAATAAGAGTTATAAGAATTACATTTGAAACTATTTATATTTTAATTTCATGGTTTCATATTTTTTATTATATGCTTCTAGAAATTTAGCAGAAGTTTAAGCTTTCTTCTGCAATAATGGTTCCGAGCATATAATTATGACATTACAGTAACGTAATTAATTTTGTAAGTTGATAGCTACATTATAAAAATACATTCCAGCCGTGCAAAGAAATTAAAATTAATTAAGTGAGCTCGGATTTTTGCTTATCCTTTACAAGAAAAATTTTATCTATGCATTCATAACATTACTGTGAAGTATTACAAAATGTAAGAAGATAAATCATAGTTATATTTGTTTTATACGCACAGAGTGTGCATATAAACTACACAATTTTTTTTTGTTCGCATCTACTTGAAAAAAATTACTGTTATTAAATTGTGTACTTTTTGAAACTATTCGATATTTGTCTGAAACAGTTTTTGGCATCATTCGCGGTTTACAAAATTTTTGAATACATTTATTTAAATGGGACACTGTGTATAGTGGTCAAACAGATTTCTTCGTGACGCGACAGTGAACGATCTATTTGAATCTGTTGACTTTATCGTCGTCAGCGACATTTCCACAGATATTTCCTACACTCACCGCATTAAAACGCAGAGGGCGTATGAAACACTCGGATGTAGGGATTGTGGCAGAGGAAAGGCGGGTCCCTACGTAGCCGACGGAAATAAATGCAGTCTCGTGTCGCACTCACTAAATTTATTCAGTCGCGGAGCTACACAACGCTTGCTCCACGCTTGCGGTGTGTTCACAAAATCGGCGTAAAATTATTAAGGCGCGTACTCGGGCTGGTCGCTACGTGCGTACAAAAAGGTCGCGAGGTGTATATGCTTGAAAATCTCGGTGGTGTTTACAGCGCGGCGGTTGAACGCAGAAGAAGGTTCATTTCCCTCGAAGGGGCGCTTTTCCTTTTTCCGGAAGCAGAGGTCGCCGCTTTTCCTATTTTCGCTATTTTTCTGTATCCAACCGGAAGTGTACTTTTCGACAGGACGGCTGATCACCTATAGGTGTCGCCACACCACCCCCTTCCAAGTCCCTTGACCGTTCAGGGAGAGTGGACGATCTCCGTATATACGTTCTCCTTGTTTGTGGAGCTACGAGGTCCTCAGGTTTTTCAAAAAAGGCGGGTCTCAGCCGTTCTGTCGAAATTGTTGTCGAATTTCCTCGGTAGTCGATTAAAAATACCGTATCAGAGATGTGCTTTATTATCCGGAGAGGCCCTTCGTATGGTTGCCCCAGGGTTTTTTTTACTGCATCAATTCTAACGAAAACGTGGCTGCTATTGAAAAGTTCCTTATGTGTGAAATGTGTTTTTTTCCCGTGGTGCGCAGTTGGACAGGGTCGGACCTGCTGCATTTGCTGTCTAAATTTGCTTGTTATGAACTGATCTGTGTCCGATGGGGAATCTACTAGGAATTCGCCCGGTAGCCTTAGGGGTGCACCATACAGCAACTCAGCCGCTGTCGCTCGGATGTCCTCCTTGTAACAGGATCGCAAACCGAGCAGGACAGTGGGGAGCACTGCAACCCAGTCCCTGGTCTCATGACATCTAATAGCCGCCTTCAGAGATCTGTGCCATCGCTCTACCATGCCGTTCGAAGCTGGGTGGTACGCCGTGGTCCGGACGTGTTTGCACCCTATGAGTCTGGCTAGGGCGTTGAACAGTTGCCCTTCAAATTGTACGCCCCGGTCAGTGGTGATGGTGGTTGGGGCGCCGTATCTGGCGATCCATGTGGCGTAGAACTCTGAGGCGACTGTGTCTGCCGAGGTGTCTTTGATGGGCACCGCCTCAGGCCAGCGGGAGAATCTGTCTATTATAGTTAAACAGAATCTAAAGCCGTTGGTATTTGTAGGTAAGGGTCCGACGATGTCCAAGTGGATATGTTCGAATCTACCCTCTGGAACAACGATATTCTGGGGAGGGTTTGTGATGTGGCGTGCGACCTTGCTCCGTTGGCAGCGCATGCATGTCCTGGCCCATTGCATGATGTCTTTATTCATGCCAGGCCATACAAAGCGCTGGGAAATGAGCCTTCTTGTGCTGCGACTGCTTGGATGAGATAAACCGTGGACGTTGTTAAAAATTGCCCTGCGCAGCGCTGCTGGAACATATGGTCGTATGTGTTTAGTGTTTATGTCGCAAAATATAATGTCTTGTGTGTTGTCAACCCTTAATTGTTTTAATTGCAGTGCTGTACTCCCTTGCAGTAGCTTCTGGAGTTCTGGGTCGCTCTTCTGATGTTGGGCAATTTCTTCTGTGCCTACCACGACTGGCATACTAATAACGTCCAGCCGTGATAGAGCATCTGCCACTTCGTTCTTTGGCCCTGCGATGTGTGTGATAGTCGTCGTGAACTGTCCTATGTAGTCAAGTTGTCGTGCTTGTCTGGGCGATGCCCGGTCTGATTTTTGTTGGAAAGCAAAGGTGAGGGGTTTGTGGTCCGTCTGTATCGTGAAGTCGCGTCCCTCGACCAAGTATTTGAAGAATTTCACTGCTTTGAATATGGCTGTCAGTTCCCTGTCGTATGTACTGTACCGTTGTTCTTGTTCGCTGAATTTCTTTGAATAGAATCCGAGCGGTTCCCAGACTCCGTTCACTAGCTGCTGGAGCACAAGCGCCTGCTGCTAGGTCTGATGCGTCTGTGGAAAGAAGATATTGAGTGTTAATCTTGGGGTGTACCAGCAGCGTTGCGTTCGCCAACGAGCTTTTGCAGGATTCAAACGCGGCCTCGGCTTCCGATGTCCATTGCACCGGTCGCTTGTCGCGTTTTTTGGCGCCCTCGAGATATTTGTTAAGCGGGGCCTGGGTTGTTGCGGCATGCGGCACAAACCGGCGATAAAAATTAATGATTCCGAGGAATCTTCGTAATTCCTCGATCGTTTTCGGCTTCGGTTATTCAATTATTGTTTTTATTTTCTCTGGTGCAGGCCTGGCTCCCTTAGAATCTATCAGGTACCCCAGGTACTGCACCGTGTGAGAACCGAAAACGCATTTCCCGGTATTAATTGCGATGCCGTGCGCTTGTAGCCGCTCCATGACCTGCCGCAAATGTTCGTGGTGCTCCAGCTCGTTGGCGGAGGCAATGATTAAATCGTCCACGTAGCAGAAAACGAACTCCAAGCCTCGGAGTACGGCATACATGAAACGCTGGAAGGTTTGTGCGGCGTTCTTCAGCCCGAAGGTCATCGTGTTGTACTCGAACAAACCGAACGGTGTGATAATGGCCGTTTTTTCCCGGTCTTCTGGGGCCATAGGAATCTGGTGGTAGGCCTTCTCTAAATCTAACGTCGTGAATATAGTCGTACCGTCGAGTCGATGTACGAAGTCCTGTATGTGTGGGATTGGGTATTTGTCCGGTACTGTCATAGCGTTCAGTCGTCTATAGTCTCCACACAGTCGCCAGTCTCCATTCTTCTTGCGCACCATGTGCAGAGGGCTGGCCCATGGGCTGCTAGATGGTTGGCAGATTCCCAGCTGAAGCAAGTTGTTAATTTCGGCTTGCGCCGATTTTAGCTTGTCAGCTGGCAATCTGCGAGCTCGTTCTGCACATGGCGTGCCCTTGGCGACGCTGTGGTGCTGTACCCTGTGCTTTGGTGTATTTATCGTTACTCGTGTTCTCGTTACGTCGACGTACTGTTTCAAAATGTTGCTGTACTGATTGTTACTATCTATGGTAGTTAGAGATGGCTCGTTAATAATGCGAACCTGTCCTGTTGTCTGTACGTTTGTCAGTTCGTCAACCAGTCGTTTGTTTTTTAGGTCCACCAGAAGACCGAACCGTTTCAAAAAGTCGGCGCCTAATATTGGTTGTTGTACTTTGGCCACGATGAACCTCCAGACAAATGGGCGCCGTAGTCCGAGGTTTAGAGTGAGCGTCGTCGATCCAAATGTTTCGATGGCCGTGCCATTCGCCGCAAAGATCCGGGTGTCGTCGGGGGCGGTGGATCCAAATGCCGATCTCCGCGGCAACACGGATATGTCCGCTCCCGTGTCGACTAGGAATCTTATCCCCGAATCACGGTCCTGGATGACAAGACGGCTGTTGGTTTCGTGGCCATCCGCTGCCGTCTCAATGGCGGGTGGCGGATTTAGTTTTCCGTCGCTTTGACGGGGGCTCCTGTCCACGTGCATGGCTGCAGGCACTTGAATGCTTTTTCCGCAAATTTGCGGTGGTAGTAGCACAGCCTGGGTTGCGTCTGGCCTCTGTTCTGCGAGCTGCTCGCCGATCTCGACCTGGAACGCTGCCGCCATCTTGAACGTCCTCTTCGCTCCTGTTGGTCGAACCTGGCGTCCATGGCTTCCACCATTTTGGCCAGGCGGTTGATGGCGTCCTCCCATGGTGCTGGGGTCGCTGGGGTGGCCGCCGACTGGACGCTGAGAGTTGTCGGCGGAACCTTCGGCGCTTCCTCCACGGCTGCCACGTTGTAGCCCTGAATTTCGTATATTTTGTCGGCCTGCATGGCCAGCTTGCCGAGGTCCTCCACCTCGCTGATGGCCAGGATGTCCCTGATTTTTTGGGGTAGCTGCTCCAGGAACATCGTCCGCAGCCCTGTGTCGGAGATCTGGCCGCCCGCCAGATTGCGCATCCGCTGGAGGAATAGCGAGGGCTTTTCCTCCTCCATGACGCGGCTTCGCAGGATGCGCCTCAAATTGTTTTCTGGCGATGTCCCGAACGCGCTGACTATGCGCGCCTTCAGCGCTTGGTATTTCAGTTTAGGCGGCGGCGCGGTTATTATATCCCCCACGAACGGGAGGATGGCCAAATCCAATTGTGCCACTAATTGCTTGTAGCGGGCCTCATCCGAAATGATGCGGGCCAGCTCGAAAACGGCCTCGACCTGCACAAACCACATGGCTGGGTTTGCCTTCCAGAACAGCGGGAGCTTCTGCATAGCGCATACGGTCGGCTCCTCGACGCTGGGCTGGAACGCCTCTTCGGGTTCCGCCATTGCGTCGGCCCTGCGCGTCGGTGATCGTGCGACCGCCATTTTTTCTCGACTTTCCTTTTTTTTTTACTATACAAAATTTTTGAATAGATTTATTTAAATGGGACACTGTGTATAGTGGTCAAACAGATTTCTTCGTGACGCGACAGTGAACGATCTATTTGAATCTGTTGACTTTATCGTCGTCAGCGACATTTCCACAGATATTTCCTACACTCACCGCATTAAAACGCAGAGGGCGTATGAAACACTCGGATGTAGGGATTGTGGCAGAGGAAAGGCGGGTCCCTACGTAGCCGACGGAAATAAATGCAGTCTCGTGTCGCACTCACTAAATTTATTCAGTCGCGGAGCTACACAACGCTTGCTCCACGCTTGCGGTGTGTTCACAAAATCGGCGTAAAATTATTAAGGCGCGTACTCGGGCTGGTCGCTACGTGCGTACAAAAAGGTCGCGACGTGTATATGCTTGAAAATCTTGGTGGTGTTTACAGCGCGGCGGTTGAACGCAGAAGAAGGTTCATTTCCCTCGAAGGGGCGCTTTTCCTTCTTCCGGAAGCAGAGGTCGCCGCTTTTCCTATTTTCGCTATTTTGCTGTATCCAACCGGAAGTGTACTTTTCGACAGGACGGCTGATCACCTATAGGTGTCGCCACACGGATTTTTTTCGTGGTCGGTATTTCAGAGCATGTGACACGAAGTCCCATAAGATGAGTGGTCTATTCTGTACCTCGTCTGTGGTGTCACCAGCTCTGAAATACCGACCTCGAAAAAAATTCGAGTGTTTCATACGCCCTCTGCGTTTTAATGCGGTGAGTGTAAGAAATACCTGTGGAAATGTCGCTGACGACGATAAAGTCAACAGACTCAAGTACATCGTTCTCTATCCGCGTCACGAAGAAATCTGTTTGACCACTATACACGGTGTCCCATTTAAATAAATCTATTTAAAAATTATGTAAACCACGAATCATGCCAAAAATTGTTTCAGACAAATGTCGAATAGATTTTAAAGAGTACACAATGTAATAACAGTGATTTTTTCCAAGTCGATGCGAACAAAAAGAAATTGTGCAGATTATATGCACACTCTGTGCGTATAAAACAAATATAACTATGATTTATCTTCTTACATTTTGTAATACTTCACGGTAATGTTATCAATGCATAGATAAAATTTTTCTAGTAAAAGATAAGCAAAAATCCGAGCTCACTTAATTAATTTTAATTTCTTTGCACAGCTGGAGTGTATTTTTATAATGTAGCTATCAACTTACAAAATTAATTACGTTACTGTAATGTTATAATTATATGCTCGGAACCATTATTGCAGAGGAAAGCTCAAACTTCTGATAAATTTCTAGAAATTTGTAATAAAAAATATAAAACCATGAAATTAAAATATAAAGAGTTTCAAATGTAATTCTTATAACTCTTATTTATTATGCTTGTAAGGCCATTGTGTTAGAAACATAAAAATATCACATGAAAATTTGTTTAAGACTCATCTACCAGAATATATTATCTAAGTTATGTTTCAATGCAAGGCTTGTTCTTCCACATTTAGGAAAAAGTAAGCAGAAATGTAATTAATCCTCGAAGTACTTACGCAGTTTTGAAAAACGCGGTTTTTTGTGATCTTTGTAGTCACCGCGACTGTGAAGAGCCACAAAAATTACAATATACTTTCGTGAAATATGAATAACATATGTACACAATATATAATAAATTCACTACAAAGTATGCGTTTATAAGAACTTTAAATGTTTGAAAGAATGAAGAATACGCGTAACATGCAAAAATATATAAAATATTCAAAGCGCAGTACATTTCATAATATTTAAAAGATGAAGGAAATTCTATTTAGGCTACACCTGGGTATATATTTATGTTAGGATTGCCTATTAGATTTTTATGAAATTGAAATATGTCGTAAAATTCAACATTTTGAGAAACTTTTCCCGATTTGTGCCTATGATTGGTATTAAAGGATAGATCCCCGAGTTCTGGGAATTTTTGAATAACATTATTAACATACATATCTTAGTAAATATATAAAATGCAACACATATTTAACATTTCTAAACAACGGTATGCGGCTCCACAGTGAGGTAGGCGGTATATCCTATTAATTGGAAGCCTATGTATGACGAAGTAGTAGTGGTTCTAACTTAGAAGTTTAGAAATATTAGCAAAAATATATTAGTACAATTGCATTGTATTCTACCTATACGTACAATAGCAATGACAACACCACAAATAATGCAGTCGCATTGTGCCAGAAACGGAGTGCCGCTTGACGACGAGATGAAAAAACTGATCTGATGAGCTCTGCTCTCAAATAAGAAGTACATGAATATGTTTTCTTCTCTTTCAAAAAGATCTTTATTCAACTTTGATACATTTACGTTTTTCACCAAAATCTAATTTAAGTTCTATCGATGTTTGTTGATCAATCAATGCTGCAAGTTTCGAACACGATGCGCCATCGTCAGATTTTCTCTTTTCAGCACATTGAAAAGCACTGATAAACTCAGCGATTCGATCTTTCGATTTTTCGCGAGGCAAATCGGCTTCACTTTTAACGACTTTCACGGCACCAGTTTTATTACCGGACTTCTTTCCAGCAGAAACTGCACTACATATCTGACCTGGAAGTTGTACCGATATTTCTTGATCGAACAACGCAGCAAGTTTCGAACATGATTCATCATTATTATCTTTTCTCTTTTCAGCACGACGAAAAGCGGCGACGAACTGATTAATTTCATCCATTGTTCTCACTCAAGAGTCAGATCGATACTGAGCGCTCAGCGTCGGATTAACCTTATATAGATAAGAAATAATGACATCATCCCAGCAGCACAGAAGAAAAATGTCCTCAGTCAAATTTCGTAACGCATTTCACTTTTTCACCTGGCGACCCCCCATCCCTAAAACATATTCATGTTAAAAAAATTAAAAATAATACGAATTAATGCAAATTTAATAGCTTGTAGGATATCCCTTTCTTTTTAGTACCTCCTGCAATCTTTTTGGCATAGATTTCACAAGTGTAGCTGTTTCTTCACAACTAATTTTTTCCCATTCTTCTTTTAAAATAGTTTTTAACATATCCTTTGATGTTATATTATGTTGGCGTATCCTGCGTTCTAATAAATCCCATAGGTGCTCTATGGGATTTAAATCCGGCGATTGGGGAGGCGTATGTAATTGTTTCGGAACATTATACAGTAGCCGGCGGGAGTAACTATGACTCTCTTAAGTGGCGATCGTTTGAGGTGTCGGGCCGGCTTGCCGGTACTAGTATCCGAGATCAGCCCTTATGTAGATCTAGTTAGCAAGTGGACACCTCTTCGTGGTTCCCGCCACAAGTACCTTCTTCGGAAGAGAAACTAAGATCCACCGCTGCGTCTGCTAAGACAGCATTGCCACGAGTCGGCGTCGATGACCAAATGGCTCTTATGTGGCAAACCCCATTGCGGCATCGCGGGACAGTGCGCATTAGCGTACTGGTGCTCAAAAATGGACGGCCCAGCGGCGAAAGCTTCTGACGCCAAACTCATACGTGGCGACACGTATGCCCGCTAGAGACTGAGTCTTGTACTGGCAACCTTACCTCCACGTGGTCCCCGCTGGGCAACGGTGCACATGTGTAACTGGCTTGCTGGTTACACAGGTGTAGCGGCTAAAAGGTTCGCTTCTCGAAAGGGACAGTTTACCCTTCTGATGATCCTTCAGCGGTGAAGGAGGGGTTTTCCCAAGCCCGCCGTCCATAACATCTACGGACGTGACCCTTGAAAGTGGTGATACGCACCCTTCCATCGCTGGTATAGGCTAAAGCCTCGGAACAGCAAAGCTTTGGGGCCTTGTGCCGCCATTAGAAGCTTAATAAGACAATAATTATACAGTAGCCACAACTTAATAATTTCAGCCGTATGTTTAGGATCGTTATCATGCATAAAATAATATGGAGTATTTAATCCTAATTTTTCGACACTTTGATTTACATTATGTTTTAAAATGTTTAAATAATCAAATTTATTCATCGTGGATTCTACAAATTGTAAGTGTCCTACACCACTACTGGCCATGCATCCCCATACCATTATACCACCGCACCCGTGCTTAACAGTTGGAAACAGATTTTCTTTATTTAATGCTGTACATGGTTTTCTCCAGATGATTTTTCGGCCTTTTATGCCAAAAATACAAAATTTACTTTCGTCTGAGAAAATTACTTTTTCCCAGAATTCAGTTGGCTTATTTATATACTCATTGGCAAATTGAATTCGTTTTTTACGATTGATCTTTGATATAAAGGGTTTCTTACGTGCGACACGACCGTGATATCCAGCCCTTTTTAATATTTTTCGTGCAGTATCCACACAAATTTCTTTACCAAATTTTAATTCTATGTCCTTAGCAATTTGCATTGCAGTTATTCGCGGATTTTTTTTAACTGCATTTACAATACTACGTTGCTCTCTTTTTGTCAGTTTTGACGGACGACCAGAACGTGGTTTGGATGTTATAATATCCGTTGATTTAAAATTATTTACAACTCTTTGGACGGATGAATGTCGTCTTTCTATTATTTTTCCTATTTCTCGAAAACTTTTCCCTTCGTTCCATAATTTTATTATAATTTTACGTTCACTAACACAAATCTCTTTTCTTTTAGATTCCATGTTAATTATTTTTTATTAAAAACCACTGTACCGTTATAAATAACAGATGTACATGCATACCAACTTACATAGAGTTTCCATAAAACAGAATTGAGGTTCAGAATCGGGGAATTCCCAATCCAGCTTCAGGGAATCACCATTTCTTATAGCTGTACGCAGACTTTTTCTAGTGAATTTTTAGGGACATTTTTCGTTTTATTTTGTTTATTTAAGTTATGGTTAACTTTAATTTGTTAAATTAGCATTTATATAATCGTAAACGTATATTGTACAAGTTAAAAATAAATTTTGAATTAAATTTAAGAATATTTCTATATTTTAATAAAAAATAATTTCGCGTACCTTAGTGTACGCAGACTTTTTCTACCTAGTGTATATACATATTGAAACAGCATGCAATATAGTTGTACTAATATGTTTTTGTTAATATCTTGGAACCTATGCAACAACCCTGTTACTACCATTGTAATTGGTATTTATTTAGAAAAGAGGGGTCTCACCGATTTCGATGATTTTTTAATATGTTGTAGAAATCAACATTTTAAACAACTTTTTCCTATACATATAACCGTCGCTCGGGCTTAGTTTCCGAAATTTTTTTCGAAGAATGATCGGTACAACTGCATTGAATTCTTTCTATAAGTACGCGTCCGTGGCAGCGTATCCGTAAACATTTGGTCGGTGATTGTCCACTGTTTCTTTAAACGCATCGAAGCAGCTCGCAACGGACGCGTAGAATGGGAGTGCTTCCGAACTCGATTCGGGTAGCCGACCGTCTCACGGCGGATGGAATAATAATCCAGCCCGAACCTTACTCAAATCGAACTCTTCTATCTAGTAACTAATTTAATGAAGTTTAGGTTCGGGACGAAGAATTCATTCTGGCTGCCGCGAGGCGGCCGGCCACACATTCATTTTTGTTTTAATGATCATTATTGATATTATACGAAGTTGTAAACATTTCAGTTATTATTTCAAAAAAATTTTGTACATTGTATAATTTTCGTCGCTGGCGCTATGCTGTTATGTATAGAAACGATAAACAGTTGCCAATCAAACGCTTACGCATACGCTCCCACGGACGCGTACTTATAGACAAAATTTGATGTAGTAGTACCAATCTCCTTTGAGACAAATTTCGGATTCGAAGGCCGAGCGGCGGTTATATGTATAGGAAAAAGTTGCTCAAAATGTTGATTTTTATAACATACTCGAAAATCATCGAAATCGGTTTAGAAAAGGGGGCTTTTATAAATAATTACCTTGTAATTGTTCACGCATATCTTTCGATTAATATCATCCCCACCCCCTCCTCTTTGTTCCAATAACTAAACTTTTATCCAGTTTATAACTATGTATGTACATATGTAATATAAATTTGTAGTAGGAGTGAGAAGGGAAGTCTCAAAATTACGCGAGCCTTCATTAACGCGATACATAAATGTTCCGAACCCCCGCGTAATTCGGCGGGACAACTGTACATTGTATATTGTTTTGCTTAATGTCTGGTTCGGACCGTATGGATCATACATGATCCATGAGTGATATGGGTGCCCGTTACATACCCATAGAATGCTATCTCGCCAAGACTGCAGCTGGGCCTAGGTCCGCTGAGGACACGAAACTCAAACCTCGTCTGATCTCTGCCGTCGGAAAGAACAACGAGCGAAAGACAAAGTGAGAATGAGAAGCCGAGCATTCGAAGAAGTTTAAATGCCCGCTGTGCTAATGCATGCAAACTTAAGTTTTTCATTTTTTTATCTTTCTTTAAAGTAATTTATTTATCATATTAATGCAATTTTTTTATTAAAATGAAACCAAAGACCATATAATTTCTACCACTTTTACTTAACATTTATGGAATAAGTACGTTGTATTATAGTTTCTAACAAATTGCAGAAATGGATTGTTTCTAGCAAAATACATATTTTAATAACATTATGGCATTGAATATGATATACTTACGTAAAGTATACAATTTATAAGTTTTTCAAAGGCAGCTGATATGTGCAATACATAGACTACGCACTTCACTTCCTGTAGCTTTCTTTTGCTCTATACAATACATCTATTCCAGCGATTTAATTCTCTGCCATTTCCTACTTCTCTTAACTCCTGTATTAATACAATACTTTCACATTTTAATACGTAAATGTAATCCGAACTATGTCGTCTTTGGTCTCATTTTAACGAGAAAAGTTTGGCGAATATGTTGAAAGAAAATTTATTAAGAAAACAATAATAAAAAGAGTTCTTTAGTCTACATTAACGTGTTCATACATTGTATGGGGTTTTAAACCGCTCGGCTCTGATCAAAGGCGAGCCGAACTCGCTTCACTGATCGCGAATTGTGGTTCCAAGCGAGGCAGTCCTCACGGCCTCCTCTGCTGTAGGCTAGAATACGAGAAAGGCAACGCTGTCATTAGTCCTACAACGACTGGTCGGACTGATGATTTTTGTTTGCGGTGTTGTGACAGCGTATGTTTCGCCTTTGATATAGCGACGGACATGGAGCCCCCCCCCCCCCCCCGCCCATAATAGGGGATTGAACTGAAATCTACGCATTTATCCACGGGTTCGCTCGAGTTCTTGGCGAGAAAATATTGTAATAACTGTACAGTATATGCATATATACATATTGAATTATACACACACATATTAAACAAACTTTCCATGCTGAAAACAAGCTCTCTTTGGAATTCCGATACGAACCTGTTAAGTTGCATAAAAGCATACACTCTAAAAAATCCTCATAGTGCTTGGTTTAAAGCACAGCATACTACTTGTGAAGAAGAATCGACGGTACATTGTTGCAGTCTAGGTCATTCACATTTGATATTAGATCACAGAGTCCGAAACGTAGCTGTGATCAACAGTAACCGTTAATCTATCATGAAAGATTAATGGTAAAAAAGATTGTTACAGAGAAACATAAATTTCAATTCCCATACGTTTCATTTTCGCTTTACGAAAACGATATTAAGGGATTATTTCATATACATATAACTTGTACTAGTTTTACTGGTAAACAGTTTTGAAAGAACTCAAAAGTTTAACTCGAAAATTATTTGTTTTTAATAGTTACTCATTTATTAGAAGTAAAAATTTCGAAACCATTCTTCGGGATACGATTTTTGGCTCTGATTCATTTGAGTTGAGCTCCGGTAGCTTATATTTGGGCTATGTACATGTTTATTTGCAGCTGGTTCACACAATACGGTTTTTGACCAACTCGGTTATTTTACCAAATCAAGATTAACCGAAAACAGTGTCCACACATTTCTCCATCTCCACAGAAAATTTAATTTTCATGCATATATATACTTCATAAATTGGTTGCCATGCTGATTCGTTCTCAGTTTTATCTTTAGATAAATGCAACGTGTATATTAGAAAAATTCGAAAAGTGTCAATAAATAAAAGCTAAACTCTTGTTAATTCTCGATACTTTATTTATACACTCGATATGTTTCCGGCTCAGATGCTTCCGCATTAATGAATCTTCTTGCCAATCGATTTCCCTTTCCTTGCCTGGAAGGGCGTCCACGTGAGGCGTATCGCCTAAGACGTATTGTTTACGTCTGGCGATTACCTGGAGACGCATTCCCGCTAACATGTACGTATTACTTTTAAATTACGTTCTTTAATGTGACTAGCTAGACTTTACCATATTCATAATGAATATGTTATTTGGATACCTACATGATTTTGCTATTGCCGAATATAATTGCACTTTATGGTATACATGATACAGGTGCCATTCCGATACGTGACAAAAGTAACCATAAAAAATAACCGATTTAATACGTTTATCGTACTGTTGAAGTGTGTCCCTGTTGCCGGACACAGTATTTTAAACCCAGGTAGGCTGTTTGCTAGCTTAAACCTTAGCTTTCGCTTTTATGAAGGTCTGCGCCACATCTGGTAAGACAGTGCCACGACGCTTACTTGGTGTTGCCTGACAATTGAAAAGTCGGGGCCTGCGTTGCCCCCACCCATCGGCACTGCGTTGCCGTGCAAGCGGTATAGGACCCTTGTTTCTTTTTCCCCGGAAAATTCTGTAGCAAAAAAGCGTTGAAGTCGGACACGGGTAGTAGTTGTCTGCGGACGAGCGAAGCGAGTAGCTGCACTACCTAGATCTCGAATCTTGTATCGTTTCTTTAACTTTGTGTTTTCAATAAATAGCGTTTTCATTTAACTCTGCTCGAATAATTTACACTGCCTGTAAATATTCAACACGTACACACATACAAAATATAAATAGTATTTCGAAAGGTGATAAAAATTTGATTCAGCAAATAAGTGATTTGCATGACGGCAATAGTTTGTACATACTTCAGTGAATCGGTTAATTCGGTAATCTAACTGACGAAATGAAACTGCATCGTATGACCGAACTATTGGGGCCCATGTATACGACGGCCGAGTATACACGATAGTTTATCGCCACTCTGTACATTTAAAAGGCTACTGACTATCGCTCGATTTAATTGTCCTTTTCGCCGTTTCAATGGCTCTGTGGTCTGTTCTGGTGTTGAATCGGTAACATCGCACGTAACACGGAAATGGTAATGGGGTCTCGAGACCCCCGAACCGTGTGACAGAAAAGAGCATTGGATGATAGGTCTATACTGTACCTCGTCTGTGGTTCCATTCGCGAGGACAACGTCCGGCTAATGTAAAACAAACTTATATGAATTAACTGTTGGGCGAATAGGAAAGATCCTAACGCCGTCTCCGCGGTGTGCAATGTAACCAAAGAGAAAATAAATTCATACATACGTCATACATACAATTTACTCACCAAAGTTTATAATAACAATCATACCAACCCTCTCATCAGCAAACTAAGAAACTACACCACTGTGTAGAGATCGCTAAGGATTTTCTCACAGAAAATGTTTGTTTAAATGAGCACACGAGGATTTCCAATCAAGCACTGAATTATACTTTATTAATATATTACAATAATGCGTACTTATAGAACCGCTGTGTATATCGGTATAGAAAGGAGTAACGAAAGAAAGGAAACGAAAGAACGAAAGACGAAAGAGAGAGTTTTCGCCGAGGAACCGATGTTTTATATTTTACAGGAGTGTTCCTAAAACTATTCTTTCGCGTATGCGCAGTACGAGATGCGCTTGACAGCATCATCGCGCACTGGTTATATAGAAAGGTACTCGGTGTAGCGTTTGCTACCGGCCGCTACAACTGATGAGATTCCATTGTACGAAAGCACACCCCCAGGACCATCTTACAATAAACTCAAAGGCTTTATCCATGAAAACGGGTTTTTGAAAGTTGTATTCATTCTTAAAGACTCCAAGAATTCGCATACACTTTAAATTTGAATTGGTTTGTTACTGAAATATTTACTATACTCTATGCTAGTTTTTGATCTCTATCCCAAACAATATCGTGATGGATAATACAGACAACCATTTTCAACACCGCTCGTGTCGCCATTAAATCGGAGACTGATGCGACACAAAACATACGACCATCTTTTGTAATTTTAGTCTGTTCTTTGTGGTACAGGAAAAATTGACATCTATGTGCTTTGTAAAGTAAGTTGTCACCTAAAGCTGATGATCAAAACATGTGGATCCTTACTTTTCATGAACGGTTTACTTCTATTTGTTGTACAGTTTAGTCACGCAAGTATTCGGTCATCGATAATAGATTTGGAATTATTATTTTCTTCATGGAAATAATTTAAAAAAAAGAAAGCATTAAATACCTAATTTGGCCGTATACTTTTGTGACCAACTGCATCCGTTTTTCCCCAATTGATAATATCCCAGCAAACAATTGGGCACCAAATCGACACCAAATTGGCACCAAATGTCCCTAAAATTCTACAAGGTTTGGCACCAAGACCCGATCCATCTGTGTCCATTTTACGCACGGGTTTTGGTGCCAAACCGTGTACCAACCTATGACACCAAATTAGCACCAAATACATGCGAACTTTGGTGCCACGTTCTGGCGCCAAATTAGGGCCAAAATCGCACCAAATCTTGGCATCATAACTAAAAGCCAAATTGGCACCAAAATGACTGAAAATTTGGCTCTTTCGATGATTTAAAAATGGCGACATTAAATTAGCTTTTTAAATAAATTTAAAAATATTTTGGAAATAAATAAGGTACACAAGTTATTAATTTACAGTTCCTTATTTTTTTTATCATTACATTAACAATATAATTACTATAATAAACATATTACTATATCAATAATATATGTAAACACGAATACTTAGGTTAGTTTGATTATTACCGCAGCTCTGTCTCAATTTTGTTTTGTTATAGTCCTTGTATGGAGGTGAAACCATGTGCGTTTGCATTCCAAATGATGATCTGCTTCACATCTCCTTCCCCATCATGATCCGATGAACCATTAACATGAAAAAGAAAATCAGACAAAATTTATTAGTATTACTGAGATATAAAGTAACAGATATATTAATTACAAGAATGAAAAAAGTAATTTATGCGTACCATAAATATGAAAAGTAAAAATACTTCCTGTATGAAGTCTGTCATAGTCTTACATCTTATACTAACAGTATATGTTAGTGCATCTGACACTGCTCCATTGTTGTAACTGTCTTCCGATGCGCTTCCTTCGGGGAATTGCATTCTACAACATTTAATGAAAACTTCATGCAAAAACACATCTGCAAACCTTAAATATATTTAACGAATGGAAACTTTGAAACCAGTATTCGTATAGAAGAAAAGAGAAAATGCTTGTACACATTTTGAAATTCTGTTACCTTGTACCTTGAATATTACAGATATCTTAAAAATTCCGCCAGGCAATAATTCTGAAGATTATTTGGTCTTGGAAAAATAGGTGAAAGAAAGACTAGAGCACAATTTAGGAGAACGTAAATACTTACTATCTATTTTTCTACATGTACGGTAATGGTAAACGAGATTCTCGCGATCGTTCGTTTTACGAAAGACGATCGTCACAACAGCGTTTGCATGGGTAATGCTACTACTAGATGCGCTTCTTGGTCAAAGTTCTTGGTACTGTGGTGTCCAGCCGTACTACAAGACTTGGTGTGGTTTTGTAGCCCATTTAGTATCAAGCCGTGCTACAAGGTTTGGTGTGGTTTTGTAGCCAATTTGGTGTCAAGCCGTGCTACAAGGCTTGATACATTTTGGTATAAGCCTTGGTACAAGCCTTGGTGTATTTTTGGTGCCAATTTGGTACCATGGTTTGGTAATCAAACATTTGGTGTCATTTTGGCACCAATTTGGTGACGAAACATATAGCAAACGTTGGCAAAATCTTGTAATGCCAGACTTGGCTAACAGGGATATCATATAATACATACTTAGATACGTGTTACGCCATTTGATACGTTTCTTTTGTTTGGTTGACTACGATAGAAGGTTGTAGGAGAAATGTTTGATGATATGAGCAAGGCCTTTTTTAGTACACAGGCCGAACAATGAAAAATTTGGCAACGCAAACAAATGGTTGTTTTACAGCGATTGGCCGAGATAATTGCGGAGGTGGGCCTTCTTTGCGGTGCGTGGTGATGGATAAATTCTTATTGTTTTTGGTCGTTTCATGAAATCCTCGTCGCCAGGACCCCCCGTGACGCGGCTTATTGTCTTCGGGCAGAGTAGTCCTTAGTCCGGAAGTGGTGTGCACATGTTGGGTTCGCGGTGCCTGGGTCCTGCGGGCCGTTCTGCCAAGAGTGGTTTATTGGGGATAGGATCGTAAGAACTGTTGTACACTCAACAAAAACGTATACAATATATTGTTCAGTACGAGCAACCAGTTAAAGGTAAGCATCCGAATATTTTCGGCAATAAAAGAATGTCACAACCAACGGTTGAAGTTGGTAGAATAACACTCAGCGACATATAGAATTGTGAAAACGCAGAATAAAATAAAACTTAATACAAAAAATACAAGGTACGTACATGCATGCATTGGAAGAAGTAATCACATACATTAAGGAGCATAAGTGAACCAATGACCACAAGTTTTGTATAAATCATTATTTATAGCTGGGAATATAGAAGAATAACAAAAAATAAACATTATAATTACTTTTATCACAGTTAGAAGTAGCATAAGAAATTTTTCAATAATTAACATCTTGTTGTTTAGGAATGACATGAACAATAGATCGACTCGGTTTTGCACCACGCTCAATACTTGACAATATTTAATATATTATTTATTTTTAATATTTCGTCCACAATCCTTTTGCTTGCAAAACTGCACCAATTTGTTTTGGCACAATTTCTACTAATTTCTTGCAATAATCTGGAGATATTTGTTCCCACTGTTCTTGAATTCTGTCATACAAGTCTGTGATTGAAGTTGGTTGGGAGTCGTATGAATCCCGAAGTCGTCTTTTTAGTAAACTTCATAGATTCTCTATGGGGTCGAAATCTGGGCTCTGTGCAGTACAATCCACAACAGACAATTTTTTAGTATTGAGCCAATTTTTCACACTTTAAAAAATTAACTATTATTTTCAGCACTAGGAAGGCTACTTCTTTACTCTGTCTTTAAGATAGTAATATTGATCTAGCTCTGTGTTGTTCCGATCGCTCTCTTCGACTGACTGTCTTTTTTTTCTGCGAAGCAAACTGTTAGAATGTTGCCCAGAATTTCTCAGAAGGTTTCACGAGTTATAACGCGTGTATTTCGCGCGTCCGAAACATGAATAGGTCACTGACGAAGAATTCATCACGTTCCCACAGACCCTATCGGCCGTACACTTTGTCTAAATAAGAAAAAACGGACACGGCTGCACCCTCGTGACTTGTGTCTACAGTATCGAAGAAAAAAACACGTGGTCGATGATTATTGTTAATAGTAAGAAAACATTCTCTTCTGGAATAAAAAACCAACATATAACATGTTAACATATTTTTTCCTGCAGTACATTTCCTTTCGTATTCTATATTTTTATTGTAACGATTTAGTAAGCCACCAAATATTTATTACTCACATAAATATGTAAAAAACTTCTAGAAAATACTAATAAAGTTTTGCAGGAGAAACGTGGGAGATCCTGTACATGTTCACTAGTAAAGGGATTTATTAAAACCTAATTATACCATAATGATTTACAATAATTTAAGTTATGCAATTCTCTAGTTTACGAAACGATGTTTTCAATCACTTACAATTTTACACTTATCACTTGAGTCGAAAGTTAATGTTTCTGATTGGAATGAAGAGTATGAACTAAGCTAAAATATTCTTTCGTTTTGGTAAATTGTGGCCCTGAAAAGAGCCATTTGTATTGATGTTGTTGAATTAAGCCTTCTTCTCGGTCTTTCTTGGTAACGAAACTGCTTGAATATTAGGCAAAACGCCATCCTGAGCAATGGTTACACCTGAGAACAGTTTGTTTAATTCCTACTCATTTCGGATAGCCAGTTGTAAGTGACGGGGAATAATTCTAGTCTTTTTGTTGTCGCGAGCTGCGTTTCCTGCGAATTCCATTACTTCGGCCGCCAAGTACTCCATAACGGCTGCAAGATAAACCGGTGCTCCTGCACCGACACGTTCCGCGTAATTTCCCTTCCGCAACAGTCTATGAATACGTCCAACAGGGAACTGAAGTCCAGCTCTCTTCGAACGTAACTTTGCCTTCGCTTTAGCCTTTCCACCTTTACCACGACCAGACATGTTTTATATTAACTTCAGGAAAAAAAACACAAAATACAATGTAAATACCTCTACAGACTGAACTGCCTTACTTTTTTTCTTTTTTTTTTATAATATATTTAATGAAATTTAGAGACCCGTTCCCAGCGACCAATAGTCGCTTCACCAGGGTGTCATGGATATTTGATAGGGGATTACCACGGAGTATTAGAGAAACAAGTTCTAATTGAGTGATGAGTAGGAAAATTTTCAAAAAACTTATTTACTGGAAATTTAATGCGAAATGGTTTAGGAGATGTGTAGAGGGAGTTTAAAAATGTGAAAGGAATGGGATGAAAAAGAATTTGTTGGGTTGAAGGCGAGTGTTTTTTGGTTTTATCAGTGTGCCAGTGGAATGTTGACTTTGATCCTATACGGGATCTTATGTATGTCAAGGGCTCCAGTAGCCCTTACAGGAGAGTTCGGGTGGCCTAAAGAATTGTCACGCTCCGCATTTTTCAGTAGACTGAACTGCCTTGCTTTTTTTTTTTTTTTTTTTTTCCGTATTTTCCCTTGTGTGTGGGTTTTACAGTACCCAGGGATTTAGTTCCCTATTACCTGTATTTATCTTGAGTGTTTTTATGTTTTGTGGTGTCGTGTGCGTTTGGGTGTTTGTTTTTGGGGTGTAGTAATTACAGGAAACGTTTCAAAAAACCTGTAGGGCATGTTCAGATGGTGTGCATTGGGGTTTAGAGGTTAATCTAGGAAGTGTTTGGGTAATTTAATTTTGGTTTTTAGGGGGATGAGATGTGTGTGGTAGTTACCGAGGCGGTTTATGAGAGGGTTTTGGTGGTTGTGTTTGTATAATTTTTTAATGGATTGTTTAAAGTATTGTTCTATGGTGGGTATATTGGAGATTTCGTGTATAGTTCTGACTGGGGTGTCGTAGGGTTTGTTTAAGATTATTCTAAGGAATTTATTTTGGATTACCTGGACTTTGTTAACATGAGCTTTTGCAGCATTTGCCCAAATCTGGTGGCCGTATAATAAGATTGGTCTGACACATACTACGTATAGTGTCAGTTTGATCTTGGTGCGGAGGCTGCTCCGTTGGGAGATTAGCGGATATAATTTTCTGAGAGCAGGATAAGTAAGCTGGACTCGATTTGAGATTGCCGAGGCCCAGGTAAGTTTTTGGTCTAGGTGAACTCCTAAGTACTTGACTTTGGAGTTCCAAGGAATGTTTGAATTAGAGATTCTGATCGTGGCGATAGGTTTTTTCTGTTTTCTGGTGAAGGTTATTGCCTCTGTTTTTCCTGCGTTGACTGTTATTTTCCAGTCTGCATAATATTTTAGAAGGTTATCTAAGTGTTCTTGGATGTATTTGGTTGATTGTTGTAACTTCCAGGAGGAGGAATAGATTGCAGTGTCGTCTGCATATATGGCCAGATGAGTATTGCTATGGGTCGGTATGTCATTTATGAAGATGTTGAAGAGTGTGGGGCCTAGGATTGAACCTTGTGGCACGCCTGTGGATGCATTTCTGGGTAAGGATTTTGTGCCATTCACGCTGACTAAAAATTTCCTATTTGCCAGATAACTCTGGAGGATTTTTACGATAAAAGTTGGAGTGTTTATATTTACTAGCTTGTTGATGAGGCCTGCATGCAAGACTGCATCGAAAGCATTTTCAATGTCAAGAAGGACCATTTGGACTGATCTATTTTTGTTTATTTCCATTATTGCAAACTCAGTTACTCTGAGAAGCTGATGGAGAGTGGAGTGGTTTTCTCGGAATCCAAATTGCTGGTTTATGATGATATTTTGGTTCTTTAAGTGTGCTAATAAGAGATTGTGAATTACTTTTTCAAGTATTTTGCTGAGAATGCTGAGTAAACTTATGGGCCTGTAATTTTTGGGATCGTTTGCGGTTTTTCCAGGTTTTCTGATGGCTATGATTTTAGCTGTTTTCCAGCAGTTGGGGAAGTAGCTCATGGATATGCATTTTTGCACTATATAGTAGATTTGAACGATGAGTTTTTTGGGCAGGTGTTTTATTTTAGCTGCGGTTATGTTATCCAGTCCAGGGGATTTGTTGTTAGGGAGTTTGTGGATTATGTGGTGTATTTCTCTCGGTGTTATCTGGGGAATTTTTTCGGTATGTGGGGAGACTGAGAGCTGGTTATAAATTGTGTTTACGGAGTGTTCCAGTGGGGATTGTCTGTCTGAGGCGGAATCGTGGATTTTTTGGAATTGGTCTGCTAGAATTTCTGTTTTTTCGGAGTCAGTGTAAAAAAGTGTGTCGTTTTGCTGTAGGATTGGGATGCTGGGTTTTTTTGTGCCGGTTAGTTTGTATGTCTGCCAGAGAGTATTGTCTGTCTTTTTTATGCTATTTAATTTCTCTTGCCAGATACTGTTTTCGAGAGTTTTGATTCTATTTTGTATTTTGTTAGTTAGGGTGTTTTTTAAAAGTTTGTAAAGTGGGTTTCCTGTCCTTTGGTGTTTCCGTCTGGCTTTGTTTCTGTCTCTTATAAGGTTTTCGAGGATAGGGTCTTTCATTTTTCGTGCGTGATTTGTGTTAGTGTTGGAGGTGGTTGCTTTAAAGGAGCTGTTCATGTGCTTTTGAAGTCTATTGATTTCATGGTCGATGTCGTCGGGGTCTCTTAGGTATGGGTTTACGGTGTAACTATTGCAGCGGTTTTTATAGGCTTTCCAGTCAGTGGTTGATGAGAAGCTTCTGGGTATGGAGTTGCGGGATAGAGATATATTGAGGTGTACTGGGAGATGGTTGGAGGAGAGATCGTTTTTGGTTGTGCACTGGTAGTGATATGGAATATTGGAGAGGAAAATATCTATGTTTGAGGGGATTTTGGCTGGCTGTTTGTAGGTGTAGGTGTTGCTGTGTAGTATGTTGTAGTTATTAAGTTCGGAGTGCTTTTTTAGGGTGGTACCGTTTCTATTGTAGGAGGGATTGTTCCATAATTGGTGTTTGGCGTTGAGGTCGCCTCCAATCAGGAAGTATTTGGAGTTGAGTTTGGTTATGGCATCTAGGTCTTGTGGAGTTAGTTTGCTTTGAGGGGGGCAGTATACTGCCCCTACTATTATTGCAGGGGTGGATTTGATTTTGGATGATATGAATTCTATGGAGGTGGTCCGGGGTTGAGGAATGGATTCGTGTGGGATGTTCTTATGTATGATAAGGGCAACTCCACCACCCTTGGTTGGCGGAGGTCTGTCGGATCTGATGATTTTGTAGCTTTTTAGGTAGCAGGTGTGGGTGGGGGTAAGCCACGTTTCCGAAATTAGTGCTATGTGGATTTGGATAGTTTCCAGATAGTGGTGGAGTTCAGTGATTTTGTGTGTGATGCTGGTGGCGTTCCAGAGGATGATGTAGCTTGGGCAGTTAATTTGATTGTCCATCAAGAATTTGTACTATCTTGATGACAGCTTGGACTTTTTCTAGGTTGCTGGTGCAGCCAAGGTAGTGGGTTTTTATAAGCTCCAAAATTTGGAGGAAGGAGGAGAGCTCATCGGCAGATGCGTTGAGGTCTATGAGTTTATCAGGTATGTTTCTATGGGTTGGTGGGGGCTTGGTTGCTGCTATTTTGGCGTATGTGGGTTTTGTGTATGGATTTGTGTTTGGGGGGAAGGTGGGGATTTCTGGTTTATGTGTGGTGTTTTGTGTTTTTGGTTCGGGTTTGGGGTTTGTTGTTGGGTGTGCGTTTGGTTTGTTTTTTTTTGCTAGGAATGCCAGGAGAGCGGGGCAGCCGCTGAAGTTTGCGGGGTGGCTGCCTTTGCAGTTTGCGCAGGTGGCCGGAGTGGTGGGGGGTTTTGTGCATGTGCGTGTGTCGTGAGAACCTGCACATTTGACGCATCTGGGGTTTTTGTTACAGTTAGATGAGGTATGGCCGTGTGCTTGACACCGGTAGCATTGTATGAAAGGTTTCTTAGATTCGTATTTCTCCCAGTATACTATTACGTTTTCCATGTGCCTGATTTTGTTCACTTGAATTAGTGTAGTACCTGGTTGAAAGGTTATTTTGTATATGGGGTTGATGGCCCCAGGGAGAATTTCTGCGCAATTGATGGGTTTTAGTCCTTGGCTCTTGATAGCTTCAAGAATTTTGCTAGTTGGGAATCTGAGTAGCCCTTTAGCTACTACCGTTAGGATTTTTTCTGCCCCTAGAGTATAAGTGTGATATTCGACCTTTTCGGTTTTGCAGGTCGCTAAGAATGAATTGTAGTCAGCCGGGTCGTGGAAGTTGATTTTTAGCTTGTTGCTACAATTTTTGAGAGTGAGTTTGTTGTTAAAAGTTTTCGGGACTTTGTCTGCGAATTTAGGGAGATTGATTTTTCCGTGGATATAAATTGGTGGGGGTTTGCCTTGTGGTTTGTTTGGTGTGGGTGTAGGTACCTGTTGTGTTGCTGCGTTTTTGGATGATGTGGCGGTGTTCTCTTCTACCGTGTCTGCGTCGTAGCAATCGGCAAATATGCCGAAGCGGTTTTTGGTAGGTACATTTGGGGTGTCCGTGAAGTTTCTTGCGTCCTGATTCATGGTAATTTCAGTGGAGTCTCTGTAGTCAGAAAATGATATTGACCGGAGTCGTCCTTTTGGTATGGAGTATGGGTCACCATCCCTCCTTGCAATGTGCTTGGCCTGGGCCCTTTGGCCGGGGGCCTTGGGTTTCTCCAGTTTCGACCAGGTGTGAGTTTGGGGGTTTTCTTCCGGAGCGGAGCGCTGGATTGGCCTTGCTCGATGGTCGGCAGGTAGCCTCGACCCGCTGGGTGTCCGTGTGGGTGTGTGCAATGCCTTCAACTGGTGACCAAATTGCCTGCCTTAACGATGCCGTTGCCCCTGTCTCTCTTTTCAAAATGTCTGACACTACTCGTCGCCTCAATCTGACCCTTGTCTTGCAAATGCCTCTCTGACCTGTCTCTCCTCTGACCGTCTCCTACTGCGAACTGCCTTGCCGCACGACTGCACACTTATATAAGGCTATCGCAGACTCGGTCGAGCCAATGACAACCGAGCTTCGACGCGATTGGTGCGCCGCTAGGGTCACATTTCAAGCTATATAGGAAACGTCCCCGGTGCAGCGACAGCAATCTTAAGTCGTCCCATCGGTGCGAAGGTTGAGATTACGAATACTTTATCAAGATGCCGCCTAAAGCAAGTGGGAAAGCTGTGATGAAAGCTGGTAAAGCCCAGAAGAACATCAACAAGTCTGACAAGAAGAAGAAGAAGAAGAGGAGGAAGGAAAGCTATGCTATTTACATCTACAAAGTGTTAAAACAAGTCCACCCGGATACTGGAGTTTCCAGTAAAGCGATGAGCATAATGAACAGTTTCGTCAACGATGTTTTTGAACGCATTGCTGCCGAAGCTTCGCGCTTGGCGCACTACAACAAGAGATCCACTATAACGTCTCGTGAAATTCAAACTGCTGTCAGACTTTTGTTGCCTGGCGAATTGGCAAAGCACGCTGTCTCTGAGGGTACTAAGGCTGTTACGAAATACACCAGTTCAAAGTAATCGTTACAGTGTTCTACAAACGGCCCTTTTCAGGGCCAACAATCGTGTCAACGTAAACAGTCTGGCTTCAACTTAACCTTGCTATTCATGGTGAATTATGGTAGCGAAAGTGTGTCCAATCATCAGTATGTTAACAGCTTAGAACAATGGTTTTAACATTTCAAAATCCCGGGACAATTGATTTAGGAGAATTTTACGCTATGTCGAAATCGCTATGTGCACGAATTTAACAACAAAGAAGGTATCTCTCTATTTGGTTGATGCATATTCAATGTCTTTTTCAAGTAGAAAGAAAGTAAAGTAATTGAATTCTTTAAAACATAACACACATATTTAGTTCAAATAATCTCACATAATTCTGTACGCATTTTTCTAACAATTAGCTAGTTTCGTTATATGTATATACCTATAAAAATCACGAATTTTGGGACTGTTTAATCTTTCTCTTGACTATGTGTCCAATGAAAAATTATGAACCTTAAATTTTGCAAATCAATATACAATTATTTCTCTATTTATATATTCTTTTTCAAATTTCAGTCTCAATTGTTTTCATCACATATTTGCTAAATCTGAACATCCATAAAGAATTGCCTAGGGATTCCGATTATGTATGATGTCAAACGCTGAAGATTTCACAATGTTATTACAGTATTAAATAGTTACATAGCTATTCTACAGCTACGTTTTTCTCCTTTAATAAAGTTGTTGAAGAGAAATATTGCGTTGTAATGCGTGGAAAACTCCACATTCCAAGATATTGGAAGAAGCGAGTTCTTTTAGATATCGTTCGTGACACGTCGGCTAATTAGGGTTTGGGGATGCCTGCGAACACCCCAGGTATGAATGCACACACTGTTGCCACGTTTTGTAGCCAGTTCTAACCGTGCAGCCGTCTTATGAACATCACCCTGACCTTTTCTTTTTCCACCGTCTTAATTATAATTATTTACTCACTTTACTCCACACGAGTCATTTCTTTAATATCATCCTTTAACAATATGCACCAACTTAATACAATGTAGATTAATAAGATGTCGCTATTAGTTCGCTATTTCTTCCATTAACATTCCTTTTAACTACAATGGCGAACATTTAAAATTTCTTAAGAAATATTTAATATTAGAATATTTAAATGAAGGAAAAACATTTAACAAAATGGGCCAGGAGAAGGCGCGAAAGAAGGGCTTTGCCATCTCAGAGTGTATTCAATAATTATAAAGTTCTTATGAATTGAAATCGGAGCAAAGGACTGAAGGTTCATTAAATGAAAGGTAATTTTATCTCTTATTCGAAATAGAATATTGACTACACCCCGAATCGCCTGCCTGCATGTATATATATTACATAATTTAAAAATAGCAAAATAGCAGAAACTAATATAGCGAATTACTGAAAATCGAACGAAAAATCTTATACAGTGTTTAGAATTAACCAGAAGTTGCTGGCCGCACAATTTTGAACAACGTAGCAACGACCATCCAAACCCGGAATCACAAATTGGGAACGAACTAACGCACATATTCCACAAAGTGTTAATCCTACTTATGTCCCCAGCATCTTTCATACAATACATCGTCAAGTTTGCGAAGTGACTGTCTCAAGGTCAGGGTATGCAAATGCAATCACAGAAACGTGTTTTGAAGCGGAAGCTTCAATCACTAAAGTTTTTCTAAATCTTATACCCTACTTGTCCAGTAAACGTATAAAAGTTTGATTCGTACGAATTAACCACTACAATGAAATCCATCCACTTCTGAAATTTCTGCTTCCTGAGATAGTTGTTCGACCAGCAAACAGAAAATCAATGGCATATTTGTTTTCCTAAAAGCTAGCTGTAAATATTTCTACATTTATTTTACGTTCTTACTTCGTTTACCAACGTATTATGAATCTATGTATCTTACATAGCTAACTGTACATGATTTGCATACTTCACAAATAATTTCAACCTTTTATCTAAAAGTTTCTATGTACAATCAATGTTTGCATTTGTTCGAAACGAATTGAAAACTGAAGTTGTTCTACGTATAGAAAAATTCGTGGCCCTGAGAAGGGCCATTTGAATTTTGCAAATGATATAGTTGGAAAACGATTATTTTTTTGGCGAAGATCTGACTGTTCTTGACGCTCCAACTTTTTTAGGTTTAGGAGTCTTCGTTTTGGCCGCCGGAGCTTTGGTAGTTCTCTTAGTTTTTGACATATTCTTGGCCTCAGTAGCAACTTTAGGTTTTGCAACTGCCTTCGCTGCACCCTTCCTTACTGTTACTGGTTTCTTCTGGGTGGCACCTTTCTTTGCCGCTGGAACTTTTTTGTTAGGAGCAGCCTTCACGACTACCTGCGTTTTCTTCGGTACGGACTTCCTTCTTGGATTCGACACCATTTTGACTGTGGAAGTCTCAGGGATTTTGCCAGTGGAAAGTCTGAAGGAACCAGATGCGCCTTTGCCTTTCGTTTGGACAAGATCTCCAGATGTCACGGCAGACTTCAAGTATCTCTTAATATACGGAGAGAATTTCTCCGCGTCGATTTTGTAATTTGAGGTAACATATTTTTTGATGGCCTGGAAGGACGATCCCTTACGATCTTTTAGCTCCTTAATTGCAGCATTGACCATTTCGCCAGTTGGTGGATGCGACGCCTTCTCCTGGTGCGCTTTTGATTTTCTCTTCGCTGGCTTCTTCGCCGCTTTAGTTGAAGTTTCTGTAGTTTCAGCAATGGTATTGCCTGTATTCTCTTTGTCTTCCATCTTTGAGGTATTGACAACACTATACAAATTGAACGTACGAAGTGATAGCCTATACTTCTTCAAGCAGTGGAACAGAAATACAGCGAAGCGAAGTTCACGCTACTTTTCCTCGAATGCGCTGACCATGGAGAGAATCTCATCCTACTAGTTGAAACCTGCGATTCAGTACCATGGAAGAAGCAGTAAACACCCTTTTACTTTGACTATCGAGTTTTTCAACCTCCGCACACAATAATAGTCATTCTGCATGCGGAGATACGGCTACGTGTATGCACTTTTGTAAGATTAATCCTTTTATAGTAAATGTGTGCATTGAAGTAGCATTCAGCGCGTTTCATCGAAGTCCATGTATTCGCAGTGGTAGAACATTGTGTAGAAAAAGTGTAAAATACAAAAGTTCACACTGAAATTATTATGATATCTGTATAAAGAATTTGAAAAAGACGTTTCCAGTTTACCTGGGTTGAAAAGTTTCGATGCATCTCTCAATGATGTTTCAAAAACATGCTTAATATTTGGTGGCTTAGTGGTACGCAATACGAATTACAAAGACTCCACCGTTGGCTTAGTATTAACTACCGTGATGCATTATATTCTCAATTTTTGCACCAGAAATGAAATTTTATTACATTTTTTATAATTTTGGTGTTCTCTAATACAAATTTCTGATATTTGTAATCAAGTGGTCCTGATTATTTACCGCCTGTTCCCATATGAAAGCCATAAATGCAGACGTAAGTTTACCACGACAGAGGATAAACGACTTAGAAACTAATTTCAAAATATTCTCGTTGAATTATTTTGTTTTCGTTTTAAATCCTCTTTCTGCTAACTCTTGGAAAATTTAATTAAGATTTTACAGGTAAGAGAATGAAACTAGCAGTTCTATGTAAAATACAATCTTTTCTATGGAAATATTTCTACAATTGTTGCGTTCTATCGTGTATTCCATAATATTTTTACTAGAAATACTGTGGCAATTGTATAATGACGTTTGCTAATAGCTATTGGTACACGTTCTGTACATATATGGGTTTCATAATCCCCTGAATAAATATTGTCTTCTATTTTCTCAGAGAAAGTAAGAATCCTAAACTTTTTTTTAGTGAATGTGTAAAATTTTCTGTCTACTGATAGTGAGAAGGATGCATTTTGTATTTAAAGGATCATTATTTTAAGCTTTTTATTATACGTATGGTAAAAAAAAATATTTTGGATGCGTTATGGAGAAGCTGCAGTACCTTTACTACTTACATATAGCTTAATCTACAAGAGAATTTGCATCGCTTTGACAAATGATTGAAGAGAAGAACCTATTTAGTTTACAAAAAGAACTAAGAAAGAAAATGATCAAACTTGGAAGCATCAATTACATGACATGCCATTAATGGATCTCTTACCGCGGTTCAAAGAGAATCAGTGATCTGCATTACAGATAATAAAAATGTATATAATGTATTTCTAAGTGGAGCATTTGCATCAATATAAAATGGTACAGGTAATTCTACATAAATATGACTAGCACTAGCACATAAGTAACATTATAGAAAAATGTCAGTGTTACTAATCTTTTGTTAGACCGGTTGTGTCAGGCAGTTGCTGGCCCTGCATATACTGTTTATTGTATGAAAGAAGTGCTTCAAATGGTAGCTGTTGCTACCAAGATAAGTATACAATGCAATAATCATTACATAATTTTTTTAACTTTTATCACGATATAAAGGTTATGTTGTGTATTTTAACTATAATATGCAATATTTGGCCATGCTAATGTTGCCGACAGCAATCAGTACGAATATGTAGACGCAAAACCAATGCATTTAGCATATGTGTTGTTGTTTACTAAGTTATATTTTTCATGCCTTAATGATGCGGCTTGTCATATTTCTAGAAGTTATAAGTAACACGTAATGATCTCTTTTTTTATTTGCCACCAAAGACTAGAAACTTGGGTTAAATTCGATGACAGGACTTGTCATACAATTTGTCAGTACAGTTAAGGCTGTCCTAAGTAATATATCAAATTTTCATAGATGTTTGACAGTTTCTACAGCCACCATCTCTATTAAGGAAATGTTTTACGCACTGCACAGTCGAATAATTCTTCCATGCAAAATAGTTACGCGTTTGAGATCAAAGCCTCCTGTAGTAAATTTCAGTTACAAATTTTTGTAACTTTCGGTAATAAGGAGCAAACGATAAATTTTATACTCCTCCATTATTAATTATTGGATAGTAGAATTTTTGCGCTTCGAATGTTGTAACTGTCAACTATAAATGTCAAGTCTGGGTTGAAATTAGAATGTTTACGTTGTTACAAAACTGTGCGCCCTGAAAAGGGCCGTTTACAGAATGTTCTAGCGATTACTTTGAGCTTGTGTACTTCGTAACAGCTTTAGTACCCTCAGAGACAGCGTGCTTTGCCAATTCACCAGGCAGCAAAAGTCTGACGGCAGTTTGAATTTCCCGAGATGTGATCGTAGATCTCTTGTTATAGTGCGCTAAGCGCGAAGCTTCGGCAGCAATGCGTTCGAATACATCGTTAACGAAACTGTTCATAATGCTCATCGCTTTACTGGAAACTCCAGTATCCGGATGGACTTGCTTTAACACTTTGTAAATGTAGATAGCATAGCTCTCCTTCCTCCTCCTCTTCTTCTTCTTGTCAGATTTAGTGATGTTCTTCTGCGCTTTGCCAGCTTTCTTCATAGCTTTCCCACTCGCTTTAGGCGGCATGTCGACAAAGATCTTTTTCAGTTGAAGTACACGCCGTAGTAACGATCCAACAGAACTGATGGAACACACAGTCGATGCCCCATATAGCCTGAAATGTGCAGCTAGCGGCGCACCAATCGCTTGCCAGCTATCACGCCATTGGTCCGGCTTAGTCCGTGACACCTGTATATCATGGAGTAGCTTCCCGGTCGATCGATAGAAATCCGAGGAACTCCTTGCAGTGTTTTTCAAACGTTTTATTTTTCTGAACATTATACAACATGTCAGGCCGTGGCAAAGGTGGAAAAGCGAAGGCGAAGTCCCGTTCGAACAGGGCTGGTCTCCAGTTCTCCGTTGGACGTATCCACAGACTGTTACACAAGGGGAATTACGCAAACGTGTCGGTGCAGGAGCACCGGTGTATCTAGCAGCTGTAATGGAGTATTTGGCAGCCGAAGTATTGGAGTTGGCGGGAAACGCAGCTCGCGATAACAAGAAAACTAGGATCATTCCCCGTCATTTACAGCTTGCTATCCGAAACGACGAGGAATTGAACAGACTGCTCTCCGGCGTAACCATTGCACAGGGTGGTGTTTTGCCTAATATTCAAGCAGTTTTGTTACCAAAGAAGACCGAGAAGAAAGCTTAATTTAATAACACGAATGCAAATGGCCCTTTTCAGGGCCACAATTTCTCAAATCGAAGGAACACATCAGCTGTTCATATTTACAATTTTACGCAGAACCAATAGCTTGTAGATACATGAAACTGCGATTGAAACAAGAAGTGTACACGTAAAATCGTAAGGAATTTGTTATTGTTGCACATGATGCGAAGTTGTACAAGAAGCAGACGAAGGTTAGTAGTTTTCAGCGATTTTTACTAAAACTAGGATGGATGTTCCAAGTCTTCGTACAGCAGTCACTTTAAAGATAACTTAATAGAACTTTGTTCATGACAAAATAATTCATAGATATTCTTAGACGTTTCCAGAACGAATGTTATTAAAGCTAAATTTATTTATGCGTTCCATGAAAGTATTAACGAGTCTTAAATGCGGTTGAAAATTCATACATAATAAGCATTCTGTTTCATAATATTATAGACAAATTCAAGGAAATTCATAGAATGTCAAAATAACAACTAGCATCTTTGGATACGTTGTCGGTATGAGTAGTGTTACGGCGTAAGACATGGTTAAAGGCATTAATATATGAGATTTATGATAGGGTTATAGGCAGCTATTTGTGTGAGATTTTAATTTAACTGTTCTACCATCTGCATGATATTACCTAGATGGCACGCGATTATTTGCTTTTCAATCCCAACATTATTTATTCTTAGTTGGTTTTCATTCGATCCGCAACTCTCAATGGCAATCATTGATGTAAACCTCCGAGTTCGAGGCTCACTGCATGCCTTGAACCGCGTTCACGCCAAAATTACCACTGCGATAACTTTTTTTTAAAAAGCACGCATAGGGCGCACAGAAAATGGTGCTTCCGATCGGCTCGCTGATTGGTAACTGCCGAAATTGAGAAACTTTTGCCATAAGAGACAAACAAATAAAGTCGCACCAACTAACAAACGGGACAGAACATCCTCCGGCTACACACATACACGTACACTCCGCACTGAAGCCTTAGATACTAGCGACTTATCGCCCATTACACAAATAGTCAGCCAGTGTCTTCTTTTCACTGTAGCTGTAGATCGTGTCGAATAACAAATACCATCCAAATTCAACGCCGCCCGTATCACCGGAGACAGACGCGGTATGAAACAAGTAGTGTCCATAATTACATTAGTATAGTAGAGTAACCGTAATAATAATAGAGTGAGACGAAAATGGAAAGAAACGACTAAGAATGAAATAAGAATTATTATAAAACTGCATAACAAATGCAAATCTTTACAAAAGATTTGGGAATTCTCGCGGTGTACAGTTTGTTTAATTTCTGGATGTGCCTGTGCTGTCGGTCTGTGACGTGTCATGATGGATGAAGGTATACAGTATAAAGTAGTGTTTCCTATATTTTTGTAATAAGTTATCTGTGACCACTCCCTTTCCACAAATGTTCCCTACATAAAGTTAGGTAAATTAATAAGGTAAAGCAAACACATTGAAAATAAGTACGTCTGAACGTAATCTTAACTTAGTTTTATAATCTGCTTGTCTGTCCCAATATGTCTTTTTGGGAGGAAAGTGTTGCGATGGCACTTTGGTAGGAGCGTCTTTCTAATTGTAAGTGTGGGATGTGTAACTGTTCGATTACTCTGGCGAATCTTCCGTTGTCTCCTTGCAGAAAAGGAACGATTAGTAGTTCTCGAACTGAGATTTATAGCAGAGTAATTACTACTGAGGAACATAAAAAAGTGCAGTAATGAAATTAACTGAATATTATAAAAAGTGCTCGAACATAAGATTACGTGGGAAATATAATTGGTTTTTCAGAAATAAACTTCTATATATTTTAATAAAAGGTTTTACAATGGGTAATCACGCAGCGAGGTCTAGCAAAGAAACGAAACTAAACTGCCACAATCGCGTTTGCAAGGAAAGCAAAATACAACAGATGACTGCGACAAACACGTCTTTGAAGAGGTGTTTGATGTATAGGTAATGTTGTTACTACACGAAAATAAATTTTGGCCCTAAAAAGGGCCGGTGGTTTAACGTAATAGCTGCTTAAGCTCTTTCTCCCCGAATACGACGAGCAAGTTGGATGTCCTTCGGCATAATGGTAACGCGTTTGGCATGGATAGCGCACAAGTTGGTGTCTTCAAACAGACCAACCAAGTAAGCCTCGCTGGCTTCTTGCAAGGCCATAACTGCCGAGCTTTGGAAACGAAGGTCAGTCTTGAAATCTTGAGCGATCTCACGTACTAGGCGCTGGAAAGGTAGTTTTCGGATCAGAAGTTCAGTGCTCTTCTGATATCTACGGATTTCGCGAAGAGCTACAGTGCCAGGCCTGTAGCGATGAGGCTTTTTCACTCCACCTGTGGCTGGAGCACTCTTACGAGCAGCTTTGGTAGCCAACTGCTTACGAGGAGCCTTCCCACCGGTAGATTTACGAGCGGTTAGCTTAGTACGAGCTATTCTGCGAAAGCAAAATTAAAAAATCTTTACACACTTATCGCGACACAATATACTGAAATTCGTCTGGCGCTATTGTGTAACCCCTTTTATGCGGTTGCCATGAATGCTAGAATGCTCCTGATTGGCTGTGAGCGAAGTAGTGGGGCGGCAGGCTTGCGCCGAGAAGAGTATAAAACGACAGGATTCGGAACAGATGTTAGACATTAGATTAGATGAATCTTTCATTCAATCAGAGATTTAGAAGCAGTCAAGCAGTAGAGATTCAGTTCACCATTTACACATTTGAGATAGGCATTTGCAAGACAAGGGTCAGATTGAGGCGACGAGTAGTGTCAGACATTTTGAAAAGAGAGACAGGGGCAACGGCATCGTTAAGGCAGGCAATTTGGTCACCAGTTGAAGGCATTGCACACACCCACACGGACACCCAGCGGGTCGAGGCTACCTGCCGACCATCGAGCAAGGCCAATCCAGCGCTCCGCTCCGGAAGAAAACCCCCAAACCCACACCTGGTCGAAACTGGAGAAACCCAAGGCCCCCGGCCAAAGGGCCCAGGCCAAGCACATTGCAAGGAGGGATGGTGACCCATACTCCATACCAAAAGGACGACTCCGGTCAATATCATTTTCTGACTACAGAGACTCCACTGAAATTACCATGAATCAGGACGCAAGAAACTTCACGGACACCCCAAATGTACCTACCAAAAACCGCTTCGGCATATTTGCCGATTGCTACGACGCAGACACGGTAGAAGAGAACACCGCCACATCATCCAAAAACGCAGCAACACAACAGGTACCTACACCCACACCAAACAAACCACAAGGCAAACCCCCACCAATTTATATCCACGGAAAGATCAATCTCCCTAAATTCGCAGACAAAGTCTCGAAAACTTTTAACAACAAACTCACTCTCAAAAATTGTAGCAACAAGCTAAAAATCAACTTCCACGACCCGGCTGACTACAATTCATTCTTAACGACCTGCAAAACCGAAAAGGTCGAATATCACACTTATACTCTAGGGGCAGAAAAAATCCTAACGGTAGTAGCTAAAGGGCTACTCAGATTCCCAACTAGCAAAATTCTTGAAGCTATCAAGACCCAAGGACTAAAACCCATCAATTGCGCAGAAATTCTCCCTGGGGCCATCAACCCCATATACAAAATAACCTTTCAACCAGGTACTACACTAATTCAAGTGAACAAAATCAGGCACATCGAAAACGTAATAGTATACTGGGAGAAATACGAATCTAAGAAACCTTTCATACAATGCTACCGGTGTCAAGCACACGGCCATACCTCATCTAACTGTAACAAAAACCCCAGATGCGTCAAATGTGCAGGTTCTCACGACACACGCACATGCACGAAACCCCCCACCACTCCGGCCACCTGCGCAAACTGCAAAGGCAGCCACCCCGCAAACTTCAGCGGCTGCCCCGCTCTCCTGGCATTCCTAGCAAAAAGAAACAAACCAAACGCACACCCAACAACAAACCCCAAACCCGAACCAAAAACACAAAACACCACACATAAACCAGAAATCCCCACCTTCCCCCCAAACACAAATCCATACACAAAACCCACCTACGCCAAAATAGCAGCAACCAAGCCCCCACCAACCCATAGAAACATACCTGATAAACTCATAGACCTCAACGCATCTGCCGATGAGCTCTCCTCCTTCCTCCAAATTTTGGAGCTTATAAAAACCCACTACCTTGGCTGCACCAGCAACCTAGAAAAAGTCCAACCTGTCATCAAGATAGTACAAATTCTTGATGGACAATCACATTAACTTCCCAAGCTACATCATCCTCTGGAACGCCACCAGCATCACACACAAAATCACTGAACTCCACCACTATCTGGAAACTAACCAAATCCACATAGCACTAATTTCGGAAACGTGGCTTACCCCCACCGACACCTGCTACCTAAAAAACTACAAAATCATCAGATCCGACAGACCTCCGCCAACCAAGGGTGGTGGAGTTGCCCTTATCATACATAAGAACATCCCACACGAATCCATTCCTCAACCCCGGACCACCTCCATAGAATTCATATCATCGAAAATCAAATCCACCCCTGCAGTAATAGTAGGGGCAGTATACTGCCCCCCTCAAAGCAAACTAACTCCACAAGACCTAGATGCCATAACCAAACTCAACTCCAAATACTTCCTGATTGGAGGCGACCTCAACGCCAAACACCAATTATGGAACAATCCCTCCTACAATAGAAACGGTACCACCCTAAAAAAGCACTCCGAACTTAATAACTACAACATACTACACAGCAACACCTACACCTACAAACAGCCAGCCAAAATCCCCTCAAACATAGATATTTTCCTCTCCAATATTCCATATCACTACCAGTGCACAACCAAAAACGATCTCTCCTCCAACCATCTCCCAGTACACCTCAATATATCTCTATCCCGCAACTCCATACCCAGAAGCTTCTCATCAACCACTGACTGGAAAGCCTATAAAAACCGCTGCAATAGTTACACCGTAAACCCATACCTAAGAGACCCCGACGACATCGACCATGAAATCAATAGACTTCAAAAGCACATGAACAGCTCCTTTAAAGCAACCACCTCCAACACTAACACAAATCACGCACGAAAAATGAAAGACCCTATCCTCGAAAACCTTATAAGAGACAGAAACAAAGCCAGACGGAAACACCAAAGGACAGGAAACCCACTTTACAAACTTTTAAAAAACACCCTAACTAACAAAATACAAAATAGAATCAAAACTCTCGAAAACAGTATCTGGCAAGAGAAATTAAATAGCATAAAAAAGACAGACAATACTCTCTGGCAGACATACAAACTAACCGGCACAAAAAAACCCAGCATCCCAATCCTACAGCAAAACGACACACTTTTTTACACTGACTCCGAAAAAACAGAAATTCTAGCAGACCAATTCCAAAAAATCCACGATTCCGCCTCAGACAGACAATCCCCACTGGAACACTCCGTAAACACAATTTATAACCAGCTCTCAGTCTCCCCACATACCGAAAAAATTCCCCAGATAACACCGAGAGAAATACACCACATAATCCACAAACTCCCTAACAACAAATCCCCTGGACTGGATAACATAACCGCAGCTAAAATAAAACACCTGCCCAAAAAACTCATCGTTCAAATCTACTATATAGTGCAAAAATGCATATCCATGAGCTACTTCCCCAACTGCTGGAAAACAGCTAAAATCATAGCCATCAGAAAACCTGGAAAAACCGCAAACGATCCCAAAAATTACAGGCCCATAAGTTTACTCAGCATTCTCAGCAAAATACTTGAAAAAGTAATTCACAATCTCTTATTAGCACACTTAAAGAACCAAAATATCATCATAAACCAGCAATTTGGATTCCGAGAAAACCACTCCACTCTCCATCAGCTTCTCAGAGTAACTGAGTTTGCAATAATGGAAATAAACAAAAATAGATCAGTCCAAATGGTCCTTCTTGACATTGAAAAAGCTTTCGATGCAGTCTTGCATGCAGGCCTCATCAACAAGCTAGTAAATATAAACACTCCAACTTTTATCGTAAAAATCCTCCAGAGTTATCTGGCAAATAGGAAATTTTTAGTCAGCGTGAATGGCACAAAATCCTTACCCAGAAATGCATCCACAGGCGTGCCACAAGGTTCAATCCTAGGCCCCACACTCTTCAACATCTTCATAAATGACATACCGACCCATAGCAATACTCATCTGGCCATATATGCAGACGACACTGCAATCTATTCCTCCTCCTGGAAGTTACAACAATCAACCAAATACATCCAAGAACACTTAGATAACCTTCTAAAATATTATGCAGACTGGAAAATAACAGTCAACGCAGGAAAAACAGAGGCAATAACCTTCACCAGAAAACAGAAAAAACCTATCGCCATGATCAGAATCTCTAATTCAAACATTCCTTGGAACTCCAAAGTCAAGTACTTAGGAGTTCACCTAGACCAAAAACTTACCTGGGCCTCGGCAATCTCAAATCGAGTCCAGCTTACTTATCCTGCTCTCAGAAAATTATATCCGCTAATCTCCCAACGGAGCAGCCTCCGCACCAAGATCAAACTGACACTATACGTAGTATGTGTCAGACCAATCTTATTATACGGCCACCAGATTTGGGCAAATGCTGCAAAAGCTCATGTTAACAAAGTCCAGGTAATCCAAAATAAATTCCTTAGAATAATCTTAAACAAACCCTACGACACCCCAGTCAGAACTATACACGAAATCTCCAATATACCCACCATAGAACAATACTTTAAACAATCCATTAAAAAATTATACAAACACAACCACCAAAACCCTCTCATAAACCGCCTCGGTAACTACCACACACATCTCATCCCCCTAAAAACCAAAATTAAATTACCCAAACACTTCCTAGATTAACCTCTAAACCCCAATGCACACCATCTGAACATGCCCTACAGGTTTTTTGAAACGTTTCCTGTAATTACTACACCCCAAAAACAAACACCCAAACGCACACGACACCACAAAACATAAAAACACTCAAGATAAATACAGGTAATAGGGAACTAAATCCCTGGGTACTGTAAAACCCACACACAAGGGAAAATACGGAAAAAAAAAAAAAAAAAAAAAGCAAGGCAGTTCAGTCTACTGAAAAATGCGGAGCGTGACAATTCTTTAGGCCACCCGAACTCTCCTGTAAGGGCTACTGGAGCCCTTGACATACATAAGATCCCGTATAGGATCAAAGTCAACATTCCACTGGCACACTGATAAAACCAAAAAACACTCGCCTTCAACCCAACAAATTCTTTTTCATCCCATTCCTTTCACATTTTTAAACTCCCTCTACACATCTCCTAAACCATTTCGCATTAAATTTCCAGTAAATAAGTTTTTTGAAAATTTTCCTACTCATCACTCAATTAGAACTTGTTTCTCTAATACTCCGTGGTAATCCCCTATCAAATATCCATGACACCCTGGTGAAGCGACTATTGGTCGCTGGGAACGGGTCTCTAAATTTCATTAAATATATTATAAAAAAAAAAGAAAAAAAGTAAGGCAGTTCAGTCTGTAGAGGTATTTACATTGTATTTTGTGTTTTTTTTCCTGAAGTTAATATAAAACATGTCTGGTCGTGGTAAAGGTGGAAAGGCTAAAGCGAAGGCAAAGTTACGTTCGAAGAGAGCTGGACTTCAGTTCCCTGTTGGACGTATTCATAGACTGTTGCGGAAGGGAAATTACGCGGAACGTGTCGGTGCAGGAGCACCGGTTTATCTTGCAGCCGTTATGGAGTACTTGGCGGCCGAAGTAATGGAATTCGCAGGAAACGCAGCTCGCGACAACAAAAAGACTAGAATTATTCCCCGTCACTTACAACTGGCTATCCGAAATGAGTAGGAATTAAACAAACTGTTCTCAGGTGTAACCATTGCTCAGGATGGCGTTTTGCCTAATATTCAAGCAGTTTCGTTACCAAGAAAGACCGAGAAGAAGGCTTAATTCAACAACATCAATACAAATGGCTCTTTTCAGGGCCACAATTTACCAAAACGAAAGAATATTTTAGCTTAGTTCATACTCTTCATTCCAATCAGAAACATTAACTTTCGACTCAAGTGATAAGTGTAAAATTGTAAGTGATTGAAAACATCGTTTCGTAAACTGGAGAATTGCATAACTTAAATTATTGTAAATCATTATGGTATAATTAGGTTTTAATAAATCCCTTTACTAGTGAACATGTACAGGATCTCCCACGTTTCTCCTGCAAAACTTTATTAGTATTTTCTAGAAGTTTTTTACATATTTATGTGAGTAATAAATATTTGGTGGCTTACTAAATCGTTACAATAAAAATATAGAATACGAAAGGAAATGTACTGCAGGAAAAAATATGTTAACATGTTATATGTTGGTTTTTTATTCCAGAAGAGAATGTTTTCTTACTATTAACAATAATCATCGACCACGTGTTTTTTTCTTCGATACTGTAGACACAAGTCACGAGGGTGCAGCCGTGTCCGTTTTTTCTTATTTAGACAAAGTGTACGGCCGATAGGGTCTGTGGGAACGTGATGAATTCTTCGTCAGTGACCTATTCATGTTTCGGACGCGCGAAATACACGCGTTATAACTCGTGAAACCTTCTGAGAAATTCTGGGCAACATTCTAACAGTTTGCTTCGCAGAAAAAAAAGACAGTCAGTCGAAGAGAGCGATCGGAACAACACAGAGCTAGATCAATATTACTATCTTAAAGACAGAGTAAAGAAGTAGCCTTCCTAGTGCTGAAAATAATAGTTAATTTTTTAAAGTGTGAAAAATTGGCTCAATACTAAAAAATTGTCTGTTGTGGATTGTACTGCACAGAGCCCAGATTTCGACCCCATAGAGAATCTATGAAGTTTACTAAAAAGACGACTTCGGGATTCATACGACTCCCAACCAACTTCAATCACAGACTTGTATGACAGAATTCAAGAACAGTGGGAACAAATATCTCCAGATTATTGCAAGAAATTAGTAGAAATTGTGCCAAAACAAATTGGTGCAGTTTTGCAAGCAAAAGGATTGTGGACGAAATATTAAAAATAAATAATATATTAAATATTGTCAAGTATTGAGCGTGGTGCAAAACCGAGTCGATCTATTGTTCATGTCATTCCTAAACAACAAGATGTTAATTATTGAAAAATTTCTTATGCTACTTCTAACTGTGATAAAAGTAATTATAATGTTTATTTTTTGTTATTCTTCTATATTCCCAGCTATAAATAATGATTTATACAAAACTTGTGGTCATTGGTTCACTTATGCTCCTTAATGTATGTGATTACTTCTTCCAATGCATGCATGTACGTACCTTGTATTTTTTGTATTAAGTTTTATTTTATTCTGCGTTTTCACAATTCTATATGTCGCTGAGTGTTATTCTACCAACTTCAACCGTTGGTTGTGACATTCTTTTATTGCCGAAAATATTCGGATGCTTACCTTTAACTGGTTGCTCGTACTGAACAATATATTGTATACGTTTTTGTTGAGTGTACAACAGTTCTTACGATCCTATCCCCAATAAACCACTCTTGGCAGAACGGCCCGCAGGACCCAGGCACCGCGAACCCAACATGTGCACACCACTTCCGGACTAAGGACTACTCTGCCCGAAGACAATAAGCCGCGTCACGGGGGGTCCTGGCGACGAGGATTTCATGAAACGACCAAAAACAATAAGAATTTATCCATCACCACGTGTTAGCGAGCGTCGCTAACACGGTTTATGTCACGGACGTGCGTGAAGGGCTATTTTAGAGATTTGGGATTTTTCGGTTCCTTTCGCATGTGTTCTTAGAGTTCAATATACTTCCTGGCGAGAGAAGCTGATTTATGAGTAAAAAACTACGAGAGTTTAGAAAGTCGCTTCTCTCGTCCCTCAATAGCCGTGACCGTGCCATAAGCACGGAAATTCCGAAGGGTAGCCGGAAACGTAATTGTAACGGTCAAGATACCGAAGGTCCGCCACCCGGAAGAATTTCCCCGGTTGTCAAACATCTTCGCCCCCACCCGAGCACCGCGGCACCCCTCTCCAAGTGAGCGCGCTAAGGGCGCAAAGAGGAGTGTCCGCGTTTAGTTAGGCCCGCTGATTGGTGACTACCAATAATGAGAAGAAACCAATCAGCGGACAATTTAGAAAATAGGAGAGTTGGCGATCGACAGCGAAGATCGCCAACGTCAGTCAGTCACTTATAGTCACTTCAGTCACTACAGTCTTACAGGTCAGATAGCAACAGTCACATAGAGTCAGTTAACAGTATAAGTCGCTCAGGACTCATACTTACTGACAGTTCAGCCAGTCATAGACACAACACATTCAGCGTCAATTAGGATCCTGAACACACAAGCAGATAGGCACACCATAGCACTGTAGGCAGTGGTGTGCAATATTCCCGAGCCACGACGCTCACTCACTCAGGAAGGAGTTCGTGGCTCAAACATTGGTCCTTCGAGCAGAAGTCACAGGCGGCACTTCGTGCAAATACCACGGCAGTTAGGCCCCGTAACATTGGTCCTTCGAGCCGGATGCAGCATCGTGGACTGGGATCGGATTGGAGCAGCAACCGATTCAGCCGCAGTTCAGCAGACCAGCACAGAAGATAGCAGAGAGAGTTCAGTGACACGTGGCAGGACAGAAATCGAGGTGCAAGTGTATTGTGATACAAAAATCTGTGAACTGCAAAAAGACAATAGTGTGAAACATAGTGGCCATCTCCACAAAGAACAATCTGGAGATATCTGTGCCAAGGATCGACGCCATGGTTGACGTCAGCATCCACCAACAGAAGTCAACGGTCCAGCAGCCAATCTTAACAGAGAGGACTTCAGCATCGACGTCGGAGCAGCATCTCAGACATCGCCTCTCCTGTTACATCCGTCACGTAAGTCCATTCAGAATACGTTCGACTTGCGTCAGTTTGATAATGGCAAAATTAGAACTATTGATCGCTGAACGCGATTTAAGTAAAGCAGCGCTCAACCGCACTGAGCAACTCTTTAGAGAGACAAAACACTTAGCAAGTAGATTAGTTTTGGAAGAAATGTTGGAAACACTCTCGATCTCATATTCTCAATTCAAGACATTTCAAACTAAAATAGATTTATTAGTATTGGGTACATATCTCGAGCTCGCCCAGGAAGGAGAGTGGGAAGCATTCGAAGATTTGTACTTTGAATTATTTGTAGAAATAGAAGATTACATGGTCACGCGACCATCATACTCGCGAGACCCAACATCAATTACAGTAGATTTAGTATGCATTAAAGCCGCTCAATATAATCAGGTAGTAATAGATAGCGAATGCGTTGTTGATTCATCACCGTCGCGAGAATCATCCATAAACACCATAGAGACATGTATAAATTCAGTATACAGTAGTGCGATACAGGATAGCAGTCAGGTATCACCTTTTAAGGGTAGTTTCGGTAACCAACCAAAAATTAATATTACATTAAATTCAGTAATAAAAGGGTGTAGTTTAGATTCAGAGAGCAAGTTAATTCAAGAATCACAACTTGCAATAAAGCAGTCAGTAGTCCGCGTAATTCATCTATTAGCCAAAGAAACAAAGGAATTAGATCACAAAGCGTCTAGGGCACCAGGTTTCTTACGTAGTCAGGTAGAAGCAGTAATAGCTGCACAGGGAAACGTAGTAGCACGCGGTAGTCAGAGGCAGGTCAATCCCGCGCGTAACAGTTCAGCACAGGTACAAGTGTCGAAACGTCGAGAGCATTGGCCTGTTCCGGCGTTTAGGCCAACCGCGCATCTAAGGGTGTACACTCAGGTAAACGCCCGTAGAATAACAGTACAGATAGGCACGATTCGTATACGATCTTCGAGAGCCGGGAAATTATTTTGTATAGCCGTGCGGCGGAAGGCTTTATTGAAGAGACCGACCGTTTCGCGGGGCAAGATAATTTTCGGTTGCTCCGGTCCCCCTGCCTATGCGTTGCGCGATAAGCACGGGTGGTTCAGGATGAACAATAGAGTAGAGGAAATGCTTGTGATTGCCACAAGTACACTTTCACGGACAGGCGCGAATTTGACGCGATTTTCGCGAATCTCAGAGTTGTCTTGTTTAGCCGTACAGCGGGAAGTTTCATTCAGGAAACAGACCGCTTTGCGGGGCAAGACGATGCCCAACTCGTTCCCTCCCCCTGCCTATTTTCTACACGATAGGCACGGGTGGTTAGAGGGGAACGATAGGCTGGGGAAAAGGATTGAGATCGGTACACATGTACTTTTAGAAAACTCAGTACGATACATTAGATCGTCCAAGGTGGGCGGTAGATTCGAGTCACGCGTAACGCTAGCGAGAAAACTCCCCATTATGTTAGATATAGATTCAGTTAGGGGCAAACGGAGGAATTTGAACGCAGGTTACGAGTTAGTAAAAACTATCTCATCAGAAACTATCAGGCAGTTAGTTCGCAGATTTAGAATGGGCATTAGTGCAAACAATCAAAGGCATAGGTCAGTAACCTCACCGGTGTTAGGTCGGGCGCCATATACCTACGACAGAGTGGCGCTTGACAAAGGTTGCATTAGTGAGTTCAAGGCTAGGTCAGGCATAGCACAGGTCTTAGCTCGAGCGCCGTATACCTGCGGCACGACACCGTCTCGCATAGGGTACGCAGAGAGAAGCGTAAACTTCAGTCAGTTAGAAATTGAGGTCAATGACACAGGGTTACTAGGGAAAAGCCATAGAATACAGGTATCGCAACCCTCAGACAAGGTACATAGACAACAGGGACCGTACGTCGTCCAGGACAATAGCGATTTTAGAATCGAAAAAGAGCTGCTCAAACGCAGAAAGCACATCCACATTACATATAAATTCAGTACAGTTCAGAAACGATTAGCAAATAGAAGCATAGAATTGACACGAGTCGAATTGTATTCTGACTCCCAACCCTACAGTCCCATGATTCCCGATAACTCCACTCCTCACCATATCCCACGAGGTGATGCTCTGATGAAGGTGTCAGACGTCAAGAGTCAGTTCGGACATGGGTATAAATGGCATCCAAAGATGTTACAGCATTTTTGGCAACTTTGGCGGAAGGAACACCTGCGCCGACTTCAGCAACCGTACCAGTCGCGGTCACAACCACCCTACCTGCAGGAAGCGAATGGGTTGCTCTTCAAGGTAGAGGACAACCACGCACTGTCGGCGTCGCTACACAGGTGGTTCATTGGAACCAAACAACCTCAATGCGGCGGACACGACAACTTCAGGACGCGGAATCACCGTCAAGACTTCGAGAGTGTTGTTCGAAGAAAAAAGACATTTATAGACAGTTAGAACTTAGTTAAATAACAGTAGTATTAGCTTCAGTGTAAGTTATATATAATCAATCCATAGAATCAGAAGCTCAGTGATACACACAGGTATCATCCCATATAGTTAGTATAGTGTTAGCCTATCATAGCACCATAGTTTAGCGAATTTAGATATTTAGTTCGATTAACGCGAATAGTTAGATTAGATTTAGTGTTAAACATGCAATGCATGTTCAAGGTGGGCGGCATGTTAGCGAGCGTCGCTAACACGGTTTATGTCACGGACATGCGTGAAGGGCTATTTTAGAGATTTGGGATTTTTCGGTTCCTTTCGCATGTGTTCTTAGAGTTCAATATACTTCCTGGCGAGAGAAGCTGATTTATGAGTAAAAAACTACGAGAGTTTAGAAAGTCGCTTCTCTCGTCCCTCAATAGCCGTGACCGTGCCATAAGCACGGAAATTCCGAAGGGTAGCCGGAAACGTAATTGTAACGGTCAAGATACCAAAGGTCCGCCACCCGGAAGAATTTCCCCGGTTGTCAAACATCTTCGCCCCCACCCGAGCACCGCGGCACCCCTCTCCAAGTGAGCGCGCTAAGGGCGCAAAGAGGAGTATCCGCGTTTAGTTAGGCCCGCTGATTGGTGACTGCCAATAATGAGAAGAAACCAATCAGCGGACAATTTAGAAAATAGGAGAGTTGGCGATCGACAGCGAAGATCGCCAACGTCAGTCAGTCACTTACAGTCACTTCAGTCACTAACAGTCAGAGAGGAGAGTAGCGAGTCACGAGCACAGTCATAGAGAACATACAGAACATACAGAACTATCTAGCAGAGTCATACACTAAGGAAAATTCGCTACAGATCACACGGAGATACACACACACACACTTCAACCTACACTAGCAGAGACAATAAAATAGATTGTCTTTATTAAATCAACCACGTGTCACCACTCATTACAAGTATCACGGTCCCAAGCCGTTCCATCTTGGGTGGTCCTTCGAGCAGAAGTCACAGGCGGCACTTCGTGCATATACCACGGGAGTTACGCCCCGTAACACCACGCACCGCAAAGAAGGCCCACCTCCGCAATTATCTCGGCCAATCGCTGTAAAACAACCATTTCCACCGATCCATAGACGCGTTGAATCAAAACACTGGAAATTGGGCAGAAGACTTCAACAGACTCCACCGCGAACATACAAGTCACTCTCTCACCATAAACACGATCGCGAAGACACTACACAAACTAAACTAACAGACTGTGCACCGCTACATACAGCAGTAGCACTAACAGAACACAATCGATCAGCCTCCACAACACACCGTATTCTTAATATAGTGACGCATCCGAACGGTGTCAACATACCCGCTCGCGTATCTTGTGTTTCAACAGATTTGTAGCTAAAAATTTTTCAATCCCAGGTAAATCCTAATTCCTAAAATTCTGTTGGCTTTTGGACAAGGGGTGTAAATAATGATAGGTTAGGGGGTCGCTTTTATAAAATGCAATAGGGTTTGGTTTCGTACGCAAACAATGTGACGCAGATGTTCGACGCAAATATATTATTCCTCGTGGAGAAGCACAGCTATGTAAATAAAGCATACGCCTCGCTTAAAGCTTCAAATATTTTATGGAGTAAAATATATAAAGTGCATTTTATTATAGACATATGTATAAAGGAATGCAGAGCCATTTAAAAAGTGCATTGTTATACCTATAAGAAAAGTAAAATCATTAACAAATAGATTTGCCTATATGTGCCTGTGATTACGAAAGTGGTGTAAGTCAGAAAACTATACATACGGGGATTTTTATTTGTTTTGTGACATAATCATCTATATTTCAATATTGTGAAAGATTTTTTGTGAAGTAGCCGTAAGGTAAGTAATGACATGTATGCATATCACACTTCCATATGTATCCGTATACTGATACAGTAGTGTGGCGTTCATTTCAGTAGTGATGTAAGTTATTTATTTAAATGGAAACAAGGAAGCATAACTGTTTGTACGTACAAAAGAAACATAAAGACAGACTGAATTTGGAATGACACGCATTCACCAGGAATATTCTAAGCCATTAAAATGTTCGAAGCAAAAATTTTGTCGTTGCAGCAGCAGCTAATTGGCAGTTAAAATTAGAATGTATGTAACATGAGTAAAAGTATAAAACGTAATCAAAATTACAATAGGTGAAACATAAATGAGTAAATATAAATCCATTTCTGATGTATGTTTCTTTAATAAAATTCACTAATGTTCGTTTTTGTCAATTAAGTCAATTAAGCATTTAAGAGATATCTTTCCTTGCAGTTTATTCAGGAAATTTTACAATAATATACAAATTAGAAGATCATATACAAAAAATATTTTTGGGTACGCTATATATGACTTACAACATACATAATCACATAATATTTCGTCTATACCTGCGCGCTTGTGCCAACAGATATGTAAGTTTACGGCCGCCACTTGGCTACTGTTCCCATAAACATGTAGCCCTCGCCCTCCTGTTGTGCCAGTGAACGCAAGAGAGAACATACGTCTATAGAGGGTGAACTAGTTGGAAATTTCTTATTTCTACCAATATTAGTAACATTGGCGCCAGCAAACCGATGGATCCTGCACACCTCATTAAAGGGTCAGCTCGAACCTAAACCGATCCAACGATAAGGTCTATTTTAGGGACAAACTTTGTTGTATAATATTATAATTTAATCTAAACTTATTTATCAACCATAATCAACGACTCATCTCTTTTGGCGCCGTTAGCGTTTTCAAATCCGATTAAATCCGTGAGAAAGTATGTTTTTGACATTTTTTTGGAAAATATATGAAAACGCATGTTATATATCCACCCGTTATACTGCATTAGAAAACCGCTTCATCAGCCATAGCGATCAGCGCTTGCTTTGCGCTGAAGTACGTACGAGCACGCATGCGCTGCTACGGGCTCACGCAGCTTACTGGTGTGCCGCACAGGCAAAACTCATTGTGCCGTTCTATTTAATATCTCAGAAACTATTAAAGAACCGTCACTGAAATTTTGTATTTAACATTGCCCCGCCACTTCGTCCTCCCAGCCACATTTCATCTTAATCGATGATTTGAGCTCCATAAAACAGAACAAATTCCTTCTCGATATTTTATTAAAATAATTCACAGATACGTACATAAATTCATTATAATCAGATGAAGGTAGTCATAGAACTGATGACAGCGTTGCCAAATTTTTCATTGTTCGGCCTGTGTACTAAAAAAGGCCTTGCTCATATCATCAAACATTTCTCCTACAACCTTCTATCGTAGTCAACCAAACAAAAGAAACGTATCAAATGGCGTAACATGTATCTAAGTATGTATTATATGATATATTATCAATTGGGGAAAAACGGATGCAGTTGGTCACAAAAGTATACGGCCAATTTAGGTATTTAATGCTTTCTTTTTTTTAAATTATTTCCATGAAGAAAATAATAATTCCAAATCTATTATCGATGACCGAATACTTGCGTGACTAAACTGTACAACAAATAGAAGTAAACCGTTCATGAAAAGTAAGAATCCACATGTTTTGATCATCAGCTTTAGCTGACAACTTACTTTACAAAGCACATAGATGTCAATTTTTCCTGTACCACAAAGAACAGACTAAAATTACAAAAGATGGTCGTATGTTTTGTGTCGCATCAGTCTCCGATTTAATGGCGACACGAGCGGTGTTGAAAATGGTTGTTTGTATTATCCAACACGATATTGTTTGGGATAGAGATCAAAAACTAGCATAGAGTATAGTAAATATTTCAGTAACAAACCAATTCAAATTTAAAGTGTATGCGAATTCTTGGAGTCTTTAAGAATGAATACAACTTTCAAAAACCCGTTTTCATGGATAAAGCCTTTGAGTTTATTGTAAGATGGTCCTGGGGGTGTGCTTTCGTACAATGGAATCTCATCAGTTGTAGCGGCCGGTAGCAAACGCTACACCGAGTACCTTTCTATATAACCAGTGCGCGATGATGCTGTCAAGCGCATCTCGTACTGCGCATACGCGAAAGAATAGTTTTAGGAACACTCCTGTAAAATATAAAACATCGGTTCCTCGGCGAAAACTCTCTCTTTCGTCTTTCGTTCTTTCGTTTCCTTTCTTTCGTTACTCCTTTCTATACCGATATACACAGCGGTTCTATAAGTACGCATTATTGTAATATATTAATAAAGTATAATTCAGTGCTTGATTGGAAATCCTCGTGTGCTCATTTAAACAAACATTTTCTGTGAGAAAATCCTTAGCGATCTCTACACAGTGGTGTAGTTTCTTAGTTTGCTGATGAGAGGGTTGGTATGATTGTTATTATAAACTTTGGTGAGTAAATTGTATGTATGACGTATGTATGAATTTATTTTCTCTTTGGTTACATTGCACACCGCGGAGACGGCGTTAGGATCTTTCCTATTCGCCCAACAGTTAATTCATATAAGTTTGTTTTACATTAGGCGGACGTTGTCCTCGCGAATGGAACCACAGACGAGGTACAGTATAGACCTATCATCCAATGCTCTTTTCTGTCACACGGTTCGGGGGTCTCGAGACCCCATTACCATTTCCGTGTTACGTGCGATGTTACCGATTCAACACCAGAACAGACCATAGAGCCATTGAAACGGCGAAAAGGACAATTAAATCGAGCGATAGTCAGTAGCCTTTTAAATGTACAGAGTGGCGATAAACTATCGTGTATACTCGGCCGTCGTATACATGGGCCCCAATAGTTCGGTCATACGATGCAGTTTCATTTCGTCAGTTAGATTACCGAATTAACCGATTCACTGAAGTATGTACAAACTATTGCCGTCATGCAAATCACTTATTTGCTGAATCAAATTTTTATCACCTTTCGAAATACTATTTATATTTTGTATGTGTGTACGTGTTGAATATTTACAGGCAGTGTAAATTATTCGAGCAGAGTTAAATGAAAACGCTATTTATTGAAAACACAAAGTTAAAGAAACGATACAAGATTCGAGATCTAGGTAGTGCAGCTACTCGCTTCGCTCGTCCGCAGACAACTACTACCCGTGTCCGACTTCAACGCTTTTTTGCTACAGAATTTTCCGGGGAAAAAGAAACAAGGGTCCTATACCGCTTGCACGGCAACGCAGTGCCGATGGGTGGGGGCAACGCAGGCCCCGACTTTTCAATTGTCAGGCAACACCAAGTAAGCGTCGTGGCACTGTCTTACCAGATGTGGCGCAGACCTTCATAAAAGCGAAAGCTAAGGTTTAAGCTAGCAAACAGCCTACCTGGGTTTAAAATACTGTGTCCGGCAACAGGGACACACTTCAACAGTACGATAAACGTATTAAATCGGTTATTTTTTATGGTTACTTTTGTCACGTATCGGAATGGCACCTGTATCATGTATACCATAAAGTGCAATTATATTCGGCAATAGCAAAATCATGTAGGTATCCAAATAACATATTCATTATGAATATGGTAAAGTCTAGCTAGTCACATTAAAGAACGTAATTTAAAAGTAATACGTACACGTTGCATTTATCTAAAGATAAAACTGAGAACGAATCAGCATGGCAACCAATTTATGAAGTATATATATATGCATGAAAATTAAATTTTCTGTGGAGATGGAGAAATGTGTGGACACTGTTTTCGGTTAATCTTGATTTGGTAAAATAACCGAGTTGGTCAAAAACCGTATTGTGTGAACGAGCTGCAAATAAACATGTACATAGCCCAAATATAAGCTACCGGAGCTCAACTCAAATGAATCAGAGCCAAAAATCGTATCCCGAAGAATGGTTTCGAAATTTTTACTTCTAATAAATGAGTAACTACTACAAACAAATAATTTTCGAGCTAAACTTTTGAGTTCTTTCAAAACTGTTTACCAGTAAAACTAGTACAAGTTATATGTATATGAAATAATCCCTTAATATCGTTTTCGTAAAGCGAAAATGAAACGTATGGGAATTGAAATTTATGTTTCTCTGTAACAATCTTTTTTACCATTAATCTTTCATGATAGATTAACGGTTACTGTTGATCACAGCTACGTTTCGGACTCTGTGATCTAATATCAAATGTGAATGACCTAGACTGCAACAATGTACCGTCGATTCTTCTTCACAAGTAGTATGCTGTGCTTTAAACCAAGCACTATGGGGATTTTTTAGAGTGTATGCTTTTATGCAACTTAACAGGTTCGTATCGGAATTCCAAAGAGAGCTTGTTTTCAGCATGGAAAGTTTGTTTAATATGTGTGTGTATAATTCAATATGTATATATGCATATACTGTACAGTTATTACAATATTTTCTCGCCAAGAACTCGAGCGAACCCGTGGATAAATGCGTAGATTTCAGTCCAATCCCCTATTATGTGCGGGGGGGGGGGGGGGCTCCATGTCCGTCGCTATATCAAAGGCGAAACATACGCTGTCACAACACCGCAAACAAAAATCATCAGTCCGACCAGTCGTTGTAGGACTAATGACAGCGTTGCCTTTCTCGTATTCTAGCCTACAGCAGAGGAGGCCGTGAGGACTGCCTCGCTTGGAACCACAATTCGCGATCAGTGAAGCGAGTTCGGCTCGCCTTTGATCAGAGCCGAGCGGTTTAAAACCCCATACAATGTATGAACACGTTAATGTAGACTAAAGAACTCTTTTTATTATTGTTTTCTTAATAAATTTTCTTTCAACATATTCGCCAAACTTTTCTCGTTAAAATGAGACCAAAGACGACATAGTTTGGATTACATTTACGTATTAAAATGTGAAAGTATTGTATTAATACAGGAGTTAAGAGAAGTAGGAAATGGCAGAGAATTAAATCGCTGGAATAGATGTATTGTATAGAGCAAAAGAAAGCTACAGGAAGTGAAGTGCGTAGTCTATGTATTGCACATATCAGCTGCCTTTGAAAAACTTATAAATTGTATACTTTACGTAAGTATATCATATTCAATGCCATAATGTTATTAAAATATGTATTTTGCTAGAAACAATCCATTTCTGCAATTTGTTAGAAACTATAATACAACGTACTTATTCCATAAATGTTAAGTAAAAGTGGTAGAAATTATATGGTCTTTGGTTTCATTTTAATAAAAAAATTGCATTAATATGATAAATAAATTACTTTAAAGAAAGATAAAAAAATGAAAAACTTAAGTTTGCATGCATTAGCACAGCGGGCATTTAAACTTCTTCGAATGCTCGGCTTCTCATTCTCACTTTGTCTTTCGCTCGTTGTTCTTTCCGACGGCAGAGATCAGACGAGGTTTGAGTTTCGTGTCCTCAGCGGACCTAGGCCCAGCTGCAGTCTTGGCGAGATAGCATTCTATGGGTATGTAACGGGCACCCATATCACTCATGGATCATGTATGATCCATACGGTCCGAACCAGACATTAAGCAAAACAATATACAATGTACAGTTGTCCCGCCGAATTACGCGGGGGTTCGGAACATTTATGTATCGCGTTAATGAAGGCTCGCGTAATTTTGAGACTTCCCTTCTCACTCCTACTACAAATTTATATTACATATGTACATACATAGTTATAAACTGGATAAAAGTTTAGTTATTGGAACAAAGAGGAGGGGGTGGGGATGATATTAATCGAAAGATATGCGTGAACAATTACAAGGTAATTATTTATAAAAGCCCCCTTTTCTAAACCGATTTCGATGATTTTCGAGTATGTTATAAAAATCAACATTTTGAGCAACTTTTTCCTATACATATAACCGCCGCTCGGCCTTCGAATCCGAAATTTGTCTCAAAGGAGATTGGTACTACTACATCAAATTTTGTCTATAAGTACGCGTCCGTGGGAGCGTATGCGTAAGCGTTTGATTGGCAACTGTTTATCGTTTCTATACATAACAGCATAGCGCCAGCGACGAAAATTATACAATGTACAAAATTTTTTTGAAATAATAACTGAAATGTTTACAACTTCGTATAATATCAATAATGATCATTAAAACAAAAATGAATGTGTGGCCGGCCGCCTCGCGGCAGCCAGAATGAATTCTTCGTCCCGAACCTAAACTTCATTAAATTAGTTACTAGATAGAAGAGTTCGATTTGAGTAAGGTTCGGGCTGGATTATTATTCCATCCGCCGTGAGACGGTCGGCTACCCGAATCGAGTTCGGAAGCACTCCCATTCTACGCGTCCGTTGCGAGCTGCTTCGATGCGTTTAAAGAAACAGTGGACAATCACCGACCAAATGTTTACGGATACGCTGCCACGGACGCGTACTTATAGAAAGAATTCAATGCAGTTGTACCGATCATTCTTCGAAAAAAATTTCGGAAACTAAGCCCGAGCGACGGTTATATGTATAGGAAAAAGTTGTTTAAAATGTTGATTTCTACAACATATTAAAAAATCATCGAAATCGGTGAGACCCCTCTTTTCTAAATAAATACCAATTACAATGGTAGTAACAGGGTTGTTGCATAGGTTCCAAGATATTAACAAAAACATATTAGTACAACTATATTGCATGCTGTTTCAATATGTATATACACTAGGTAGAAAAAGTCTGCGTACACTAAGGTACGCGAAATTATTTTTTATTAAAATATAGAAATATTCTTAAATTTAATTCAAAATTTATTTTTAACTTGTACAATATACGTTTACGATTATATAAATGCTAATTTAACAAATTAAAGTTAACCATAACTTAAATAAACAAAATAAAACGAAAAATGTCCCTAAAAATTCACTAGAAAAAGTCTGCGTACAGCTATAAGAAATGGTGATTCCCTGAAGCTGGATTGGGAATTCCCCGATTCTGAACCTCAATTCTGTTTTATGGAAACTCTATGTAAGTTGGTATGCATGTACATCTGTTATTTATAACGGTACAGTGGTTTTTAATAAAAAATAATTAACATGGAATCTAAAAGAAAAGAGATTTGTGTTAGTGAACGTAAAATTATAATAAAATTATGGAACGAAGGGAAAAGTTTTCGAGAAATAGGAAAAATAATAGAAAGACGACATTCATCCGTCCAAAGAGTTGTAAATAATTTTAAATCAACGGATATTATAACATCCAAACCACGTTCTGGTCGTCCGTCAAAACTGACAAAAAGAGAGCAACGTAGTATTGTAAATGCAGTTAAAAAAAATCCGCGAATAACTGCAATGCAAATTGCTAAGGACATAGAATTAAAATTTGGTAAAGAAATTTGTGTGGATACTGCACGAAAAATATTAAAAAGGGCTGGATATCACGGTCGTGTCGCACGTAAGAAACCCTTTATATCAAAGATCAATCGTAAAAAACGAATTCAATTTGCCAATGAGTATATAAATAAGCCAACTGAATTCTGGGAAAAAGTAATTTTCTCAGACGAAAGTAAATTTTGTATTTTTGGCATAAAAGGCCGAAAAATCATCTGGAGAAAACCATGTACAGCATTAAATAAAGAAAATCTGTTTCCAACTGTTAAGCACGGGTGCGGTGGTATAATGGTATGGGGATGCATGGCCAGTAGTGGTGTAGGACACTTACAATTTGTAGAATCCACGATGAATAAATTTGATTATTTAAACATTTTAAAACATAATGTAAATCAAAGTGTCGAAAAATTAGGATTAAATACTCCATATTATTTTATGCATGATAACGATCCTAAACATACGGCTGAAATTATTAAGTTGTGGCTACTGTATAATTATTGTCTTATTAAGCTTCTAATGGCGGCACAAGGCCCCAAAGCTTTGCTGTTCCGAGGCTTTAGCCTATACCAGCGATGGAAGGGTGCGTATCACCACTTTCAAGGGTCACGTCCGTAGATGTTATGGACGGCGGGCTTGGGAAAACCCCTCCTTCACCGCTGAAGGATCATCAGAAGGGTAAACTGTCCCTTTCGAGAAGCGAACCTTTTAGCCGCTACACCTGTGTAACCAGCAAGCCAGTTACACATGTGCACCGTTGCCCAGCGGGGACCACGTGGAGGTAAGGTTGCCAGTACAAGACTCAGTCTCTAGCGGGCATACGTGTCGCCACGTATGAGTTTGGCGTCAGAAGCTTTCGCCGCTGGGCCGTCCATTTTTGAGCACCAGTACGCTAATGCGCACTGTCCCGCGATGCCGCAATGGGGTTTGCCACATAAGAGCCATTTGGTCATCGACGCCGACTCGTGGCAATGCTGTCTTAGCAGACGCAGCGGTGGATCTTAGTTTCTCTTCCGAAGAAGGTACTTGTGGCGGGAACCACGAAGAGGTGTCCACTTGCTAACTAGATCTACATAAGGGCTGATCTCGGATACTAGTACCGGCAAGCCGG